>CM068372.1:34431095-34891095 GCA_034769895.1 Magicicada septendecula
AGTCAGGCGTCCCTCATGGTTCAGCTGGTGTTCGACTGAATTATTACTGTTTCTCCTTTTAACTGCATACACTGACTCTACGTTACTTTTTATACTTTTTAGTTGCAAATAGTTTTAATTTCATATATTTGATTACATTTTGTTGTTCCTTTTAAATACTTGCTGGCCAGCACTTTATGTAGCGTGCTGTTCGCACGGAAGATGTTCGGCGACAGAACGACAATATGGCGCTTATTTCCCAAGTGGAAGGGTTGTAGCGTCATCAAATCTATTGTTTTTGGTGATGACGTCTTTGTTTTTTGAGGTGCAGCGACTACGTCTGACATTCCTTGAGTGACGTTTACATACGATTGGCAGGTTGTTTTGGCGAAGTCGCTGCCACTCAGCACGTACGCCACTGACCTTGACACTGACCTTTCATGACTTTCTGCATTGTTTCATATGTTTGGGAAAACTTTACTCTCACACATACAAAATTTAAATTCACAATAAAATTATTTCTGTTGCTTACCCAAAATCCCTATATGGACCTATTTGTACTGTTACATACTGATAAATAAAATAAAATTTAAATAAAGAAATATAGAGTCACGGTGGACCAATAATTAAAAATATAATTCATATAACGAATCAGTTAGGACACCGTAGTCTACAATGACGACAAAGCAACCAACAATGGACTTCGAAACGATGTTTAAACGACTTCAAGAAGAGTTGAAAACGAATAGTGCAGAACTAAAAACTGAATTAGAAAATAGTAGTGCAGAACTTAAAACGCAATTAGAAAGTAGCAATGAAAAATTAGAAAATAAATTAGAAAGATTAGAAACTCAAGTAGAAGATAGTCATAATAGATTAGAAATCACTATTGAAGAAGTGAAAACTCAATTAGAAAGTAATATAGATGTAACGGGACATTTGGGCCTACCTGGGATAATATAAAAAATTATTGTATTTTGATAAAAATAATATTTGGTGATGTAACATTAAATTTGGGGAAACATGAAAAATAATAAAAATAATAATTTTGGGGAAAAGTAAATAACCTTTATTTCATGAATTATAGAACGCAATAGACAAACGAGCGAAATTGTGTCAAGGTCAACATACAGATGCAAGAAAAACAGTTACATATAGCCAACGAACTTTGACCTTTGTAAATTATGCATTGAAACGAAGTCAGACCATATTACGTCAGAGACAAACCCAGCTTTGGAATGTAGGAGTGTCAGCGCCAGCAGTTTCGTTGACGCTCGGAGAACAAAGTAGTCGGGTATGAACATCCAATAAATACGGACGCAATCTGTCTGCGCATCTGCCGGCTGGACGTAGTTTTCGTCGCGCCGCATCTAAAAATTTGTGAAAAACCGCACGAGTAAAATATAAAATATGAAGTACCGGTATAAAAAGTTAAAAAAACGTAATCAAAATGCACTAACAGTCAAATTATTTTTGCAAAAGAACATGTAAATTTAGTGAAGTTTAAAACGATCTACATGGTGCGTGTGGGACAATGCGGCGTCTTCAGAAACAGTTAAACAGATAAGTAACAGATAGGGAAAATTAAATTAAATATGAGCTCAAGGGAAATTTTTAAAATATGTTGTATGTAGAGAGTGTGAGGGTCTTGATTAATCATATATTAAACTATGAAGTGCTGGTTTACGTTATATAAAATTGATCTTATGTTTAAAATGTATTTATTTCTATTCTAAAAAAAAAGTCATGCATAATAAATGTTCTTATTGTCTGTATAAAAAGTAGTAGCAGAAAGAAGAAGTAGAGGGGGAATATTTTGTTTACGGAAAGATCGAAATGATGTTGAAAGGTTTCATTTTTTTATGTTTTCTTTTGCCGTATAAAAATTCAATTAAATAAAAGTATAATCATGGTGTGATGGTAAAACAGTGGTACTTTCTTGAATAACCATTTCTGCTTTTTCCCAGTTCGCTGATACGAACCCTGGTGAGTAATAAAATTGTATTTATGGTTGGTACAAATACAAGATGGCGGCCGAGTTGAGTGAAGGCTGAATTTATAACCATAATAAGTTAAATAAATTTAGTTATCAAATAATAATTATAGTTACAATTGGCGCCCAAACAGGGACGTTCATATAAAAAATATTTTTATATAAATATAGGCCTACTTGGGAGAACAGGAATGGTTGTTCGAGGTAACTAAAAATATGTAAACATAGGTAGTAAGGTTATAATATGATTGATAGATGTGTATTATAAATAAGCAAGAATTAAATAAAAATGATGAATACCAATGAAAATATTAACAATGAAGTCAGCTTCACTGACAGTAGTACAGAAAGTCAGTTAACAGAATTGAGAATAATGGAAGGCGTAACGAGTCAGTCGACGCCGACCTTAGTTAAGAAAGAGAATAATAGTGATATGATAAGTATGATGCAGTTACTGTTGAATAAATTTGATAGCAAATTTGAGGAACAAAAAAGTAATTTCAATGATAAATTTGAGGAAATGAATACACAAAATGTTAAATTTGAAACTAACATGAATAAACGTCTGAATGAGATTGATGAACATTTGAATACAGTTAAAGAACAAATATTAGAATCAATAAGTAGCAATTGCGAGAAAAATATTGACGAAATGAATAAAAATTTAGAAGGTAAATTAAATCGGATAATGAATAAGAAGTTAGGTGACGATGTTATAGTTATGACAAATATTAATAATGACAAAATAGTGGAAGAGGTAGTGTTACATAATAAAGTGTTGAATAGTGATGATAATGATGTTAATTACAATTCTGAGAGTATAGTGGGGGTAAAGAATGGTGGAGAAACAGATAAATTAAACGTAAATAAAGATGGTCTGATGACTTATAATAAGGTAAGTAGGGGTGAGAATTATGAGAATATAATTAAAAATAGTGGTGACAAAATTTTAGTGGAAGTAGGATGTAATAATGGAATGTTAGTGTGTGTTGATGAGTCAGAGAGAAAGTGGAGAGAGTGTATAGAGGTAGAGGGGTTGCAGAGGGTAAATTTTCCCCAGGTTTATTGTGAACCAAGGTGTTTACAAATGTTGTTGTTGAAGGGCAAGAGTCCCTTATTATTGGAAGACATGAGGTTTTTGAGTTGTTCCCCGAATTTTTAAGAGTTAGTGCCCTCTGTATGGGATGGTAGAGAAAGTGTGATATGGTGTTATGGTGAGAGATATTTAGAGAGAGAGTTGTGTGTTGATAGAGAGATAAAATTATTTAAGGTGAATAGAAATTATGAAGAATTTATAGAAAGGTTAGATGTAGAGAGAGCTGGTAATTATATTGAGTACTCACCTTATATTGAAACTGATGTAGTAGCAGAAGTAGATGATAATGTTGATGAATTATTAACTTACCTTACTTTAACAGAAAATGCTACAGGAGAAATTACCCTACCCGATGTCGACAGGAATTTTGAAATAATGGTATGCAATAATATTTGTATTATCGATAGTATTGATATAATGGATAAAAGTAATGATGATGACTATTATGATTATAATAGCGATAAATCATTAATTGTAAATGAATGGTGTAGTCATAAGATCAGATTATTATATGATGATGGGGGTTAAATAAAAAATCAGTGAATGGACATTTTAAATATTTTAGTTTATGGTAATGACCTGGCTAGATTACGAAATGAGGCGTGGTAAACAAGAAGAATAATGACAAAGAATTGTAAATAAATTTATAGTGGAATCAATCGTGTTTGTGTTGTGAAAGGTATTTTGTGTAAACATTGTATGTATGTAGTAGAAATTGATTTAATAATAATAATAATATTTTGGTAGATTAAATAAATAATGTGAGTTTGTAATAAATGAGTTGTAATTGTTTTGGAAGAAAGTAATTAAAATAATTTGTGTTTTCAAGAATTGATTGAATGAAATAATTTGAGATGAATTAATTGATTAATGATTGTTATACAAATAAATTTTGATAATGAATTTAAATGATTTTCTGAGATTTAGATTCTATAATGAATAGTAAATGATTAAACATAAATATGTTCAAGTGGTGTGAGTTATTGTCATCAGGAGTTAAGTGATGAATTTTCTAAGGTAATTGTCAATGATCATGTTAAGGTAAAATGTTGTAAAAAGGTTTGGGTGATGATTATTTCAATAAGGCATTTTAGTCAGTCAAAGTTAACTTTAAATTGGTGTTAGAGAGAATAAGAGTTGAAATACAAATAATACAGAAAGAGGGTATTAGATATTTTAGGGACACAGTAGTGTTAGTGCATATATGTAGAGAAGGTGAGTAATGTAAATGGTAAGTAAATAGTTGATGGTGATATTTTGTAGATAAGGGTGATGTTGTAGGGAGCAATCAACGTGTGTCATTGGGCAGGTAGTGGCGAAGGGTAGAAGAGTGTTTGCCGATATTTGGTGGAGGGCAAAAGATTATGCATGGAATTGCCAGGTTGGGAACACACATAAAGAGGATATTAGTTATTATATTATAAGAGGGGAAGGATTTAAGTGAAAGTAATGTTGAAGGGGGTTATTATTGAGAGATAGGTGTCACCCTAGGTAAATCTGTTAGTGGTTGTTAGTAAGTAGGAAGAAAGGTGAGTAAGGTTATATGTGTAAACGCATATTCAATAAAGAATCATAGTGAATAACTGAGAGTCACCCAAACTAATTAATGATCAAAATGTTAAACAGAAAATCATAGTTGAAATGTAATAATAAATGAAATGTTATGTAAAATGAAGGTGATAACAAAGTAAAAAAGTTTGGAAAAGTTAGTGGTATAGTAAATGATAAATAATTGATAATTAATTAATAAAAGTTCAATTGAAATTAAAATGTAATGTTTATAATTTTATATGCAAATTTCAAGATGTAAGGTGTGTAATCTCTGATGAAACTTAAATGCGAATTGTTTATTTTAAGGTAATAACAACAATGTTAATTATGAGTGTACTATGCTTTATGATGTTGTATTATGTTTGTTAGGGTGTAAGTAAACTAAATAATAATATAACCAAACATATAAGAATTTACCCTCTGTGAACTGTAGTAGCAGTATAAGCGTAAACCTTATATGTCTTTTTAGTAGTTTCCCCTACTTTTTGGGCGGTCACGGCTTCACCGAACCCTGACCGTTGATTTATAATGTAAATATATTCTAAATTGGTGAACTTAGAAATTAACCGGGGGGGGGGGAACTCAGGGGAATCTACATAACTATGGAACAGCGGCTATCATCGAAGGTGGTGATAGTGCCGTATTAAGGGTGTGTGAATCGTTATAGTAGGATTACTGGTGTCCTCGGACATCAGTAATGCCGAATTTTTATATAACGCTGAAGCAAGAACTGGGTAGGCAGCGTCTACACCCTAACTAAAATTGCAGTTCTTGTGGAGGCAAATGGGCGCTACAGTCCAACATAAGTAAACAATAGAGCGTGTGGAGAGGGAGCTGGCCGTTACAATTCAGGGGCATAAACAATAGAGTGTTTATGCAACCAGGTAAAAGCCTTGCACGGTTTAGCTGTGAGGTGATTTACCTAATTGTAACTGGGTAAATGGGGGCTATTAGATTTTGATGTAGAAGGAGGTTACTAAACTGTTAGTAATGAGTTATTGAATATTAGATTGAATTATGTCAATGATGCAAAATAGGTAGTTGATTTGATAATGTCCTTAAATGATTATGTTGATCTGAGATGTTTTGATGGAAATGATTAGTAAAGTTTGAGAAATATATAAGTAAATAAGTTGCTCTTATGTAGTTGATTTAAATGTGTTTAAGAGAATTTTAATAATGAATTTAAATATTTTAGATATAAATTGGGGACGAGAGATGTTTGTAATGATGTAATGCGAAATGTTTATTTAAATTCTGATGGGAATCAGGGCAATAATTTTGAAATTTGGGAGAAGAGTTAACAAGAGAGAGTATACAGAATGATGTTAAGGAAGTTTATAAATGTATCATGTTAGTTTAAGGGTTCATATATAGGTACATGTGTTAGAAGTTAAGAGTTAAGAAAAACCAATGCTTCTTAACGCAAACCAGAGCACAGCTAAGGGGAAACAGATCAGTTAGGGATATGGTATTGTACAAGGCCACTAGTTGATATTTTTGATTTGATGTTTCAGTGTCTGGTGATGCTGTGGCGGCGGTTCTGAGCTGGCCAGCGCGTCAGAGCAGGAGCGTTAAGTGCCTGACTGGCCTTGTGGTGTTGGGATCTCGAGAGAGAAGTCCAGTAAGGTCATTCAGGTGTGGTCACGGTCACTGGACCAAGGGTAAGTTAGATGTTTTTATGTAAACCGTAAAGGGGGTTGTGGCGACATATCCTGACTGATCCCTTTAGGAAGTATGAATGTGTCAATGAGAGTTTTTATGCTTCGGCATAAAACCTCTCATTGAGGGGGTATTGTAACGGGACATTAGGCCTGCCTGGCATAATATAAAAAATTATTGTATTTTGATAAAAATAATATTTGGTGATGTAACATTAAATTTGGGGAAACATGAAAAATAATATAAATAATAATTTTGGGGAAAAGTATTCATGAATTATAGAATGCAATAGACAAACGAGCGAAATTGTGTCAAGGTCAACATACAGATGCAAGAAAAACAGTTACATATAGCCAACGAACTTTGACCTTTGTAAATTATGCATTGAAATGAAGTCAGACCATATTACATCAGAGACAAACCCAGCTTTGGAATGTAGGAGTGTCAACGCCAGCAGTTTCGTTGATGCTCGGAGAACAAAGTAGTCGGGTATGAACATCCAATAAATACGGACGCAATCTGTTTGCGCGTCTGCCAGTTGGGCGTAGTTTTCGTCGCGCCCGCATATAAAAATTTGTGAAAACCCGCTCGAGTAAAATATAAAATATGAAGTACCGGTATAAAAAGTTAAAAATGTAATCAAAATGCACTAACAGTCAAATTATTTTTGCAAAAGAACATGTAAATTCAGTGAAGTTTAAAACGATCTACATGGTGCGTGTGGGACAATGCGGCGTCTTCAGAAACAGTTAAACAGATAAGTAACAGATAGGGAAAGTTAAATTAAATATGAGCTCAAGGCAAATTTTTAAAATATGTTGTATGTGAGAGAGTGTGAGGGTCTTGATTAATCATATATTAAACTATGAAGTGCTGGTTTACATTGTATAAAATTGATCTTATGTTTAAAATGTATTTATTTCTATTCTAAAAAAAATCATGCATAATAAATGTTCTTATTGTCTGTATAAAAAGTAGTAGCAGAAAGAAGAAGTAGAGGGGGAATATTTTGTTTATGGAAAGATCGAAATGATGTTGAAGGGTTTCATTTTTTTTTATGTTTTCTTTTGCCATATAAAAATTCAATTAAATAAAAGTATAATCATGGTGTGATGGTAAAACAGTGGTACTTTCTTGAATAACCATTTCTGCTTTTTCCCAGTTCGCTGATACGAACCCTGGTGAGTAATCAAATTTTATTTATGGTTGTACAAATACAAGATGGCGGCCGAGTTGAGTGAAGGCTGAATTTATAACCATAATTAGTTAAATAAATTTAGTTATCAAATAATAATTATAGTTACATAGAACACGTCAGTAATACTTTGAAAACAGAGCTTACTGCACGCGTTGAAGCAGTCGAACAGCGAGTTCAACAGTCACTTAATGAACAAGCTGTAAAGATTGATAGTAAATTTAAAGAACAGCATGAATATACAACACGTGAAACTAAAGAACACATTCGACAACTGGCTGAACAGTGGAATGAGAAATTTAAAATTACAAACAGGAGCAAGACCTCAGACACAAAGACGTAAATGAGCGCATCCTGGACAACATTAATAGAACAAAGGAACTCACTGTGAGGACTGAGACTGTAGAAATAGCTGTGGAGGAGGTCACGAGAAAAACTACAAACCCTCCATGGAAATTAACAACATGAAAGATGGACTACAAGAGGAGGTAGAAAAACTACGAGCGGAAGTCAAGAGACGACCAAGTGCTATAATGATGTGTGCTGCAAAGATAGACGATCGAGAGAAGATCAGTTTCAAAGGTAATAAATGGGAGAACCCCGTAGAATTTTTACATAAGTGTGAACGAGAAATGGAAACTATAGGAAGCAACTTAAACGACAGAGACCGTATAGAATTTGTAAGTTGACATTTCCAGGAAACAGCATCCAAATGGTATACGATTGTTCGGGACCAAACAGAAACTTATGAACAGTTCAAGGCATCTTTCGAAAATCGATATTGGAATATACATACCCAGAGAGAGGTACGAGACCAGCTGGAGTATGGGCGGTATTACGTCAACAGCAAACGTTCCATGGAAGACTACATCATACAACTCGTCGAATGGTGTAAGCATCTTAGACCAAGTTTCACGGAGCACGAATTAGTATTAAAACTAAGTTATCATTTTGACAGACACATTAGACTTGCCATATATACCCAAGGAGTTAAAACCATTGAGGAACTTCTCATTCTTGTAACGCAATCATCACAATTTGTTAATAAAGAATACGAAAGAAGAGATAACCAGCCACAGCAGCAGCAGTACTCTACACAAAATCCAATACAACACAAATCGACACAGTTCGAAAAGAAAGAAGATAGTGGAAAGAATATAAACAACCCTTTGAAAAATGTAATACAACTCCAAATAAAGGAGCGTACTCACATCCAGGTACGTCGAAAAAACATGTAAAACCGTACAATGCAAATGTACATAATATTAATACAAATAATAATCATAATAATAATAAAAATAATTATGAAAATAAAATTGTGCAACAATTGACACGCCCGTCAAAATCCAAGGAGGAAGGAGGTGATCGTAGAACAATTGAGAAGAAAAATAAACGACTACAGGAGGGTAGCCAAGCGCCAGCTCAAACAGGTTTTAAAAACGACCCGTACACAAACAAAATACCGGTACGGACAGGCTTGTTAAATGACCTGCACACACGAGTTGTGCGCCACCCCAAACAATACACAACAGGAAAGAATGTTGTCTAACACCTATTGTCCTACACAAGGGGGAACAATAAGTAGTATAAATAAGTGTAATATATGTTAAAATATTAAATATTACATATCAAACAGATGATAGAGATAAGTAATTGCTAAATAACATAGCAAATGAACAAAATAAAGATCTTCAAATAAGTCACACTATCTAGTAGATATACGATAAAAAATAGGGATATTGTACAAACTCGTCAATTATGATTGGAAAATAGTCCTATCACCAGAGATGCTAAAAACACTAACTATACCATGTCATCAAAGTTTAGCACATGCGTCTGCTTTAAAATGTCATTTAGCTTTGAAGGAAGACTTCATTTTGAATAATATGTTTAGAAGAATAAATGCAATCTTAAAAGGATGCTACGAATGTCAAACAGCACGACATCCGAATCTTCACACATACGTAGATATGCAAAATATCAAGACACAGGAAAAGGGAGAATTAGTAGCAGTAGACTTCCTGGGCACATTTCCGAGAGCTATTCACGGGGGTACAAAGCACATACTTGTATGTATAGTGTAATTCTAATTTTTTCTTTATTTAATTATTTACTGTTTGTTTGCACATAATCACTCGTTAGCGTCTATTTCGTTCAGACGCCATCTTTAAGGTTTGCCAACTATATATAAAAATTGTTATTTACCAGGGTTCTTTTCGGCGAACAGGAGAACAGATTATGGTTATCCGAAATAAAGAAAACTTTACTTGTTTCCCATGAATTAAGTTTTATTCGTTAATTATTTCAATTCTTATTCTTTCATCACAAACAAATATTCTTTTCCCCTCCCTTACCTGTTATGAATTTAACATTAAACAATATCTTGGTTATATGATTTTGTAGACCTCATGAACAAATAAAAATTGTATATAAATTATAAATAACACAAACATTAAACACAAACTTAAATTTACCTACCACAAACCACCCTTCTTTAACATACTTCTCACTCACACGCACACACACAGTTACCCCATGCCCTTAGAGATCTCATTTTTAAAAGATAATAATAACATTGTGATTTTTGTTTAGCCCTTGTTAAAATTTTACTCTACCCCTTTTGTTACTTAGCTGATGATTAGTTTTGAAGACGCTGCATTGTTCCACGCGCACCACGTAGACCATTATTTAAACTTCACTGAATTTACATGTTTTTGAAGAACAATTTAACTGTTAGTTCACTCTGATTAAGTTCTAATTTTGTACTTCACATTTTAAAATTTTGGACGTGCGGTATTCACATTTTCGGTGCGGTCGCCCGCGATTTACGTTACTGAACTTCTTATTTATGGCTGGCCGGCACAAGGAGCAGATTTTAACTGGGCGAGATGAACTGCGCTATTTTCTGAGGCTGTCGGGGTCATGTGACCAAATCTTATTGTTTTATTAGTGTTACTATTGTGACAGTACGAAAACCTGATGCCAGATTTATGGTACACAAGGTATCGAATTATTGTATTTCAATCTATTTTGCATTCATGTGTAAGGATGGTAAAATTTTCACTTGTTTTGCCGGCAACGACGTAGTTTCAACACAACAGAATCATTCCAAGGTCAACGGCAGACGTGCGGATAAGAACACTTAAAATGGTTACACAAACAAATACAGGCTCTAGATACGTCTGTTTCATTGGCCAACAATGCCAGACGTCATTAACAAAAGAATGACGTGCATAAAATACATAATAAACTAGGGCGTTTCTTTGACTAAAGACAGAGAATAATGACGTACGCACACACACACATACATAAAAAGTGCGTAGTGCTTAATCCCAGTCTTCACAACTCTGCATCAGCGGTAACACATTACAAAAAGGTCGCCAGCAAATTATACCGGCCCAGTGATTTTAAACATTCAAAAATGTAATCTATATATATATTGTAACGCAACAGAAATGCTAGCATTCATGTTACATAAAAACAAGGTTCACAGAATAATAAACAAGTCAATATATAACCCCATGATAGAACAAAGATCTAATAATTACATTTATAATCATAGATAAAGGTAAATAAGGATGCAAGGTAATATTAACAAGAATAACCGAACCTGTAAGTTAGACAATAGTTTATGATATATGTTTAGTGAAAAGCAGCCAAAAAATGAAACAATAATTTACTAATAGCAAATAAGAATTTTGAGTTAAGAGGTATTATTTTGTGACAACAAATGTTATGATAAAGTTTATGTGATGTTATACCAAATATGTGTTGAGTTAATGAAAGATAATGAAACAAGATGTATTATTCAATGACTGTTGTAGAATGAAGTGTGAAGCAGCTAATTAACGTTAATAGATTTGAATTTTCTTGTATGTTATCCATATGTCAAGATAAGATTGTTATTAGATATGGAAAAAATAATTGTTTATATAAGTGTTAATAGTTAAGATTTGATTATATGTATGAATTTATGTAAAAGGGGCTATAGATGTGTACCAGTTATAAACACAGGTAGATCCGTTTACAATAAAAGGCCTAACAGCCAAAACCACTATATAACCACTCATAACATAAAGGTTAGGTACATCACTTAATAATAATTAATGAATACGATTTGAAGAGCTAGAAAAAACATTAAATTAATAATGATATATAATAAAATTTATACAACTTATGATAATACCATGATATCGATTAATAACATATAATATCGAAAGTGGATTAAATATAAAAAAGGAAAAAAAACCGGCTTATATCAAAAAACCAGCAGAATATGTGTAGAAAATAATAAACCAACTATTGGTAAAGTTACATTCCGATAGGATAACAAATTGATAAGGAATAGACAAAAAATATGAAATAAACACTATATTCAAAACATGTGGAAGGAAGAAGTTGTGTTGCTAGGGACGACAAAAAAAAAGAAAGTTGTTGATTTGACAATAATTGCTTTGATGATCTGAATGTGATGAGATTTAAAAACCCAAGAATTATCTATTTAATCGAAATATTATAAATTATAAGACACTATTATAAAACACAAAATCCTAATGACAATATTTATGAATGTCACCAGTACAGTATAACCAAATAATACTACAGTATGAAATCACCATAGAGAATAAATAACTGGATTCTACAAGGAAGGACTTGAATTGTCCCATATCCGAAGGGAATTGATGATATATTAAACCAAATAGAAAGAATTAACAGTATCACAATTGATAATATTCACTACACCAGAAGTTATAACCTTTCAAATACACGGAACAACACTAATTGCTTCAACCGAGAGAAGAACGTATTTGGATCCTGGCGTTGCAGAAGAAGCATCAATCGGGCTGTAAACCAATCCAGAGAGCTGTAATTCCGAAGTGGACAGGACAAGAATTCCATTTTATTAAACCGAAGAAAGAAAATCGTACGGCATAATTGTCCAGAACAGTAAATTTATCAATCAACCGCCTACACGATTTGCTTCGTTCTAGTCTGGTAATTTATTATTATATTAATCATACTAACTACACAACACTTCAAATTTGAAAATCTTGCATTCTTATCTATGTATTTTTAATCTTCCCCACAGTTACAAGAACCTTCACACCCTGAATTAAATTAATTACAAATTAAAACACAATATATAACTAAATTTAAATAAAGGATCGGAATAATCAACAATCGATTCATGCAGTCTATAGCCCAAGCATATGTTAGTTAGAACATATCTTATTCAATGTTAAAGAAGTAAACAAATAAAGAACCTTTATATAATTGCAAAATCTTGTTATTTGGAGTATGGTTTAAGGAGCTGGGAATAAAAAAGTAACTGAATAAGTATAGAATAATTGGTTAACATAAACATTGAAATAACCTATAAGTTTCGTTGAGCCGATACTACAGCGCTTATAGCGGAATTATCTGACACCAAAGAGAGAGCGTAAAAATACAAAATTAGACATAATTCTCTCCAAGGTATAATAGGGTTGGATGAAATTATAGAATAACGCATTAATTGTTTAAGTTTCAGGTACACTAACACTGATACTTCTTAGAGAGCTAAGTTAGTATTAATTAATTACGTCAATATATCCCACAACTCCAAATATCTCAGAGATTTACATAATTAAAATAATT
The DNA here is from genome assembly GCA_034769895.1 of Magicicada septendecula. Taxonomy (NCBI): domain Eukaryota; kingdom Metazoa; phylum Arthropoda; class Insecta; order Hemiptera; family Cicadidae; genus Magicicada; species Magicicada septendecula. Next base: position 34,444,209 of record CM068372.1, read on the forward strand.
CAAAACACATTGGCATAGGTGTAGTAACAAATTGACGAACCCAACAGTGGGGTTTAAACCGTACGTACCCGTTTAATTACAAATTGACGCTCATAACGTGGGACCTAATTAGGTGAAGCGAGAGAGGGTAATTACAAATTGGCGCCCAACGTGGGGCGGAAATAACGAGAATCCCGCGACCGTAAGAGACAACGTAAGAGCCGAGGGATATACTTACAAATTGACGCCGGCAACGTTGGGGCAGAAACAACGAGAACCCCGCAACCGAAAGAGCCGAAGTGGTTAATTACAAATTGGCGCCCAACGTGGGGCTTAAGTTAAGTAACTATAACTATACTAATATTACTTCACCAGAGCAGGCAACTGTGGGAGAGTAAACATGCATACCAGAGGTAGATCAAGGATTAGGGCAGGAGAAACGGAGAAAGAAGTAGGTGAACAAGAACAGGAAATAGAAATAATAACAGATAGTGAAATGGAACAACAGACGGACGAAATAACGGAAACTGAAATAATTGCGGACAAGGAAAAGGAAGCAATTGAAGAAGATGCCCAAGGGGATCAACCAGATAAGCCCAACCAAAAGGAAGACTTGAGTATACAGGAAATGTTAAAACTACTGTTGGAAAAATCAAAGAGACTGGAGGAAAAATTCGATAAAACAAATGAGGAAATCAAGGAAAATAAGGAAAACTCAAGGAAAACAAATGAGGAAAATAAGGAAAACTCAAAGAGACTGGAGGAAAAATTAGATAAAACAAATGAGGAAATTAAGGAAACCTCAAAACAAATGAACGAAAGATTAAACCAAATTCACGAAAGGTTAGATAGGAATGATGAGGGTTTAAAACAAATGAAGGAAGGAATCCTACAAATGAACAAAGAAAACTTAAGGCGAATGGATGAAAAAATTGAAAAAATGAACGAAGCAGGTTTAAAGCAGATTGAGGATAAGAAGGAGCAGTTCAATAATGAGATAATGGAAACTTTCGAAGGGAAGTTTGAAAACGATAACACGATTAGCCCAGAAGTGGATAAATACGAGGGGAAGACAAATAAAGAAATGGAGCTGTGTTTAAAGAATATGTCTAAAACACTAGACAGCACTTCCGAAGGTATTATAATAAATCTGACCATAGAAGAGAATATCCAGAAGATAAGGAAAATATGGAGAAAGAAAATAGTCGATACCAAAGAAGAAATGGAGATGAGGAAAGGTGAATTAATTAGTGTGTTTAACATCCCAATTAATGAACGAAGGGAGTTCTGTAAAGGGATGGAATATAGAAGAAAATTTATGAAAATAAACCATAATAGAACAATCACAAAAAATTTAAATAAATTTAAATATTATATGAAAATATCAACGATTAGAGAATATTTGACCAAGTCAATTATATCGTTAATACGGAAAATACCCGTAAAACATTTGGTAAATAGTACCGATATCCAAGGAAATGGAAAGATAGGGTATACACATGATTATGCTAGAATAGAGGAGATACGATACTTGATAATTCAAAAGGAGCTAAATATAACTGAATACCCTGACTTAAATGAAGATTTTACATCAGCCAAGTTGCGGTACCAGATACACGAAAGGTATTTATCAAGTATAAAAATTGGTATGAACACTGCAGTAATCCGGACAACAGGTGCAGTCGAATTAATGGACCATGGTTAGAAAAAGAAGCAGTCAACCAGAAAAATGGGACTGATTTGATGAAAACTGACCAGGCAACCAATTGACAAGATACGGAAATATTATAAAATGAATAAATTCTAAAATATAATAAGAACAACTTATGACCAATTTTGAAGAGAAAATACTTGGAATTAAAAAGAATTTGAATTTGAATATAATGAATAAATTCTAAAAAATGATAAGAACAACTTATTACCAGTCTTGAAGAGAAAATACTTGGAATTTAAAAAGAATTTGAGTTGAATACTACCACTAAATTCTAAAATACAATAAGAACCACTTATTATCGATTCTGAAGAAAAAAAAAAACACTTGTAAATAAAAGAGAATTTTTTGAACAATAAAATAAGTAGAAAAAAATGTGTCATTCAAAATGAAGTAAATCTGAATTAAAATATAATTATGAACAAGATTACAGAAGAAAGCGAGTATTATTATTAAATGTTTATAAAGAAATAGTGTGAATAATGAAACCCCAAGATTACAGAAGAAAGTGAGAATTATTATTAAATGTTTATAAAGAAATAGTGTGAATAATGAATAATGAAACCCCAAGATTACAGAAGAAGGCAAGAATTATTATTAGATGTTTATAAAGGAATAGTGTGAATGAATAATGAAACCCCAAGATAAAAGTTTTTACCTCAAATCTACCTATGCAAAATAAAGAAAGAAAAAAAAAATATGACCTAAAATACATACTACATTGCCAAATGATGGAAACAACTTCAGTAAACGATTGAATGTAACCAATGTAATGTTAAAGAAGACAAGAAAGATAGAGTATTTATGAACATAATTCATTGAAAAATAAACAGCCAGAATAATGAAATACGATAAGAAGAAGAATAGTTGGGCTAAGGAATATATTTAGTCAGAAATACAGTTATAATGATCATCACACAACAACTATTTAGAAAATATTGAGATCAGAGAAAAAACAAATGAAGAAGATACTTAGCATTACAATCACAACAAAAATGATTACAAATGATGACTGTCAAATTTAATATCAAAGAATGTTTAAGGAACTAAAATGGAATCACAAAATATGAAGGATAATAATGAAGAAATATAAAAGCAACAAAGAAAAAAAAATTTTCCCAAATATTTATTATTAAATAATTAAAGAGATTATTATTATGTTTTATAGCTGACTGTAGATGAATTCCAGCAGTACTATATTAAGATGTGGTGTGGGCAGCAGAGTATGAAGCCAAACAGTGCCTCTCTGAACTGTGCCAACGCATGTATTAGGGATTGTTAGGGAAATTAAATATTTAAGGAATATTAGAATAGTTGCAAGAATAACTTCAGTTTCCAAAAGAGTAGGACGAAGAAAACAGAAAGAAATGAGTTGACAGAAGAATAATTGAGAAATACAGTGATTATAGTAATTATAAGTAGAAGAGATGTGAAACTAATGTATCATTGAATATTGTGGCCAACTATCAACAAATAATGTTTACAGACATTAAAAATGATCAAGAATGTTAATAAAAATGATGAAATGTTATTAAATAAATAAAAAAAGTATTAATACTAGTCTAATGAAGTTACATTGAAAATCCCATCGTCAACCATTAACAATGAAATGAAGAAAAGGCATGTGAAAAAGACAAGTTTATTTGACCTAAACTTCATTCAGGTAAACTAAACTTTTTTAGGAGGGGGAGCATATGTAACGCAACAGAAATGCTAGCATTCATGTTACATAAAAACAAGGTTCACAGAATAATAAACAAGTCAATATATAACCCCATGATAGAACAAAGATCTAATAATTACATTTATAATCATAGATAAAGGTAAATAAGGATGCAAGGTAATATTAACAAGAATAACCGAACCTGTAAGTTAGACAATAGTTTATGATATATGTTTAGTGAAAAGCAGCCAAAAAATGAAACAATAATTTACTAATAGCAAATTAGAATTTTGAGTTAAGAGGTATTATTTTGTGACAACAAATGTTATGATAAAGTTTATGTGATGTTATACCAAATATGTGTTGAGTTAATGAAAGATAATGAAACAAGATGTATTATTCAATGACTGTTGTAGAATGAAGTGTGAAGCAGCTAATTAACGTTAATAGATTTGAATTTTCTTGTATGTTATCCATATGTCAAGATAAGATTGTTATTAGATATGGAAAAAATAATTGTTTATATAAGTGTTAATAGTTAAGATTTGATTATATGTATGAATTTATGTAAAAGGGGCTATAGATGTGTACCAGTTATAAACACAGGTAGATCCGTTTACAATAAAAGGCCTAACAGCCAAAACCACTATATAACCACTCATAACATAAAGGTTAGGTACATCACTTAATAATAATTAATGAATACGATTTGAAGAGCTAGAAAAAACATTAAATTAATAATGATATATAATAAAATTTATACAACTTATGATAATACCATGATATCGATTAATAACATATAATATCGAAAGTGGATTAAATATAAAAAAGGAAAAAAAACCGGCTTATATCAAAAAACCAGCAGAATATGTGTAGAAAATAATAAACCAACTATTGGTAAAGTTACATTCCGATAGGATAACAAATTGATAAGGAATAGACAAAAAATATATGAAATAAACACTATATTCAAAGCATGTGGAAGGAAGAAGTCATGTGTCGCTAGGGACGACAAAAAAAGAGGAAGTTGTTGATTTGACAATAATTGCTTTGATGATCTGAATGTTATGAGATTTAAAAACCCAAGAATTATCTATTTAATCGAAATATTATAAATTATAGGACACTATTATAAAACACAAAATCCTAATGACAATATTTATGAATGTCACCAGTACAGTATAACCAAATAATACTACAGTATGAAATCACCATAGAGAATAAATAACTGGATTCTACAAGGAAGGACTTGAATTGTCCCATATCCGAAGGGAATTGATGATATATTAAACCAAATAGAAAGAATTAACAGTATCACAATTGATAATATTCACTACACCAGAAGTTATAACCTTTCAAATACACGGAACAACACTAATTGCTTCAACCGAGAGAAGAACGTATTTGGATCCTGGCATTGCAGAAGAAGCATCAATCGGGCTGTAAACCAATCCAGAGAGCTGTAATTCCGAAGTGGACAGGACAAGAATTCCATTTTATTAAACCGAAGAAAGAAAATCGTACGGCATAATTGTCCAGAACAGTAAATTTATCAATCAACCGCCTACACGATTTGCTTCGTTCTAGTCTGGTAATTTATTATTATATTAATCATACTAACTACACAACACTTCAAATTTGAAAATCTTGCATTCTTATCTATGTATTTTTAATCTTCCCCACAGTTACAAGAACCTTCACACCCTGAATTAAATTAATTACAAATTAAAACACAATATATAACTAAATTTAAATAAAGGATCGGAATAATCAACAATCGATTCATGCAGTCTATAGCCCAAGCATATGTTAGTTAGAACATATCTTATTCAATGTTAAAGAAGTAAACAAATAAAGAACCTTTATATAATTGCAAAATCTTGTTATTTGGAGTATGGTTTAAGGAGCTGGGAATAAAAAAGTAACTGAATAAGTATAGAATAATTGGTTAACATAAACATTGAAATAACCTATAAGTTTCGTTGAGCCGATACTACAGCGCTTATAGCGGAATTATCTGACACCAAAGAGAGAGCGTAAAAATACAAAATTAGACATAATTCTCTCCAAGGTATAATAGGGTTGGATGAAATTATAGAATAACGCATTAATTGTTTAAGTTTCAGGTACACTAACACTGATACTTCTTAGAGAGCTAAGTTAGTATTAATTAATTACGTCAATATATCCCACAACTCCAAATATCTCAGAGATTTACATAATTAAAATAATTCAAAACACATTGGCATAGGTGTAGTAACAAATTGACGAACCCAACAGTGGGGTTTAAACCGTACGTACCCGTTTAATTACAAATTGACGCTCATAACGTGGGACCTAATTAGGTGAAGCGAGAGAGGGTAATTACAATATATTTATAAATCAGTGGAAGATGAAGTAATACAGTGTACAATAGTTTTTTTAAAAAAATCAGAATCTAGAGTCAGTGCAATAACAATCAAAAATGTAACCAAGCAACTTCTGTAAAAGCAGCATGTGAGACATCGTCCAGAACTTCCAGTTTACAATCAGGAAAGTGCAAAACCTTAATACAATCTTAAAGAGCTCTTTTTATATAACTATCAAATATATTCATACATAAAATGCAGTAACGTAATCAGAATGAGTGAGTGTGAGAAAGGGAGGCGTGAATGATAACTGTCGACAGCCAAGCTGAGGCGTTGGTTTGCGTATGGCCTCTAAGCAAATATAATTAAAGTCATTTTAATAAAAAGGCAGCTGCCCAATTAACAGAGAAAAGTGGTAATTTGATAAATGAAAAATATATAATCTAGTTGTTGTACTAAGGGAATAAGAAATGTAAGTAACGGCTACCATTTTGGTTTTGGTTGTTCAAGACGCCATTGTTGAATAATAAAAATCCAGTGTAAAATGAAAAGGAAAATAAACCGAAATTGATTGTTAATGTTTGAGAAATGTTAGTATCTGTATTTCAAAGCCCATTTCAGTCGACATTCACGCTGAGTCGAAACCCTGGACCCACAACAAACAATAAGATCGTAGCAACAGGTATTACATATGTATGGTAAGTACCATAATTATGGTGTGGTTGACACACATGAATAAAATTAATAAATATAAATACACAAAAGTGTATGTTTGCATGTTTCTTTTTTACATATAAAGAGAGTGAATAAAGTTACAAATGGCGCCTGAACTGGGACTATATAAAAAATATCCGGTTGTATTTTATATAATAAGCCTGAATTGCGATGGAGTGGGCATTGAAATCAAAGATACGGTTGTGACACAAATAGAAAGCAACAATTCATTAGCATTTTTTTTTTTTATAATGGCGAATGATAGCGAAACAAGCATGACTTGAGTCACAAGTTATGCGAGAAGGCGATCAGTCAACGCCTGTAGTAAATAAAAAAACTGAAGAAAATGAGATAGTAAAAATTATGCAGACACTTTTTGAGATACAGAATAACAAATTCGATGAGAAATTTAATGAGTTGAAAAGTAACATTAAGGAAATTAAAAAACAGAATTGTAATTTAGATAAGAGAATTAACGAAATAGAGACGCGCTTAGACGAGATAGAATTAGAAAATAAGAGAGCAATAGACAAATTAGAATTGAACAAAGATGACAAGGTAAGTAGGGGAGAGAATTGTAACAAATAAAAGTATGATATTAGAAAATGATTATGTATACAGGGGTAGTGATAATGAAATTTTATGGGGAATAGAATGTGATAATAATGGAATGATAGTGTGTTTTGAAGGGTTAAAGAGAGTGTATAAAGAGAGTATAATTGTAGGGGGATTGCAGGGGGTAGATTCTTCCCTTAATGGTGTATTTGGGGGTGATGTACAGGTGTTGAGGAAGGACGAGAGTGCCTTCAGTGTATATTTGGGAGACATATGGTCTACAAATAAAGTTGTCCTTGGTTTTATTAGTGCACGTCACAGGCAGTGCAATAGTTGTGAATTAGTGTCCCCTGCAAATGTAGAAAGAGAGAGATGTTTTGGTAGAGAGAGATGTTGTGAGAGAAAGAAAGAAATAGAAATTTTTAAGATAAGTAGAGACTATGAAGAGTTTATGGAAAGGTTAGGAGGAGAGATGATCTATAATAAATATAGTAAATACTTGCGTTGTAATAAAACTGAAGGAGTAGGAGATAATGAGAATAATGGCTTTACAAATTACCTAATTGTGACTAATTATACTGAAGGTGACAGGACCATACCGAATGTTGACACGTTTTATGATATAGTAAGGTGGAGTAATCCTGCAGAGTATTACTATGGTATAATGGACAAAATAAATTTAAATAGTTATTATATTACTAAAGATGATATAATGTGCTTAATTAAAAATGAGTTAAGTATACGTAAGATAAGATTATTATTTGACGATGGAGGGTAAATATTTTATTGTGTTTATGAACATTTAATTATGTGGACAGTGTTTTGAAATGGACTGCTTATGAACTGATTTATGAGAAACGATTTAATGATAATGTGGATTGTATATTTTTGTGTATATTAATGTCAATGTATTTGTGTATTTTTGCTGTTGTGTATTTTATGTATTTTTTTGTGTAAACCATGTACTGTAGAATTTTAAATACTCAAGAGTAAGTAATTAGGAGGATGATTTTAAATGATATTATGAGATTTAGATTCTAAGGGATAGTAAATGATTACGCATATGATATATTTGGATATTGAGTTGTTTTAGGATTGTAGGTAAGTGATGAATTTTCTAGTGGTATATTAAGGTGAAATGTTGTAAAGAGGTTTGGGGATGTGATAAATAAGGGCATTGGAGTTAGTTAAATAGAGTTAATGGGAGTTAGTGAAAATAAGAATGTTGAGATACTGATAATATATAAAGAGGTGTTAGATATTTTAGGGACACAGTAGTTAGTGATTATATGTAGAGAGGTGAGTAATGTGAATGGTAATTATATTTGTTGATGATGATATTTTGTAGTAAGGATCCGGTGTAAGGAGTGATCAGTGACGTGGCAAGTGACCAGCGTGCAGCGTTGTGGCTGGCGGAGAAATTTTGGGTTAGAGTGTTTGCCGATATTTGGTGGAGGGCAAATGGTTAGGAATGGGTATGGCCAGGTAGGGAACACACATCCTTGTACAAAGACGAGCGGTGCCAGAGGTTTTAAATGGGGTTAGTGAAGGGGTTATTATAGAGATATTGGTGTCATATTATGTTAATGGTTAGAAGCGGTTGTTAGTAGAAAAAAGGGGTAGTAAGGTTAGATTGACAAATGCCAATATAAGATATAGAGAATAGTAAATAATAGAGAGTCACCCAAAATAATAAGGACAAAAGGGTTAGAAAAAGAAAATTCATAGTAGAAAGGTAATGTAACTGAAAGGTAAATGATAAATTGGAAATTGTTTTATAGAATCTAATGATAAATGAATGTTCACTAATTTAAAAGTTGAATAGAGAGTTGATAGTAGTAATGATCTTATAAAGTTTGATACAAGTTGTGTAAATATAAATTGTTTAATGTAAATGTCACAATGTTAATGTTTAATGTACAATGTTTTATTATGTTTTTATTATGTTGATGGTATATGTGGGTGTGTGTGGGTAGGAGGTCGTTATGGGGGTAACGACGGTAAAAATATTAATGTGCTAAAAATATAAAGATAACAGTGGTTTCGAACAAAGAAAATTGAGTTAGTTCGGTTGCAAAGAAAATAAGAATAAAGAAAACGTTGTAAAGAAAATAAAAAGTTTTGAAGTTGCTTGCCATGATAGATAGATATTTTAATGTTATATGAAGTAAAATGGTAGAGTTAATGGTTGTTGCTTAGAAAAGTAAAATGTGTTTTCTGTTTAGGATAAGAATATATGTTTCCATGTGGTAAAGAGGGTAAATATAATTGACTGGAGTCAGAAGGTTGTACTAAATACCGGGTTGTTAAAAGGAGAAGGAATTTTCTATCTTAACTCTTGTTATACATTGTTTGAAAATTGTAGAGTTAAGCAAACCAATGCCTCAAAACGCAAACCAATGCACTAAGGGGAGACATATCAGTTGTGGATATGGATATAGAGAAGGCCATTATTTTAAAATTTGTATTGCATGTTTCAGAGTTTGGTGGTGTTGTGACCGCGGTCCTGAGCTGGCCGGTGCGTCAGAACAGGGACGTAAAGTGCCTCATGGCCTTATGGTGTTGGGATCTCTCCTGAGAAGTCCAGTAAGGTCAGAGGGTGCGAACATCATCATTGGACCAAGGGTAAGTGATTGTATTTCTTTTATGTTAACACTACAGGGGGTTGTGGCGCCATATCTGGGCTGATCATTTTAGAAAAGTATGAATGGCTCAATGAAAGTTTTTATGTTTCGACATAAAACCTTTCATTGAGGGGGTTTTGTGATAGTACGAAAACCTGATGCCAGATTTATGGTACACAAGGTATCGAATTGTATTTCAATGTATTTTGCATTCATGTGTAAGGATGGTAAAATTTTCCCTTGTTTTTCCGGCAACGACGTAGTTTTGACACAACAGAATCATTCCAAGTTCAACGGCGGACGTGCGGATAAGAACACTTAAAATGGTTACACAAACAAATACAGGCTCTAGATACGTCTGTTTCATTGGCCAACAATGCCAGACGTCATTAACAAAAGAATGATGTGCATAAAATACGTAATAAACTAGGGCGTTTCTTTGACTAAAGACAAAGAATAATGATGTACGCACGCACACACACACACACACATACGTAAAAAGTGCGTAGTGCTTAATCCCAGTCTTCACAACTCCGCATCAGCGGTAACACATTACAAAAAGGTCGCCGGCAAATTATACCGGCCCAGTGATTTAAACATTCAAAAATGTAATCTATATATATTGTAATAATACAAATTAAATAAATATATTATAATAAAAAGTGATGTGTGTTGATGATATAAGCTATTATGGAGTATGTGAGACTCCGATGTAATCAAGTCCAATGTAATATGTTTAATTGGTGTGTAATTGGTGTGGCTCTCGACGTCTTACTGGCCTGAAACACTTCCTTAAGTTTCCCAGCTGGTCGAGTCCCAATGGTAGCAAGACCGGTCGAGTAGCGTAAAGTTGATGAAGAAATATATATGCTCAGCTTCACCGAAAGTTTCAAAACAAAAATTATTGTTTTGAAGAAAATTAAAAAAAAAATTATGTTTATAAAAACAAATAATAAAAAAAAATTTTAATTTTATTAATTAATTAATTAGGATCAATTAATTAATATAGGGCTGTGAAGTTTTAAACAGTGTAATGCTCTTCTGAAAATTTTTATTAAAGTTTTAGTATAATTTAAATAATCTATCACCACTCATAAGACTGTCTGTAAACCAATCGATATTTGTTTACCTTTCTATTTTTTAGGTTATCTTCACTTACGGGTGGTAGAGTCCTTGTAGATTATCAATTAGAATTATATTATTGGTAATTAGTATTATTGAAGAAATAAAGAACTATTAAGTATTGAAAAGTATTAATGTTTTATTAATTAAGTAACAGCAATATTGACTCTTATCGATTAGTATCGATTCTCAGGATATCGAAAAAAGTTACAAGTATATGTTATAAAAATTATATAGGGTTCTTTAAACAGCCAGTTATTACCAAAGTCAGAGAAATCGGGCTAATATTTAAAAAGTATAACGTTACAATCAAATTAATAGTTATTAATAAACACAGACATTGAATAATAAATTGTAAATATAATAATTGTTTTCACCCAACAGCTGTGTCGAACTAGAAGGCGGGGTTCTGGCAATGATAACCAATATTGCAAATGGCTGCCGTGAAGTTAGTGAGATGTCATTCGTATATTGGACGTTCCAAATAAAAGATTTTCCTGTAGTATTCCTGTTCTGATGTCTGCGAATCTCTTGTAAAATGTTGTGTAGTGTCTAGTGTACTGTTTCTGAGTTGTATTTAGTGTATCCGTATAATTATTAGTTCAAACACTTTCCCCGATTCCATCACTAATTTGGGTTAATGTATTACACAGTTTTCTAGTGTTTTGTGGTGTTTTTCAGAGTAGATTTATATTGTTCTGTGTTATGGAGTGTTACTTGATCGTTTCTGTTATAATATGATAGTTTTAGAAGTATTTTACAGGTCACTCGCGATTTCACAATAACTCACTATACACTCGCTTTGTATGACGATTATAGGTTAGGTTATCCACGTTATCAAACGTACTTCATGTTAACCGTTCAACTACCAATAATTAACTAACTGTTTCCTTCAGTTTCAATTAAACTCTTAGCCCATATAATATTATCCTTAATATTGTTCAAAAATATTTTCACATCCTGTGTATACTTTACTATTTCACTATATGAATGCCTAAACTTTGGTTATTTGTCAATTTTATTCACTAGATTTGATTTAAATTAATCTTTCAGTTCATTCTGGTTATTTTCAGATTAAATAATGCCATTTTATAGTGTTTTCTGTCCAAAAAATAGTAATTTTACTTTCAGTTTGGTATACAAACTGTTTGGAAGTCAAAACATTAAAATTTACTTCCTGTCATTATATAAATTCAGCCATTTTATCAGTTATATTTAATATTAATAATTCTATATTGTATTAAAAGGTTCCTATTCCCTTATTTTCTGGTAATTAATTGAATTAGTTGTATTCTGAAACATTATTCTGAAATATATGACTCCCATGTCTAAATTTCTGAGTTTAGTCAATTTCATTTTTATTTATAATTCTGAATATAATTTATTAAAATCTCTCTAAATGGTATGTGCAATTATATGGCATGATCTCAAGTTTATTTTGTCTAAACCCTTTTTGTTTATTTGCATTTAAATGAGCAATTTCCTCTGTTTTGATGAAGTTTGGTTTCCATTCTTTTGGCCTATGATTTTTTTACAATTTTTCTTATAAAATATTTTACAAACAATATATGATGTGTGATACCCTCTCTGACTTTTACATATAGTATTATAAATTAAACATGTTTTCAAATTACACAAAAACAATTAGTATTGGTTACAATACAAATAATAGTTAAAACAAATAAAGAATATTTTTTTTAAATAAATGGTTGTCTTCAAGTCAGACATTTTGCAACAAAATCCCCATGTCCAACATGGAAACATGGTTTACGAAAAAGGTTTTTTACTAACTAACATCTTAATTACCCTCTACTATTTACAAGTGGTAACTATTTTTATAGTTCTGATGTTAGTTGTTACAGACCCAAACAAATGTCCTTATATCTAAAACATTTTTAAACATTCTTATACTATATACATAAAAAACCTTATATTTATATTCTTATTTCTAACTATTATTATAAGTAGGATTCTACAGTTTTTATACCGTCTTTTACATTGTCTTTGGGGAATTGTACCCTGTCATTAACAAATAAATAGTATTAATTGTTCAAAAGGTATTATGAACTCTGTTTTTCTTTTTTCATGTAAAACAAAATGTTATTTTAAACAGATTCATGTCTTATGAACAACATATTGTCACAGTACATATTTTAAGTCATTGAAAAATGCATATTTCATTGCATCCAATGTTTGTGATTGCCAAGAATGAAACACAAGGTTCATTTTTTATAATACCCAAAACTATCACTGGTTCACTTTGCACTTATATATTATGTTAATGCTAAATGGTCGTATAGTCTTATTAACATAATAAATTGGTTAGCGTTTTTTCAATGGAGATTTGTTCCATGGGTACTATATTATTGTTTCATCTTAGTTCACAGGAAACTTTTACTTTATACACTCCTCTCTCTTAAATTTGTATACATGTGGTTTTTATTTCGCTATACTTTTGTTTTTAGATATTTATTTTGGGGATATAGGGATTTGGGTGTCTTTTATAAGAGCATGACATCTTCTTCAGGATGCTGCCCTCTTCTTCTTTCTTCAGTCTTCTTTTCTCCTGCCTTCTGGGACTGGTATCTTCTCCATCTTCTTCTTGATGCCATCAGGTTTCTTGGGATCTTCTCCATCTTCTTCTTGATTTCAGAAATACACAACCTGTATTGGTTGATCTTGGCTTATTTTAGGGTTTCTCTTCTATTTATTCTCCCTCGTTGTGGGTTTGGTCCTATTGTGTACTGCTTTGTTATTTACTATTTTACCTTCCTGGGTTATACCTTGAAAACCTTTGATTATGAGACTGGTCTTGGATGACTCATCACTAGTAACTCCTTTTATTTTAACTTGTATTTTCTTTATAATAATGATTTCTTTCCACAGTTGCTATGAATTAATCTTTTTATATTAAACTTAGTGCTTTCTTCCAAATTTAAATATTATAACTTCATTATTCTAATGATCAATTGCCATTCAATATTATGCTTATATCTGTCATGTTACAGATTGCTCCCCTCCAGAAGTAATTATTTCAGAGATGTTTATGGATGAAATAATTTCTTATGATAATTTCATCATTTCTTATAATTCATTTTCTTCTCCATCTTTATATCGACTTTTTTATAATTAGAGTTTAATTAATTTTATATATATAATTATTTGTTTTACTACTGATCCTTTTCGGATAGTTAGTGTCTTCTGAGATATATTATTATTGTAATACATTTTCTTCCTATATCAACTTCGTGTTGTATCCTTGGGATATTAATTCCCTAACATTCCCTATCACGTGGGCTGGGGCAGATCAGAGGGGCACTGTACGCTACTTCTCTGCTGGCCATACACCACTTCTATAAATTGAGTACAGGGGCATATCCATCCCTGCTCAAAAAAACATAATGCTGCTGGAATTATCTTCAGTCAGTCATCGAATAAATAAATAAAAAGTAGTCTCATTTTCGACTAATAAAAATATCTTTGGATTCTCCACTTCGTAGTCTCTCAGATTATCTCACATTTTCTATCTTAATAAATCTTCATAATCATTATTATACTCATTACATATATATTTTTCCAAAACTCTTAACTTGTCTGATATATTTAATTTAATTATGGTTGAAAACCTTTCTTTTAATAATTCTGGTTACTGTTTACAGTGTAACTCTCTTTCTTCTTCATCTGAATTCTCTTTATACTTTCTTCTGGTTATTCATAGTATTAGCATGGTCTTTATAAATAGTCTTTCGTATTCATTATTTGAATGGTCTTAATATATTATATTTAATTTTTTAACATCGTATCTTTACATTAGATATACAGGTTGTTATATTGATCATTTTATTTAAACATTTTGGTTCTTTCCTTTCTCTTAGAAAGTTATTAATCCACCTTCGCATTCATTAACATTAATTCATTTATATCATATTTCATGTGGTATTTCTTCTCTTTGCATTTCATATAGGTTTTATTATTATCATTGGTTCAAAATCATCTTCTCCATATGTTTGGTATGAGTTGTTCTTCTTTGCTCTTAATTAGCTGTTTTCATTATCGTTTCATAGGTAATTAGTCTCTTTGCTTCCAAATTTTTTCCTTCTCTGGCATCTTACACTCTTTCTGGTTATTCTTCTCTACTCCTTCAAATGCTATTGTGAATGTCTAGCATTTATTCTGGATTAACGTTAATTCTCTTTTCTGAATTAATCACTTTATTTTCTCCTCAATTCAATCATAATTGACACATAATTATTTTTTGGAACTTGGTTAGTTTTAATGTAAAGTTCAAACTATTCTTTTTAATTAATTGAAAAATATTTCTCATAAATCCTTGTAATATGTTGATCTTATCTTGTTTCAAAGTACTGACGTTCTATCAACATTCAAATTCTGTTTAATTCATTTATTCCCAGAATTGTTTCATTCAGAATTGTTTATAGTATTGTGATTTTACTATTATTTCTGAATGTTTTGGTATTTCTCCAAATTCAAATTCTTCTTAATTATTTACCATAAAGTTTTCTCATAAACTTAGTTATAGTAAGTTGGTCTTACTTCATTTTTAAATTTTTCATATATTAACTTCAAAATTCCTTTCTTCTTAATTCTTCCAAAATGTTTTTCTCATAATTCAGTGGTAGTAAGATGTACTTACTCAGTTTTAAATTTTCATAATTATATTTGAATTCAAAAGTCTTTCTTTTTCTTTCATAAAGTTTGTTCCAAAATTATTAGGTTGTAAGTTGTTCTTACTTATTTTTTAATTTTTTCAAATATAAATTCTAAATTCCTTCTTCTTATAATTCTCCAAAATGTTCTTTTCAAAATATTAGGTTGTAAGATGTACTTACATTATTTCCGAATTTTTAAAATATAAATTCTAAATTCCTTCTTCTTATAATTCTCCAAAATGTTCTTCTCAAAATATTAGGTTGTAAGATGTACTTACATTATTTTTGAATTTTTAAAATAAAATTCAAAATTCTAAAACTCACAACTCATTCTTCATAATATTTCTTCATAGAAGCTTGATTGTACACTCCTTTGATTCTTCCTGAAACGATTTCCTTCAACTCATATGTATTGTTATGCTTATTATTTACCACAACATATGGGGTTATATTGTACTCTACACTGGCCCATATTATTTATACTTTTGAAAGTTGATCTCCACCTTTTCTTTTCTTATAAATTTTCTTTTCTGTTATATACCCAGGAAGATGGACGATTTTCTTTATGTCGTTCCATTGCTCATATTCTTATTTGTCATGTTCATTTCTTAAATAGTCTTCATTCATAAAACCCAGTTTTGTTTCTATGTTTATTCTTCGTATCATTTCCTTTCAATGATATTTATTTCGTCTCCTTCAACATTGTTTTTCGCCGTAGTCGGTTATCATGATCCGTCCCTTTTCTTGATGTCGTGTGGTATTTGTGTCAACCAGGGTCCATCATCTCAGTTGCTCTTATAAAATTTACCCTAGGGCGCGACACTCGGTTATTATTACTGTTATTATTTTTATTACTAAATTTATCATGATAGTCTTTTCGGTTAGGTTGGTAAGGTCTGTCATCATTATTGTTGGGATATGGATTTCTCTGACTGTATGGGACATTATTATGTTGGTATAAATTGTTTCTATTGTATGGATAGGGGTTGTTATTCCTATCGCCGTTAAAATTACCGATAAGTTGGTTATTACGCGGCGGGTTGTTAGGGCCGTCGTAATTACTGGGCTGGTTCCCTCTATCATCATATTGTATACACCAATACTTCTCTGGTCCATGTTTTGTGTTACCTGACAAATATATGTGAGGATCTTCATCTGGGTTATCACTTATTATTTGTTTATCTGAAACACCATAAGCTGGTTTACCATCACATATCCACTCTGAAGGAATATATTTTAGTCTAACCGTACCCTGGAACTGTCCTGGATGGCACACTAATGGAATACATTCTGGTGATTCATCTGTGCCGTCATTACAGTCTGGTACGATATCACATTTCCATTTTTCTGAAATCCACCGTCCGGTTCTGCGTTGAAACTGGTCTGTTCCACCTGTGGTATTCTGTTTACCTCTGGTCCTTTCGCAGTGATAAACTACTGCCTTGTGGTAAATTATTTCTGAAATTACTTCGATTCTCCTTCTATAATTCATAGAATTCATGATGTCTTTGTCATAGGTAATTGGGATATTATTGCCATCAATTAACCCATGTTTCATCATCTCCAACTCTTCCTTCGTTTTTATTACATTTCTTGGATACATTCTCCTTTTCCTTGGTTTAATATCTTCCTGGTTTCGGTTAGTTTCAATTCTAGGTAATACCATTACTTGTTTCTGCGTTTTATCATTTGGTACTTCTTCTGGTTCTGGTTTACTATTATATTTTATTTCTTCAGTCTTCTCCTTTCTTAATTCCTCTCTTTTTAATCTGTCCTCCCTCATTTCCTTATTCTCGTCATCTAGTTTCTTGTTCATATTATCTAGTATTTTATGCTGATCATCCAGTTTCTTCATTGTCGACTTGTGGCACTCATCCAGTTTCTTACTTAATTCTTCTTTCATTTTCTTATTATCTTCCTTCAAATTTTGTATATTCTTGTTCACCCCACTTAATCCTTCTTTCAAAGACTGTGTGTCCTTCTTCCTATTCTCCTCCATTTTCTTGTTACTCTCCTCCATTTTGTCTTCCATCTTTTGTAGAAGTCTTTCCATGAATCTGTCCATTTTATCCTCTTCCGTTACTTTGGATTTTTCTACATGTCTTTCCTGGACATTTACTTCCTCTGTCTGTGTAGGCATCTCAGGTTGTTCCCCTGGTTGTTCATGTTGTTTGGACAACACTGGTGGCAACAAACTTTCCGCGTCTACTGGCGTTGCTTCCTTGTTGTCCATGTCAACTTCTATTTCTTTCTCGGCCTCCGCCGCCCGTTTCTTAGATGTTGCACGTCGTTGCATTTTCCCTTGAAATTCTCTGGCTTTGTAGCTGTTGCCTAGCTCCAACTAGTGATTGGGTAGAATTTATTGGCCTTCCAATCGCTAATTAAAGCCCCTAAAGTTGTGCGCCAATTTGTAATAAAACAATTTAAATAAATATATTATAATAAAAAGTGATGTGTGTTGATGATATAAGCTATTATGGAGTATGTGAGACTCCGATGTAATCAAGTCCAATGTAATATGTTTAATTGGTGTGTAATTGGTGTGGCTCTCGACGTCTTACTGGCCTGAAACACTTCCTTAAGTTTCCCAGCTGGTCGAGTCCCAATGGTAGCAAGACCGGTCGAGTAGCGTAAAGTTGATGAAGAAATATATATGCTCAGCTTCACCGAAAGTTTCAAAACAAAAATTATTGTTTTGAAGAAAATTAAAAAAAAAATTATGTTTATAAAAACAAATAATAAAAAAAAATTTTAATTTTATTAATTAATTAATTAGGATCAATTAATTAATATAGGGCTGTGAAGTTTTAAACAGTGTAATGCTCTTCTGAAAATTTTTATTAAAGTTTTAGTATAATTTAAATAATCTATCACCACTCATAAGACTGTCTGTAAACCAATCGATATTTGTTTACCTTTCTATTTTTTAGGTTATCTTCACTTACGGGTGGTAGAGTCCTTGTAGATTATCAATTAGAATTATATTATTGGTAATTAGTATTATTGAAGAAATAAAGAACTATTAAGTATTGAAAAGTATTAATGTTTTATTAAGTAACAGCAATATTGACTCTTATCGATTAGTATCGATTCTCAGGATATCGAAAAAAGTTACAAGTATATGTTATAAAAATTATATAGGGTTCTTTAAACAGCCAGTTATTACCAAAGTCAGAGAAATCGGGCTAATATTTAAAAAGTATAACGTTACAATCAAATTAATAGTTATTAATAAACACAGACATTGAATAATAAATTGTAAATATAATAATTGTTTTCACTCAACAGCTGTGTCGAACTAGAAGGCGGGGTTCTGGCAATGATAACCAATATTGCAAATGGCTGCCGTGAAGTTAGTGAGATGTCATTCGTATATTGGACGTTCCAAATAAAAGATTTTCCTGTAGTATTCCTGTTCTGATGTCTGCGAATCTCTTGTAAAATGTTGTGTAGTGTCTAGTGTACTGTTTCTGAGTTGTATTTAGTGTATCCGTATAATTATTAGTTCAAACACTTTCCCCGATTCCATCACTAATTTGGGTTAATGTATTACACAGTTTTCTAGTGTTTTGTGGTGTTTTTCAGAGTAGATTTATATTGTTCTGTGTTATGGAGTGTTACTTGATCGTTTCTGTTATAATATGATAGTTTTAGAAGTATTTTACAGGTCACTCGCGATTTCACAATAACTCACTATACACTCGCTTTGTATGACGATTATAGGTTAGGTTATCCACGTTATCAAACGTACTTCATGTTAACCGTTCAACTACCAATAATTAACTAACTGTTTCCTTCAGTTTCAATTAAACTCTTAGCCCATATAATATTATCCTTAATATTGTTCAAAAATATTTTCACATCCTGTGTATACTTTACTATTTCACTATATGAATGCCTAAACTTTGGTTATTTGTCAATTTTATTCACTAGATTTGATTTAAATTAATCTTTCAGTTCATTCTGGTTATTTTCAGATTAAATAATGCCATTTTATAGTGTTTTCTGTCCAAAAAATAGTAATTTTACTTTCAGTTTGGTATACAAACTGTTTGGAAGTCAAAACATTAAAATTTACTTCCTGTCATTATATAAATTCAGCCATTTTATCAGTTATATTTAATATTAATAATTCTATATTGTATTAAAAGGTTCCTATTCCCTTATTTTCTGGTAATTAATTGAATTAGTTGTATTCTGAAACATTATTCTGAAATATATGACTCCCATGTCTAAATTTCTGAGTTTAGTCAATTTCATTTTTATTTATAATTCTGAATATAATTTATTAAAATCTCTCTAAATGGTATGTGCAATTATATGGCATGATCTCAAGTTTATTTTGTCTAAACCCTTTTTGTTTATTTGCATTTAAATGAGCAATTTCCTCTGTTTTGATGAAGTTTGGTTTCCATTCTTTTGGCCTATGATTTTTTTACAATTTTTCTTATAAAATATTTTACAAACAATATATGATGTGTGATACCCTCTCTGACTTTTACATATAGTATTATAAATTAAACATGTTTTCAAATTACACAAAAACAATTAGTATTGGTTACAATACAAATAATAGTTAAAACAAATAAAGAATATTTTTTTTAAATAAATGGTTGTCTTCAAGTCAGACATTTTGCAACAAAATCCCCATGTCCAACATGGAAACATGGTTTACGAAAAAGGTTTTTTACTAACTAACATCTTAATTACCCTCTACTATTTACAAGTGGTAACTATTTTTATAGTTCTGATGTTAGTTGTTACAGACCCAAACAAATGTCCTTATATCTAAAACATTTTTAAACATTCTTATACTATATACATAAAAAACCTTATATTTATATTCTTATTTCTAACTATTATTATAAGTAGGATTCTACAGTTTTTATACCGTCTTTTACATTGTCTTTGGGGAATTGTACCCTGTCATTAACAAATAAATAGTATTAATTGTTCAAAAGGTATTATGAACTCTGTTTTTCTTTTTTCATGTAAAACAAAATGTTATTTTAAACAGATTCATGTCTTATGAACAACATATTGTCACAGTACATATTTTAAGTCATTGAAAAATGCATATTTCATTGCATCCAATGTTTGTGATTGCCAAGAATGAAACACAAGGTTCATTTTTTATAATACCCAAAACTATCACTGGTTCACTTTGCACTTATATATTATGTTAATGCTAAATGGTCGTATAGTCTTATTAACATAATAAATTGGTTAGCGTTTTTTCAATGGAGATTTGTTCCATGGGTACTATATTATTGTTTCATCTTAGTTCACAGGAAACTTTTACTTTATACACTCCTCTCTCTTAAATTTGTATACATGTGGTTTTTATTTCGCTATACTTTTGTTTTTAGATATTTATTTTGGGGATATAGGGATTTGGGTGTCTTTTATAAGAGCATGACATCTTCTTCAGGATGCTGCCCTCTTCTTCTTTCTTCAGTCTTCTTTTCTCCTGCCTTCTGGGACTGGTATCTTCTCCATCTTCTTCTTGATGCCATCAGGTTTCTTGGGATCTTCTCCATCTTCTTCTTGATTTCAGAAATACACAACCTTTATTGGTTGATCTTGGCTTATTTTAGGGTTTCTCTTCTATTTATTCTCCCTCGTTGTGGGTTTGGTCCTATTGTGTACTGCTTTGTTATTTACTATTTTACCTTCCTGGGTTATACCTTGAAAACCTTTGATTATGAGACTGGTCTTGGATGACTCATCACTAGTAACTCCTTTTATTTTAACTTGTATTTTCTTTATAATAATGATTTCTTTCCACAGTTGCTATGAATTAATCTTTTTATATTAAACTTAGTGCTTTCTTCCAAATTTAAATATTATAACTTCATTATTCTAATAATCAATTGCCATTCAATATTATGCTTTTATCTGTCATGTTACAATATATATATATATATATTTATAAATCAGTGGAAGATGAAGTAATACAGTGTACAATAGTTTTTTAAAAAATCAGAATCTAGAGTCAGTGCAATAACAATCAAAAATGTAACCAAGCAACTTCTTTAAAAGCAGCATGTGAGACATCGTCCAGAACTTCCAGTTTACAATCAGGAAAGTGCAAAACCTTAATACAATCTTAAAGAGCTCTTTTTATATAACTATCAAATATATTCATACATAAAATGCAGTAACGTAATCAGAATGAGTGAGTGTGAGAAAGGGAGGTGTGAATGATAACTGTCGACAGCCAAGCTGAGGCGTTGGTTTGCGTATGGCCTCTAAGCAAATATAATTAAAGTCATTTTAATAAAAAGGCAGCTGCCCAATTAACAGAGAAAAGTGGTAATTTGATAAATGAAAAATATATAATCTAGTTGTTGTACTAAGGGAATAAGAAATGTAAGTAACGGCCGCCATTTTGGTTTTGGTTGTTCAAGACGCCATTGTCGAATAATAAAAATCCAGTGTAAAATGAAAAGGAAAATAAACCGAAATTGATTGTTAATGTTTGAGAAATGTTAGTATCTTTATTTCAAAGCCCATTTCAGTCGACATTCATGCTGAGTCGAAACCCTGGACCCACAACAAACAATAAGATCGTAGCAACAGGTATTACATATGTATGGTAAGTACCATAATTATGGTGTGGTTGACACACGTGAATAAAATTAATAAATATAAATACACAAAAGTGTATGTTTGCATGTTTCTTTTTTACAAATAAAGAGAGTGAATAAAGTTACACTACGCCAATCTGTGAGTTTGGGCTGAACACACCTCACATTCCAGCGTGACGTACTTGACTGACGTAACATCGTATGACTGCTGAGTTACATAATTTGCTTGTCACATATCTAAAAATAACTGTTCTACATGTGTCTGGAGCTGACCTTGACACAAATCCACATGCTTGTTTATTGCGTTGTATAATTCATGAAATCTGAATTTGTTTACTTTTCCCATAATTATTATTTATATTATTTTTTATGTTTTCCCCAAAATTAATATTACATAATAAAACATTTCTTTATTAAAACATAATATTTTTGTATTACCCCAGTTAGGCCTAAAGGTCCTGTTACAATACCCCTCAATGAGAGGTTTTATGCCGAAGCATAAAAACTCTTATTGACACACTCATACTGCCTAAAGGGATCAGTCAGGATATGTCGCCACAACCCCCTTTACGGTTTATTAAAGAAATAGTTAACTTACCCCTTGGTCCAGTGATCGTGACAGCACCTGCATGACCTTACTGGACTTCTCTTTCGAGATCCCAACACCACAAGGCCAGTCAGCACTTTACACTCCTGCTCTGATGCGCTGGCCAGCTCAGGACCGCTGCCACAGCATCACCAGACTCTGAAACATCAAATCAAAAATATCAAATAGTGGCCTTGTATAAAATCATATCCCTAACTGATCTGGTTCCCCTTAGCTGTGCGCTGGTTTGCGTTAAGAAGCACTGGTTTTTCTTAACTCTTAACACGCACACACACATATATATATATAAATATATTGTAACGCAACAGAAATGCTAGCATTCATGTTACATAAAAACAAGGTTCACAGAATAATAAACAAGTCAATATATAACCCCATAATAGAACAAAGATCCAATAATTACAATTATAATCATAGATAAAAGTAAATAAGGATGCAAGGTAGTGTTAACAAGAATAAACGAACCTGTAAGTTAGATAATAGTTGATGATAAATGTTTAGTGAAAAGCAAACAAAAAATGAAACAATGATTTACTTTATAGTAATAAAAAATAAGAATTTTGAGTTAAGAGGTATTATTTTATGACAACAAATGTTATGATAAAGTTTATGTTATGTTATACCAAATATGTGTTGAGTTAATGAAAGATAATGAAACAAGTTGTATTATTCAATGACTGTTGTAGAATGAAGTGTGAAGCAGCTAATTAATGTTAATAGATTTGAATTTTCTTATATGTGATCCATAGGTCAACAGAAAATTGTTATTAGATATGGAAAAAATAATTGTTTATGTAAATGTTAATAGTTAAGATTTGATTATATGTATGAATTTATGTAAAAGGGGCTATAGATGTGTACCAGTTATAAACACAGGTAGATCCGTTTACAATAAAAGGCCTAACAGCCAAAACTACTATATAAACACTCATAACATAAAGGTTAGGTACATCAATTAATAATAATTAATAAATACGATTTGAAGAGCTAGAAAAACATTAAATTAATAATAATATATAATAAAATTTATACAAATTATGATAATACCATAATGCCATGATATCGATTAATAACATTTAATATCGAAAGTGTATTAAATATAAAAAAAGGAAAAAAACCGGCTTATATCAAAAAACCAGCAGAATATGTGTAGAAAATAATAAACCAACTATCGGTAAAGTTACATTCCGATAGGATAGCAAATTGATAAGAAATAGACAAAAAATATATGAAATAAATACTATATTCAAGATATACGGAAGGAAGAAGTCATGTGTTCCTAGGGACGACAGAAGAAGAGGAAGTTGTTGATTTAACAATAATTGCTTTGATGAACTGAATGTGATGAGATTAAAAAACCCAAGAATAATCTATTTAATCGTAATATTATAAACTATCAGACACGATTATAAAATACAAAATTCTAATGACAATATTTACGTCTATCACCAATACAGTTTAACGAAATAACACTACAATATGAAATCATAATAGAGAATAAATAACTGGATTCTACAAGAAAAAACTTGAACTGTCCCATATCCAAGGGGAATTGATGAGATATTAAACCAAATAGAAAGAATTAACAGTATCACAACTAATAATATTCACTACACCAGAAATTATAACCTTTCAAATACACGGAACAACACTAATTGCTTCAACCGAAGAAGAACTTATTTGGATCCTGGCGTTGCAGAAGAAACATCAATTGGGCTGTAAATCAATCCATAGAGCTGTATTTCCGAAGTGGACAGGACAAGAATTCCTTTTTATTAAACCGAAGAAGGAAAATCGTACGGCATAATCGTCCAGAACAGTAAATTTAGCGATCAACCGCCTACACAATTTGCTTCGTTCTAGTCTGGTAAATTATTATAATATTAATCATACTAACTACACAACACTACAAATTTGTAAATCTTGCATTCTTATCTATGTATTTTTAATCTTCCCCACAGTTACAAGAACCTTCACACCCTGAATTAAATTAATTACAAATTAAAACATACTATATAACTAAATTTAAATAAGGTATCAGAATAACCAACAATCGATTCATACAATCTATAGCCCAAGCATATGTTAATTAGAACATATATTATTCAATGTTAAGGAAGTAAACAAATAAAGAACCTTTATATATTGGCAAAATCTTGTTATTTGGAGTATGGTTAATGAGCTAGGAACAAAAAAGTAACTGAATAACTATAGAATAATTGGTTAACATAAACATTGAAATAACCTATAAGTTTCGTTGAGCCGATACTACACCGCTTATAGCGGAATTATCTGACACCAAAGAGAGAGAGTAAAAAATACAAAATTAAACAGAATTCTCTTCAAGGTATAATAGGGTTGAACGGAATTATAAAATAACTCATTAATTATTTAAGTTGCAGGTACACAAACACTGATAGTTTTTAGAGCTCTAAGTTAATAATTAATTACTTACATCAATACATCCCATAACTCCAAATATCTCCGAGATTTAAATAATTAAAATAATTCAGAACACATTGGCATAGGTGTATGTACAAATCGACAAACCCAACAGTGGGGCAATAAGGAGAGGAAACGGATACCTGTACAAATTGCCGCCGGCAACGTTGGGGCGGAAATAACGAGGATCCCGCGACCGTAAGAGACAACGTAAGAGCTGAGGGTGCTGTACAAATTGACGCTCATAACGTGGGACCTAATTAGGTGACGCGAGAGTGATTATGTACAAATTGGCGCTCAACTTGTGTAGGGCTTAAGTTAAGTAATTATAAGTATAATAATATTACTTAACCAGAGCAGGCAACTGTGGGAGAATAAAAATGTATGATACCAGATTTAGATCAAAGAGGAGGGCAGAAGATACTGAGAAGGAAGAAGGTGAACAGGAACAGGAAATAGAACTAATAACCGACAGTGAAATGGAACAACAGACAGACGAAATAACGGAAACTGAAATAATTACGGACAAGGAAAAGGAAGTAATGGAAGAAGTTGCTCAAGGGGATCAACCAAATAAGCCCAACCAAAAGGAAGACTTGAGTATACAGGAAATGTTTAAACTACTATTGGAAAAATCAAAGAAGCAGGAGGAAAGCAATAGACAAATGAAAGAGGAAATTAATGAAAAGTCAAAGAGACTGGAGGAAAAATTAGATAAAACAAATGAGGAAATTAAGGAGAATAAGGAAAGCAATAAGGAAAACTCAAAGAGACTGGAGGAAAAATACGATAAAACCCATGAGGAAATTAAAGAAACCTCAAAACAAATGAACGAAAGGTTAAAACAAATCCACGAAAGGTTAGATAGGAATGATGAGGGTTTAAAACAAATGAAGGAAGACATCATACGAATGAACAAAGAAAATTTAAGGCGAATGGATGAAAGAATCGAAAAAATGAACGAAGCAGGTTTAAAGCAGATTGAGGACAAGAAGGAGCAGTTCAATAATGAGATAATGGAAACTTTCGAAGGAAAGTTTGAAAACGATAACACGCTTAGCCCAGAAGTGGATAAATACGAGGGGGAGACAAATAAAGAAATGGAGCTGTGTTTAAGGAATATGTCTAAAATACTAGACAGCACTTCCGAAGGTATTATAATAAATCTGACCATAGAAGAGAATATCCAGAAAATAAGGAAAATATGGAGAAAGAAAATAGTTTATACAAAGGAAGAAATGGAGATGAGGAAGGGTGGATTAATTAGTGCTGTTAACATCCCAATTAATGAGCGAAGGGAGTTATGTAAAGGCATGAATTATAGAAGAAACGTTATGAAAATAACCAAAATAACCCACCATAGAACAATCACAAAAACTTTAAATAAATTTAAATATTATTTGAAAATATCAACACTTAGAGAATATTTGACCAAGTCAATTATATCGTTAATACGAAAGATACCCGTAAAACATTTGGTAAATAGTCCAGATATCCAAGGGAATGGAAAGATAGGATATACAAGTAATTATATTAGAATAGAGGAGATACGATACCTGATAACTCAAAAGGAGCTAAATATAACTGAATACCCTGACTTAAATGAAGATTTTACATCAGCCAAGTTGCGGTACCAGATACACGAAAGATATTTATCAAGTATAAAAATTGGTATGAACACTGCAGTGATCCGGACAACTGGTGCAGTCGAATTAATGGACCATGGTTAGAAAAAGAAGCAGTCAACCAGAAAAATGGGACTGATGTTATGAAAACTGACCAGGCAACCAATTGACAAGATACGGAAATATTATTTAATGAATAAATTCTAAAAATAATAAGAACAACTTATTACCAGTCTTGAAGAGAAAATACTTGGAATTAAAAGGAATTTGAGTTGAAGACTATCACTAAATTCTAAAATACAATAAGAACAACTTATTATCGATTACAGAAGAAAGCGAGAATTATTATTAAATGTTTATAAAGAAATAGTATGAATAATGAAACCCTAAGATTACAGAAGAAAACGATAATTATTATTAAATGTTTATAAAGAAATAGTGTGAATAATGAATAATGAAACCCCAAGATTACAGAAGAAAACGAGAATTATTATTAAATGTTTATAAAGAAATAGTGTGAATAATGAATAATGAAACCCCAAGATTACAGAAGAAAACGAGAATTATTATTAAATGTTTATAAAGAAATAGTGTGAATAATGAATAATGAAACCCCAAGATTACAGAAGAAAACGAGAATTATTATTAAATGTTTATAAAGAAATAGTGTGAATAATGAAACCCCAAGATAAAAGTTTTTACCTCAAATCTACCTATGCAAAATAAAGAAAGAAAAAAATCATATGACCTAAAATACATACTACATTGCCAAATGATGGAACAATTTAAGTA
The DNA here is from genome assembly GCA_034769895.1 of Magicicada septendecula. Classification (NCBI taxonomy): domain Eukaryota; kingdom Metazoa; phylum Arthropoda; class Insecta; order Hemiptera; family Cicadidae; genus Magicicada; species Magicicada septendecula. Next base: position 34,471,651 of record CM068372.1, read on the forward strand.
AACGATTGAATGTAACCAATATAATGTTAAAGAAGACAAGAAAGAAAGAGTATTTATGAACATAATTCATTGAAAAATAAACAGCCAAAATAATGAAATACGATAAGAAGAAGAATAGTTGGGCTAAGGAATGTATTTAGTTTGAAATACAGTTATAATGATCATCACACAACAACTATTTAGAAAATATTTTGATCAGAGAAAAAACAAATGAAGAAGATACTTAGCATTACAATCTCAACAAAAATGATTACAAATGATAACTGTCAAAGTCAATATCAACGAATGTTTAAGGAATTAAAATGGAATTACGGAATATGAAGAATAGTAATGAAGAAATATAAAGGCAACAAAGGAAAAAATCTTTTCCCAAATATTTATTATTAAATAATTAAAGAGATTATTAGGAGATTATTATTATATTTTATAGCTGACTGTAGATGAATTCCAGCAGTACTATATTAAAATGTGGTGTGGACAGCAGAGTATGAAGCCAAACAGTGCCTCTCTGGGAAATTAACTATTTAAGGAATATTAGAATAGTTGCAAGAATGACTTCAGTTTCCAAAAGAGTAGGACGAAGAAAACAGAAGGAAATGAGTTGACAGGAGAATAATTGAAAAATACAGTGATTATAGTAATAATAAGTAGAAGAGATGTGAAACTAATGTATCATTGAATATTGTGGCCAACTATCAATAAATAATGTTTACAGACATTAAAAATGATCAAGAATGTTAATAAAAATGATGAAATGTTAAAAAAAAAAAAAAAAAAAAAAAAAAAAAACTAATGAAGTTACATTGAAAATCCCATCGTCAACCATTAACAATGAAATGAAGAAAAGGCATATGAAAAAGACAAGTTTATTTGACGTAAACTTCATTCAGGTAAACTAAACTTTTTTAGGAGGGGGAGCATATGTAACGCAACAGAAATGCTAGCATTCATGTTACATAAAAACAAGGTTCACAGAATAATAAACAAGTCAATATATAACCCCATAATAGAACAAAGATCCAATAATTACAATTATAATCATAGATAAAAGTAAATAAGGATGCAAGGTAGTGTTAACAAGAATAAACGAACCTGTAAGTTAGATAATAGTTGATGATAAATGTTTAGTGAAAAGCAAACAAAAAAATGAAACAATGATTTACTTTATAGTAATAAAAAATAAGAATTTTGAGTTAAGAGGTATTATTTTATGACAACAAATGTTATGATAAAGTTTATGTTATGTTATACCAAATATGTGTTGAGTTAATGAAAGATAATGAAACAAGTTGTATTATTCAATGACTGTTGTAGAATGAAGTGTGAAGCAGCTAATTAATGTTAATAGATTTGAATTTTCTTATATGTGATCCATAGGTCAACAGAAAATTGTTATTAGATATGGAAAAATAATTGTTTATGTAAATGTTAATAGTTAAGATTTGATTATATGTATGAATTTATGTAAAAGGGGCTATAGATGTGTACCAGTTATAAACACAGGTAGATCCGTTTACAATAAAAGGCCTAACAGCCAAAACTACTATATAAACACTCATAACATAAAGGTTAGGTACATCAATTAATAATAATTAATAAATACGATTTGAAGAGCTAGAAAAAACATTAAATTAATAATAATATATAATAAAATTTATACAAATTATGATAATACCATAATGCCATGATATCGATTAATAACATTTAATATCGAAAGTGTATTAAATATAAAAAAAGGAAAAAAACCGGCTTATATAAAAAAACCAGCAGAATATGTGTAGAAAATAATAAACCAACTATCGGTAAAGTTACATTCCGATAGGATAGCAAATTAATAAGAAATAGACAAAAAATATATGAAATAAATACTATATTCAAGATATGCGGAAGGAAGAAGTCATGTGTTCCTAGGGACGACAGAAGAAGAGGAAGTTGTTGATTTAACAATAATTGCTTTGATGAACTGAATGTGATGAGATTAAAAAACCCAAGAATAATCTATTTAATCGTAATATTATAAACTATCAGACACGATTATAAAATACAAAATTCTAATGACAATATTTACGTCTATCACCAATACAGTTTAACCAAATAACACTACAATATGAAATCATAATAGAGAATAAATAACTGGATTCTACAAGAAAAAACTTGAACTGTCCCATATCCAAGGGGAATTGATGAGATATTAAACCAAATAGAAAGAATTAACAGTATCACAACTAATAATATTCACTACACCAGAAATTATAACCTTTCAAATACACGGAACAACACTAATTGCTTCAACTGAAGAAGAATTTATTTGGATCCTGGCGTTGCAGAAGAAACATCAATCGGGCTGTAAATCAATCCATAGAGCTGTATTTCCGAAGTGGACAGGACAAGAATTCCTTTTTATTAAACCGAAGAAGGAAAATCGTAGAGCATAATCGTCCAGAACAGTAAATTTAGCGATCAACCGCCTACACGATTTGCTTCGTTCTAGTCTGGTAAATTATTATAATATTAATCATACTAACTACACAACACTACAAATTTGTAAATCTTGCATTCTTATCTATGTATTTTTAATCTTCCCCACAGTTACAAGAACCTTCACACCCTGAATTAAATTAATTACAAATTAAAACATACTATATAACTAAATTTAAATAAGGTATCAGAATAACCAACAATCGATTCATACAATCTATAGCCCAAGCATATGTTAATTAGAACATATATTATTTAATGTTAAGGAAGTAAACAAATAAAGAACCTTTATATATTGGCAAAATCTTGTTATTTGGAGTATGGTTAATGAGCTAGGAACAAAAAAGTAACTGAATAACTATAGAATAATTGGTTAACATAAACATTGAAATAACCTATAAGTTTCGTTGAGCCGATACTACAGCGCTTATAGCGGAATTATCTGACACCAAAGAGAGAGAGTAAAAAATACAAAATTAGACAGAATTCTCTTCAAGGTATAATAGGGTTGAACGGAATTATAAAATAACTCATTAATTATTTAAGTTGCAGGTACAGAAACACTGATAGTTTTTAGACCTCTAAGTTAATAATTAATTACTTACATCAATACATCCCACAACTCCAAATATCTCCGAGATTTACATAATTAAAATAATTCAGAACACATTGGCATAGGTGTATGTACAAATCGACAAACCCAACAGTGGGGCAATAAGGAGAGGAAACGGATACCTGTACAATATATATATATATATATATTGTAATACTTCTCTACCATCATCGTTCTTATTAACTTCTGTAAAATGTAGAAGTGTCAGAGTGTAATGGGTGTAACATGTCTTATCATCCGTCGTCGCCTTGGAACGGAACTTATTCTGATTGTGTTCGTCGCGAACGTACGAATAACCAGGTATCGAATTCCTTACCTGTTGTTCACTAGGGGTGTGACAATCCTGGATAGCACCAAATTGTTTAATTAAAACAATTAAAAAATTTTATGATATGACAAGCGCAGCTCAGGCGGTGTGGAGAATTCAGTTTGTTCCCGCCTCGACTTGGCCGTCTGAATCGGGCCAGTAGTTCATTGCATTGGGTATATGAGCGCTTGCCGTCAATACTAACTGTTCTCTAAAATGTACACAAATTATAATACACCATCCTAATGAAATTACAACACAGTGGTTACACTCGGTACTGGTTTATTGTTGGTTGATTACTAATTATTCAGGTTAATACAAATTATGTTTTCTTTTGTAATACATTTGCACCGGTAATTTATATGGGACAAATTCTCTGGGTTTGACAAATCGATCTTTGAACGTAACAGACATTCAAGTATGGCGTCTGTCGAAGTAGTATACAAATATTTACGTTCAAATGTCTTGGATTCTTGTGATTATGATAAAAGGATTATTAATGATTGCAACAATAAAAATGCACTACCTTACATCAGTTAAACTTAAATAATATACTGTGTAGTTATAACTTGTTCTTGGAGTGTAGTAAAAGTGTTTCAAAATTTTGTAAACTAACAACAGGTTAACTTTACAAGTTGACAAAGTTTCAGTGTCTTAGTTTTTTATTTTAATCTTTGAAAGAAATTATGTGCAGTTTAGTAAGAGTTCAGAGTACAGTAAGAAATCTTTAAAGTGTGTTTGTTCGGAAATTTGGGTAATTTAAATGATACTTAACACATCAGTAGACTGGGAGTACACAGTTGATCTGGTAATAAGGAATTAGGCTGCAATCATATTTAATTTTCAATTGTCTAGGGCGCCTGGCATCTTTTTCAAATTAATCGGAGCAATTTATTCATTTCTTTTTTATTTGATTGGTCTTCGACATCAGTTAAATGGTTTCTCAGTCATCGTCGGCTTCCTTCTTGTTCAGTTGCGGTAATTTTGTTTACTGTTTTGATGTTTTAAATTAGAATTTTGATCATTCAAGATTTGGCGTCTATTCAGCAAGAGCGTCACATTACGAGTAAAGAAATCTAACGGTAAATCCGTAACCAAACGTCTGTCGTCATGGTTACGAATGAATTCTGATTGGTTAATTTTGACTTATAACCATTGTTATCAAATTTGAATTTTTATTTAAAATAGCTGTATCTCTTCTGATTGCTTATATTCTTCGGTCTTCTTCCCTACATATTAAATATTATCACTACTGTTATTATTTCCTTTCAAAGATTATTTTGATATCCCTTAAGGTTGGGTTCTTCAAAATATTAATGTTTGTACATTTATGTTAATATTTGGTAATTACATTTCTCATTTAATTTAAGTCCTTATTCTAACATTTTTCTTTTAAACTGATTTACAAATTATTCTTGGCTATTTACTCGCCTTGAATTTGTTAGTTTCCTAGTTGATTTTATACAATTTGCAGTTATTTGTTAATGACAGTTGGGCATTTCCTAGGCCTAAGTAGCCATTGATTATTTTTACTTATTTTATTCAAATTATATTTCATTTTACTACAAAGTGTTTTGTTTTGTTGTTATAATTGATTCGTTTATTGGTTATTGTGTCTTGAATTTGTTTGTGTACTGATTATGTGTCAAGATTATTTTCTATATCTTGGCTTGTCAATTATTTCCTAACTGATTTTCTAGAGTTTTTTATTTCTGAATTGATTTACCTGCTTATTTATTTAACTTGCCATTGTCAACAATATGGCTATTATTTACTATTCTTTAATACATAAAATATAACAACTAGGCCTATGGACTGTATGCTTCCTTCAGCCATATCCTATTCATAAATATAAATGAACAATTCTTTACCAGTTATTAGGTACTGTTGGTTTAACATACGTTTCATTCCTTTACTATTATTTTGGGTGAGAAACATCATCACTCTTTTTAAACTTACTTAATCTATTATCCCTTCTAACATAGGGTGTTTATTGATTGCATTCTTAATTTCTTATTACTTTACTAATCTCTTTCTCCAATCCATGGTAACACAAACTGTTTATCTTACATGGGCTTTCTCCCCTGAATAACATCGTATCCTTCATTTATATCTAATCTATTGTAAATGTTTATTAGTGGGTAATCTCTATTATTATTTTTCTTTGTCACTTAGTTACTTTCAGTTTATTTCTCACTATCTCTCTCTTTCTTTACAAATATTATTTATATCTAATAAGTTCATGTCTTTCTAGATGTCTTACTTACATATACTACTAATTCTTGGGTTAGTGTATTTTTATTTATCGGGGTTTTATTAATTATGAATTACATTTGTCACTTAGTCAATACTAATATTTATTTTTTATATTGGTTATTTACTGGTTTCGTTTCCTTTATGATATTTGATTGTATCATTTCTCCCTTCCCTATTCTATACTATTTGTCTGTGTTTTATCATCTTGTTTCACTTTATTTCCTTTATAGTTGGTTTGTTCCACTTTTATTTTCATTTTTCTTCTCCTTCACTTCCATCTTGTTTCATTTTATTTTGGTTTTTATCTGGCCAATCTCTGGGGTTGGGTCAAAGTCACTTCATGGTTCACAGTTAACTGGAAAGACAGGGAATGTCAGGGAAATAAAAAAAGTTCAGGGAAAGTCAGGGAAACTGTTTGAAATATGTCGAAAGTCAGGGAAATCAGCTAGTTTTCAGAAAAATGTCAGGGAAGTTTCACCGGATTCTCTTATTGTGGTTTTTGCAAAAAAAAAAAAAATGAGAATACACAGATCTACATTCATTAGAAGTGTTGATTGTTTTTAACTGTCTTGTGACATCAGCTGAATTGGAGTACTAGTGTGCAAGTGTGTTATAACATGGTACTATTACAATGTGTATTGATACAATTTTGCCTTCTAGTAACCTTACATATTTTTTATTTTACCTAATATTCTTATTGTTAATACTGTACTTGTTTGGTTCAGTTGTTGCCAAAAGCAGAGGGGGTTGTGCGTGGCTATATAAATACTTACTACTGGTGGCTATATAAATACTACCTTTATTTAAAGGTGACATTTTAATTTTTAGTGTTTGAATCATTTTTAAGTTAAATTCAATGTTTATAATTATTGGTTTGTTTATTCCTGATATATCAACAATTTATCAATCTGAGAGTGAAACATGGCTATAAGGAAAACTGAGTTCAGTGATCTGTGGTTGGACTCTAGGTGGAATCCTGAGTTTGTTGGCTGGTTAAGTAAAGGACCTGAAAGTACCCAAGCTTTCTGCAAAATTTGTAAAAAAACATTTGATTTATCTAATATGGGGCGCCAAGCTGTAGTGTCACATTCAAAGGGTAAAACATTTGAATTTAATGAAAACTCAAGAGACACAACCATCCTTAAAAACGTTTTTCAGTACATCCACACCTAAATGTAGTGAACCAAAAAATAGTGAAAGTGAGACTAGAGATGAAGTAATGCCATCAACAAGTCGACAAAATATTGAAGTTTCAAACTTGCCTTCTGAAGTATCATCCTCCAAACCTAATCAACACTCAGTTACATCTTTTTGCATTAGGGATGATACCACAAGAGCAGACATTCTTTGGGCTCTGAAGGTTGTAAATAGCAAAATTTCACTAAATACATGTTCAGATATAGGTGATTTATTCAAATTGATGTTTTCTGACAGTACCATAGCTTCAAACTTCAAAATGGGAGCTACAAAATGCAAATATCTCATTAATCATGGTCTTTCTCCATATTTTTTTCATGAAATGAAAAATCGAATAAGTCAGAGTGATGATTTTGTCATATGTTTTGATGAGTCTCTCAACAAAGTCATTCAAAGGGGTCAGATGGACATATTTGTAAAATATTTTGACATTAATAGAAGTAGAGTGCAAAGTGAATATTTCAACAGTGTTTTTTTTGGACAGAGCTACAGCACAAGATCTTTTGGACAATTTCATCAAAGGAATCCATCCATTGCAATTAAAAAAAGTTCTCCAAGTTTTTATGGATGGACTCTGTGTCAATTTAAGTTTCCTGAAAAAGTTGGGTGAAAGAATAAAAAAAGATGATCCTAATGGGAAATTACTGATAAATGGTGGAGTTTGTGGGCTACTTGTTATAAATGGTGCAGTAAAAACTGGGCTTCAGGCCGTCAAGTGGGATGTGGATAGTTATCTACGCGATGTTTACTATATATTTCATGATTCTCCAGCCCGTTGTGCACAGTTCACATCTCTTACTGGAAAAACATTGTTTCCTCTAAAACATTGTACAACCAGGTGGCTTGAGAATGTTCCCTCTATTGATAGAGTTTTAACCATTTTTGATGATATCAAGAATATATTGATAACCAGAAATTACTTCATACTAAGCCTTTGAAAAACGTTGCAACTCAAACTAAAGATGGGTTTTTAAAATGTAAATTGGCATTTTTTAAGGCAATTTCTCAAGAATGTGAGCCATTTTTAATAAAATTTCAAACCTCTGACCTCTTGCTCCTTTCTTATATGCAGATCTACAAAGTCTTTTGCAAAATTTGATGGAAAGATTTGTAAAGACCAGTAAAATCCTACATCAGTGAGCAAACGTTTTTCCCTTGATCTGAATGACAAAGAAAATTTACGTGAAGTAAAAAACATTGATATAGGCTTCCAGACAAAAAAAAATTCTTAAAGAAGTTACAGCAAATGAAGCTGAGATCCTAAGATTTAAACTGTAATGTCAAACTGTCTTAATTAAAATGACAGAGAAAATATTGGGAAGATGTCCTCTAAAATATAAAATTGTCCACGGACTAATATCTTTGGATCCTGGTCTTATTTATCATCAACCACAACAGGGCAAAATAAGATTCACATTGCTGCTAGATGAATTTTATATTCACAATAGAATTACAGATGTTGTTGCAGAGAGGACCAAAGGGCAATACTCTTCCTTTTGTGGGGAAGCCCATTCCTGTCTTGAGCTTAACATCAAACAATATTTTGAAAGTAGAGCAAGTGTAAGACTTGATGATTTCTTTTCATCAATGCTGTTAGGAAACCAACATTACTTAGAGCTGTGGAATATTGTGAAGCTTGGTCTAATATTTTCACATGGAAATGCAACAGTGGAAAGTAGATTTTCTATCAATAAAAACTTATTAATAGAAAACTTAACTGAACACTGTCTCATTGCTCAAAGAACTGTTGAAAATGCAGTCAGGTTCTATGAAAACATTGAAAAGATTCCTATCACCTATACAATGCTAACACATGTAAGGGCTGCTCATAGAAGATACGAAGAGTATCTTAAGGAATCTAAACAAAATCAGAAAGAAGTAGAAAAGAAACGAGTTGAAAAAAGGAAAATTTCCTTAGAAATAAAAAAAACTTGAAGAACAAAGAAAGATACTGAAACTTCAGACAGCTAAAGAAGAAGATGCCATAAATGCAGATTCAGATGCTGGAGAAGAAGAAATCGAATTAGCTTTACTGATTCGTTTGAATTTTGAGTTTATATACTTTATGTAACTAGAACAGAATGAAAACAATTGTTTTTGTATTGTTCTTAATTTGTAATATGTAATGTTTTGTCAAATATGACACAAATAAAATAAGGAGAGCGTTGGACGGCTATGGGGATGGTGGAGGCCGATTAAAAAAAATCAATTAAACAAAATTGCATAGTTTTGATTATTTATTTCCTTTAAACTTCACAAAACTTATCACCTTCTGATTTCAATATATTTAAAGATATTTGGAAAAAAATTACTGTACCATATTCAAAAATCTCGATTGTCAGGGAAAAGTTCTCAATATTGTCATGGAAAGTCAGGGAAATCAAAATATGAAAAATAGTCTGTCAGTCTAGTCTGTAATTTTATTTAAAAATCACTTTTGGTTTACTATTCTTCCTCCTTCTTTCTTAATTACATTTTATATTTTTATTCTCTTCGTTATTTATTTATTAAAATACATTACTTTTTTGCATTTCTTACATACTTATAGATATCAAATATGATCTAATTTGGCGATGTTATAATATATATATATATTTATTGTAACTCTACTTATATGCGTTGTTATTGTGTTGTGTGAGTGTATGAGCACCTACCTGCTGTCCGATCTTGCGGTTTTCTTTCGACTAGGGCGTGTGGATTTTGGATTTGATTTCGCAAGTATGTAAACTCAAATATATTACAACAGCACACTAAATAAGTTACTTTAAAAGTGAAGAGTTTTGTGAGGTTGGTAGGCTCCGTAGTACAGCAATAAAAAAATACAATATGGGGTAATAAAACGGTGTTTGTTACTCCAATAACACACAAGAATAAAATGGTTATATGATCAAATATCCTGACAGTGTAAACAATAAATAGATCTTGAATATGTTTTTTAAATGGTTGATAATTTTAAGAAGTTGAACTCGTTATTTTGAAAGAGTTAATTTTAACTGAAAATTTAATTAATTAATTTACTTTAATTTAATTAAATTGCTTTAAAATTAGATTCAAATGAAAATAAAAACTCTAAAGTTAATTGAATATATTCCAAAATAAACTAGGCGTGACAGTCTAGTTCACGTCCCTTTATTTACTAGTGACTTGACTCTTGTATACTGCAGTATGAGCAAATTATTTAATTGTTTGTTAAGATTTGTATAGCGCTTTCTGTTTTATCTCTATTAATTCTTAACTAAAGCTTACTAATTACTTATACTGGCTATACAGATTATCACAAATGAATTATTCTTATTTACTAGAGTCTTTGATTTGTGGCACCTGAATGATTTAAATTACATTGATTTTAATTGAAAAAGAAAGAAAATTTAACGTTTGAAAAATAGATAACTTGATTTTGCTTCCCTGATTTTGAAGTGGATCGTAAAGATGCTCCAGATGTCCCTCGCTGTCCTTGTCCAATCGGCTAGAGATAGTGATCTACTTGAGCGTCCTGGGTTTCGGCGTTGAGCTTGGATATCAGCAACACTCTCCTCTCCTGCTGTTTGTTGAAGTTTTTACGTCTGCGGCTTTCTGTGAGAACTGCTTTACGTCCCTCGTCGATTGCACGTCCCACGTCAGCGTGTGTGTGTGTCGTTCGAGTGGTAGCTCTGCTCGTCAGCTGATTCACCAATGGTTTAGACGGCCTCTCTGTCGTATTCTTGAAGTAAGGTCTTGTAGTCTTGTAGATCTCTTGCGTGCTTATGACCACAGCTTGTAGTGCACAATAAGCTTGTTTGTTGAAATGAAGAGTATCTTGACTGGATGCTGTAATTACGAATCGTTACAGTTGATCTGTGTTATAATGTTCGTAATTATGCGTGTTGACCACGTAGAGTCTTCAGATGAGTCTTCACAAAACTATGGTTTTGAGACGATCGAAGAAATACATCTGTTCTTCTCAAATACTGGCAGAAGAGTGTTCGGTCAGCCCAAAACTCCGCACTGGTTGGGATTTCTTCGAATGATTTGATTGGCTGACACACTCTCCCTACTACACAAATTTTGAATCACCTTAGTCCGTGAGAACGAAATTAGTTTCCCACAGATGGAGAATTTATATTATTACTAATAATGGAATTCGCCTTAATTTACTGGTTTCCAAAATATTAATAATTGAAAGTTTGGGTATGGTCGTCTTCTTTCCACAGCGAGTTGATTATGTAACAGCCGCGTGTGCGTCTTTTACAGTGCATTATTTTGATCGCTATTACATACGAGTGGAGTTTCGACTATTAAAATTTATTTAAGCATGAATATAGTATACACTTAACATATAACTCCAAATAAATGATATTTGGTCCTGTTATAATATACATATATTGTAACGTAACAGAATTGAGGTCCCCAACATTACATAAAAAAATGAATTAACTATGGTCAAGGACCATACCCCGATATTAAGGTTACTCAGTAATTAGTACATCTGAGATGTACCTCAAGTTAAGAGATGTAATAAATAACGTTATGTATAAAATACTATACCAATTAATGGTTAATGTAATAAATTGTACTTGTTTTTATACTGTGGCATGGTAGTGTTCACAGAATATTTATTTTATGTTTTGAGTATAGTAAGAGGGAACTGTTGTTGTGAAGGTACTCCTTTCTTACCTTTTTAACTAAATAATACACTCATCAAAAAATACTCACCGCTACCAGAATTTTACTTACCGTCATGGTCCCCGTAAAACTTACCTTTAAAAATTACCCAAGGTCGCCACGATATTTTCTGGTTTAATATCGAAACCATTCTACACACTTGCCCTTATAAAAATCCCGCTATCTGACTATAATACAACTCAGAAAAATCCCAAAGAACGTTAGACGAGGTTTTCAGCACAGAAAACTAGGAAATGGTTATGGCGTAATGACTTACTCTAACACATACTTTATATTAAATAAAATCTGAATTTATTTTAAGGTGAAATTTTATGAATTAATAAAATAAACATTTCTTAATCAACTAGCTTCTAACAAACTATTATGAACCAGTACTAAATTTTTTCCCTTAGAGATCTCGTTTGAAATTTAACACTTTATACATAACAAAGGAAATTACTAAAAATGGTGTTTGATTTTATTCAATTGATTATGTTCTTAAGTTTGCTACTCATCTGGTCAATGCAATCCACAATTTCCGCCACCACGTGTTACGCACTTTTTGTTTGTAGAACACTCCGAAAACTGATTTTATACTGTTTAACTTGGATTATTTTCTCAATCACAAATGTTAAGGCTGTTTCACAAATGACAGCACTATTCTTTTCAATCGGTCAGCTTACATTGTTCGCAAGCACATTTTTTTGGCAAACTGCGCGTTAACACTTTACTTGATAGACCGATTAGATTATTTTCGGCCTATCTTGCGCCCGAGGCCACTGTTTAATTTTATTACAACTTTACTGTCTGATGCTGGCTGTCTGTTGTTCACTCTCTACTGACACACTGTAGACTGGGTTTCACACAAGCCTGCTGCTATGTGATTGTGCAATGCGTCTGGCAGTTGTTTTGGCTGGCTGTGTATGTTGCATTGCTGTACTGGAGGCTCCTTACAGGTGAAAGTCTGGCAATTTGGAAAGTGCTTAAAATGATGATTTGAATTAATATGAAATTAAACTGGGGTGGCTCACAAATCCGTACCGTCACAATACCCCCCCAATAAGAGATTGAAGGCCGGAGCGTTCAAACTCTTATTGCCTAGACCTAAGAGGATCAGTGAGGATATGGCGCCGCAACCCCCCTGAACACTCTACTACATCATGGGTTCTTACCCCCCTAGTCTGGCGACTGCGACAGCACCCATCCGATCTTACGGGACTTCTCTACTCAAGATCCCACCACCATAAGCTCGGACAGATACCCGCCCCAGTATCGCCTGACTTTAAAACATGTAATTAAAAATTGACAAACGGCCTTCCATCACTCCATATCCCACATCTGATTTGTTTCCTCTTAACCGCACTGGTTCATTGACAACGTACTGGCTCATTTTATATTATAGACCCTAAAGAATAATATGAATAAAACAATATTGGTTTACAATGATACACATAAATTCCAGTTAAATTGAATAATATTCCCCATACAATGTTGCCCTCCAAAATGGTACATAGATTATACAAGGTATCCTTACCCACTATATATGTACAGGATAAAAAATTCATAACATATGAAAAATCTATATGGACAGTAATATACACATCTTATTTTCCAGATACTATCTCATCCTGAACATTTTCCATCAGTTGTCAGTGTTAAATAAGTGTTTTAATCATTATTGGCATCAATTAGCATTTAATTTATAATTCCAATTTGAATTTAAATGAAAATAACGTTAAGTTCATTATTAAAATCGTTTCTATTAATTTTATTACTAAATTAGTTTAATTGTATTTAATTTACTTTAATTAATTCAATTAATCTCAAAAGTTACAGTAATTGCCTCATTATTATTTGGTCTGTAAAAAAAAATTTAATTTCAATTCTCTTCTATCACAATAAGGTTTTACTTCAGATGCTGATTCAGCAGACTACAACATTCTTTGTTATTGTCACCAAGTATGTCTGTGAACCTTAGTCTCAACATACCACACCTGTTTATATAAACACTAGTCTGCAAGACTTGTTTAGTAACCACAGTTATAAACATTCTCAGTTTCAGCATTCATGGTTACATCATACACTGGCATATAGACATCCTACAAAATTTTCATTTCTATAATTCTTCTTGTTAACATATTTGTCAAAATCTCTTTCTTGCAATTCGAACCAAATATAATTTTAATTTACCTTTCAATTACTTTAATAACATTTTCTATTTAATACTATTATCTCAATTCATATTATTGAATCAACATTTTTTTCACACCTGTAAGCATTTTATTCTATCTGATTAGTATTATGAACTTTATACTTACAATCCACTTATTGACATGAATACAAAATACACACCACACACACACACCAATATCTCCGTGTAACCTCTGAAACATTTAACAACAATGTTATTTCATACAAACAATTTAACCATCTATTATCGAATTCCAAATCTCGTAAACCATTCAACTCAAAAAATTTCAATTATATAACTTTTAAATCAATCAGAATATTTTAAACATTTCAAATTGTTTCAATTAAATTCATTATTAAAATATAAATTCCATTATTATTGTTTGCCATTATACAAATGAGCCAATTACTGTTTCTGAACTTAATGTTATTATTTCTTTAAATTGCAAAATATTAATCTTATTATTACAACAATTAATTACCTACATACACTGTTCACTTAACCCTTTACAACACATACAATTGAATTCACTACATATTTATTTACAAATCTACTTCATTATTTATTCAGTTATCATATTTCAATGTTCAAATCAGCTAAGTCAACATCCTTAAAACAAAAATTTAACTGTCTTTTATTGTTTTATGGTCTAGCCTCCATCGTCAAAAAGGTATCTTACATATTTATAGCATAAATGATTTTTATTTACATCCAATTTATTATTATTATTCTTATCATAAACCATTACCTCTATGTCATTCATTTTCCCTTTTATTATTCCATAAGACTTGTCACTATTATTTGTTTTTATCCAGCCTCCGTGAATATTTGTTGTTACACCCAGGTAATTTATTTTCTCATCATATTCCTCCACTACAAGTACACTAATTCTTCCTACAGGTACACATTTATCATCAATATAATCATTGTCTACTACTACACAAGGTATGTCTACATTATTTATCATAACTCTCTTAATATCCATCTTCTCTATCAGCTCTACATAACCTCTATTTATCTTGAACCACTCTAACTCTTTCTCTCTCTCATAATCACTTTCATCACAATACCTATCACAACACCACTGACCTACTTCACTCCATGCAAAGGGCACAACAAACTTACTATACCACTTCCTGGCTTTTCCAGGTTTACAAAAAATTAGGGGACTGCTTGAAGACACCTTGTCTTCCACATAATTACCGGAGGAAACTCTGTCCTCATTAAACACCTGTGAAAACTCTGTTTCACCATAAACTTGGGGAACATCTGCCCTTTGCCCATTTAACCTCTCTACACACACACTTATAACCTCATCAACACTTTCTTTGCTCACAACCTTACAATCTAACACCGCGTTTTTAATTTCACCACCGTTACTTACCGTATCATTCTTAGATACCCCACTTTCAGCTATATAATCATTATTCTTATTTAATGTTATTTCATCATTATAATTACTGGTAGTACTACCACTTACCTCAAAATTGTAATTACCATCATTATCTTCCCTAGTCAACACTACCTCTCCCACTATTTTGTCACTGTTATTTATTAATTCATTATTGGAATTATCGTTATCACTCACCTGGTCAATTATTCCCTCACTATCATTAACAACATTATTCTCACTTACCTGTTTTGATACAACTTCTGTACTCTCTTTTAATTTATCTGCTTCTCGTTTCCAGTTCTCATTGTGCTTTTTAAATATGTCATCTAAACTTGCTTTTTGTTTACTGAACATTTCGTCTAACATTACTTGTAACTTTTTCATCAGCTCTTGATTCGACTCACTTAGATTAGCATAATTTACATTATTATCTGACACCTGATCGACTTTATTTTTGTTAACTTGGTCTATCTCTCCATCTGTGTTTACCACCCTCACACTCTCATCCTTATCACTAGGCCTATTCACTGCCTTATTTTCTACCCCTATTACTTCAACTATCTTACCTTTATCATTTGTTATCTTACCCCACCCCTCGTCGGTCATTTCACCTACTTCACCCATATTTATACTCGTACTTCAAAATTTATTTATAAACCCCACATTTACGCTACCAAAACATAACCTAATGTCCACAACGTAATTATATACGATTAATTTTACAAATACGCCGTTACCAATTCCTAATTTCTGTGCTTTAAAACAGGTCTAGTTCCTATAAATTTTTATATACGAACATCCTGGCAGGGTCGCCACTGTGAAGGTACTCCTTTCTTACCTTTTTAACTAAATAATACACTCATCAAAAAATACTCACCGCTACCAGAATTTTACTTACCGTCATGGTCCCCGTAAAACTTACCTTTAAAAATTACCCAAGGTCGCCACGATATTTTCTGGTTTAATATCGAAACCATTCTACACACTTGCCCTTATAAAAATCCCGCTATCTGACTATAATACAACTCAGAAAAATCCCAAAGAACGTTAGACGAGGTTTTCAGCACAGAAAACTAGGAAATGGTTATGGCGTAATGACTTACTCTAACACATACTTTATATTAAATAAAATCTGAATTTATTTTAAGGTGAAATTTTATGAATTAATAAAATAAACATTTCTTAATCAACTAGCTTCTAACAAACTATTATGAACCAGTACTAAATTTTTTCCCTTAGAGATCTCGTTTGAAATTTAACACTTTATACATAACAAAGGAAATTACTAAAAATGGTGTTTGATTTTATTCAATTGATTGTGTTCTTAAGTTTGCTACTCATCTGGTCAATGCAATCCACAATTTCCGCCACCACGTGTTACGCACTTTTTGTTTGTAGAACACTCCGAAAACTGATTTTATACTGTTTAACTTGGATTATTTTCTCAATCACAAATGTTAAGGCTGTTTCACAAATGACAGCACTATTCTTTTCAATCGGTCAGCTTACATTGTTCGCAAGCACATTTTTTTGGCAAACTGCGCGTTAACACTTTACGTGATAGACCGATTAGATTATTTTCGGCCTATCTTGCGCCCGAGGCCACTGTTTAATTTTATTACAACTTTACTGTCTGATGCTGGCTGTCTGTTGTTCACTCTCTACTGACACACTGTAGACTGGGTTTCACACAAGCCTGCTGCTATGTGATTGTGCAATGCGTCTGGCAGTTGTTTTGGCTGGCTGTGTATGTTGCATTGCTGTACTGGAGGCTCCTTACAGGTGAAAGTCTGGCAATTTGGAAAGTGCTTAAAATGATGATTTGAATTAATATGAAATTAAACTGGGGTGGCTCACAAATCCGTACCGTCACATTGTTTTATAGGAATACTTAATCAGTGGTAATGTTTTTATTTATGTTAAAATTGTCTTTAGACAATTAAGTATAATTATCTGTGTTAGGCATTATACTATGTTATATGTATTGACTAAAATTGAATAATGAAGTTGTTTTGAATTAATGTTTGTAAACTTGGCCAGGATGGCAATAAGTGTTTAAAAGTTGACAAGTAGTTCTGATAATTATGTTGTAAACTAATGAAAGGTTCCAGGACAAATTAATTAATGTAATAAAGTAAAACCAGGAAATTAAAATTAATGTAAATAACCATGAACCAGTAATTAATTGTACAGTAGGTCAGGTAAAGAAAATTAAGTTAAAAACCAAACAATATTATAACAGTTGTAAGAAAACCTATAGGCCTAAATTTAATATTTGTAAAAGGAAATCAATACCTTTTTAAGAAGTCCAGTCCAATGAAACTATAGTAAAACATATACTGTTTAATAAGGAAGGTTAGGTGAGAGTTTTAGGTAATTTGGTATAATTCCAAGCATGGAGTATTTTATTAAAAAATAGTAGTAATATTTTATAATTCTGGCTCTAGGATATCAAATTTCATCCAATGACAGAAAATAGTGGTTGTTAGGGCAACTAAAAGGTAAATGTTGTTGATTTTCAATCATTCGTTTCGATTGTTATATGCTATTGAGTTCAGATGAGGAGACATTTTTAAAAAAGAATGATAAAATTTGAAAAAAAATGAATCTAAATTAATAAATCCAAATTGAAAACTAATTCTATAACACCACTGATGAATAATAAAACCAATTAGACTTCCAAATTATAACCAAATACCTCTAAAAGAGTCGAGAATTCCTTACTTCATTCACCAGGATAATTCCGCTGGATTCGGTATTAAACCGATCTCCCATGTAATCAGAAGACTAATTGAGGGAAGCAAAGGCCGAAACTAACGGAATTATAGAGAAGATATACGAAGACCTCGTTTCTGCAGAATTAACCTTCACCTTCAAGAAGAAGCTATAATACGATTTCCATTCCACTGGGACTGACAACCACCAGGATCGTAAGAGAAGAACGGAGGTCAGAAGAGTTCCTGGGGCTTTCCATTACATCACACCGTCAATTTTATTAAGGATCGGAATACTTTTTCCTGGATGAACGTAATCTAAGCAGTCCATCTTCAACTGTTTACAGACGTCCAATGCCATTTTGAGATTCGCCAATCCGGTAAAACCAACTTTATTTTAATTTCAATATATTTAGAGTTAATAACATTCTGTAATACTTAAGTAACCTTAATTTTGCATTACCTGGCCTTACAAATGGTTAAAAGAATCACACGAACCCTGGGATAAGAGGTATTTAGTATTATATTTAATTTGTATAAATCAAAAGGAACTTGGTCAATTGACGGTCGATCTACCATTGTATAATCGATATAATGATATTATCATCTTGAAGAGAACTGTTAGTTTGAAATAAAGTACAAAATCAATAAAGAATCTTTCTTATATATGATAATGTTTTATGTTATTGCAGAATAGGTATTATATGTTGTGGGTGGAGTAATTTACAGGTAAAAGGGTGAATAAAATCCGGTGAACGGTTAGCCTAGACGCAAGCCTATTACAAATAACAGCGCTAATTGTCAACAGCTGGTGGAACGGGAGATTGCCGAACTAGTGTGTTTTCTGTACCAAATTTGAATTGAATTACATAATACAGAGGGACTAGGGTTGGCAAGAATTCTTAATACATTCAGTCAATACATGACGTATATCGTTCATATTGCGTAACTATTGAATAATTAGATAAACCTGTATTATAGTACAATTAAAAGTTAAAATAACATAATCACAAATATATTTGCCTATTAAATTTGAGTTGCAGGAGATCACCTATAAGATTACACGAATCGTATTTATAAATAACAGCTTGATTAAACCCCAGTACACACACTTAAATTAATTTGTTTCAAATTGGCGAACACAACAGTGGGGCTTTCAAACATCCTCAAATATAATTAATAACGTAACAACATAATTATTTGTTACAAATTGTCGCAAACCAACGTGGAGCTTGATCAAACCCCGAAACCTAAAATAAATTTTATTGATCCCGATTAACTTATTTGTTACAAATTGGCGCTTAACGAGTGGGCTTTAGTTAAGTAAAAAATCGTCTTAATTATTACTTAACTTGAGCAGGCAACCATTAGAGGCACAGGAATGCATACGAGAGGTGTTACTAAAAGGATGGAGAAGGAGCAAGAAACAGAAGAAGATAGACGGGAAGAAGAAACAGAGGTAGTTACAGACACCGAAATGGAACAACAGGCGAGCAATAAAGAGGATGCCCAAGGGGACCAACCAGATAAAGTGGAAGCCAGAAGCGAACCAGCTTGGCAAGAAATGATGAGGCTAATGATGGAGAAAATTGATAGCATGAAGGAAAGCAATAATGAAAATTTCAGAAAACAGGAGGAAAACTCAAAGCAAACCAAGGAGGAAACTAATGAGAGTTTAAAACAAACTAATGAGAGTTTAAGACAAATCAAAGAAGATAATAGACAAACTAATGAAAAAATAGACAGTATAAACGAAAGGTCAGAAAAGCTGGAAAATAAAATAGACATTATCAACGAAAACTCAAAGAAACAAAATGAAATTTTGAGTGAGAATTTAATCAAACTAATGAATGAGAAGTTTGACAAAAATAAAGAGGAAAATGATGAAAATAACCGGCTGATAAATGAAAGCTTAAACCAAATTAATGAAAGGTTTGACAGAAACGATGAGAGCTTAAAGCAAATTCAGGAAAATAACAGACAAATAGACGGGAAAATTGAAAACAGTAATAAGGAGTTGAGGCAGATTATAAATGAACAGAACCAAGCGTTGAGGGAAGTTATCAATGAAAGGGTTGAAAAAAAAAATGAATCTAAATTAAGAAATCCAAATTGATGGAAACAAAATGAAATTTTGAGTGAGAATTTAATCAAACTAATGAATGAGAAGTTTGACAAAAATAAAGAGGAAAATGATGAAAATAACCGGCTGATAAATGAAAGCTTAAACCAAATTAATGAAAGGTTTGACAGAAACGATGAGAGCTTAAAGCAGATTCAGGAAAATAACAGACAAATAGACGGGAAAATTGAAAACAGTAATAAGGAGTTGAGGCAGATTATAAATGAACAGAACCAAGCGTTGAGGGAAGTTATCAATGAAAGGGTTACAAATGTCAATAAAACAATTAACAAAAGGGTAGATAATAATGAAGAGGCAGTAAGACAGCAAGTAACTGAAATTAAGGTGAGTCTGGAAAAGACAGATGAAACCATAGTACAACTCGCAATGGATGTAGAGGCCAAAATTAACCATGGGGAAAATACCAACAAAACTATGATAAAGGAAGTACAATTAGAAACACAAGAGAAATTGGACGGAGTGCAAATTAATATAGCTGGGAGGATTGAAATGGTAAATAACGAAATGACACAAATAAAAACCCAAGTAGTTCAAAATAAAGAGACTATAGAAAATATGAAAAATCAGGAAATAAGTAATATAAAGGAATCAATAGAAATTTTACAAAATCGACCAATGTATCTGGTGCATCACATAGTCCCTGAGCAAAAGGAAAATATTAATTTTAAAATTTATAGGGGAAATCCCATAGAATTCCTGGAGAGAATAGACGAATGGTTTAGCTGAATTAAGGTAACCCGATGGAACGTAATAAAAAGTTAGTTAGATGAGTGTTTCAAAAGTATAAATGATAATTGGTGGTCAGCAGTCCGGAATGAACTTAGTGATTATGAGGAGTTTAAAAGGACTTTTAGGTCAAAATACTGGTCAGATTCTGTACAGAACATAATTAGAGGTAACATTACCAACGGGAGATTTAATTTTAATCAAGAGCAGTCATCTACTACTTACTTTTTGGGAAAGGTGTGTTTGGCGCGTCATTTGGAACCGCGAATACCAGAGGAATGTTTGGTAAATAAATTGTCTTACCATTTTGAAGAAGAGATAGTTCGTGCCAGATGCAGTGGACAAGTAAAGACCGTAGAAACAATGGAAACCTTGTTAGCCAGTTACGAAATGAAAGACTATTATCAAAGGTCCCGACGGCAAGGTGAATATTACAACAATAGAAGGGAGGAGACAAATCAAGAGTCACGTCCAGGAACAAATCGATTTAACAATAATAATTATCACCGAAGGGTGAATGACCAATTTATAAACAATCGTTATCGCAACAATCATTACCCAAGTAATCACAATACTAATTATGATAATAACAGATACAGAACAGGCCGCAGGAATTTTGACAATGGGAGAGAGTATTGGAACAATAATCGTACAAACAACGACCAACGAAATCAACCCAGTGATCGAAGTCGAGAAAAGGATCTGCCTAGACACCAAGAAAACCATAGAGATTTTAGACCCGATGATGGCAACCCAGGAACCACTGCGAGGGACGATCATCCGCAGGATAGGATGGAAAACTAAGTACAGCAGTGGAAGTATCAAGTAACCCCTCGCTGCTGGGATTGGAAGGGTATGTACAAAAACAAAAGGAAGCAACCAAATTCTAAAAAACTGTAAGGACAACTTACTCAATAATTATTCAGAAACAATATGATTTAATAAAAACTATGTAAGTACCACTTACTTAAGATATTTTGAAACCATTTGATTTAACAAAAAATAAGAACAGATTATTCAATAATATTTATAAAGAATTAATTTAAAATGAGATAATAGGAAAAATAATATTTTATGGTAACAAACAGAAGAATAAATAAATAAATAAAAACAATTGATGGTAATATGCTTAGATAAGAATAAAAAATAATTTAACGACTCCAATGAAACTGAAGGAGGAAAATAATTAATACAACAAAAATTAGAATTTCTCGGAATTGAAGATTATATAAGAAGAAATGATACGGAGAAATATGTCACAAGAAGGAAGGTCAAAAGGATTTTAAAATAATTCCTATCAATAATGTTATATGCTATTAGTTAATGGAAAAGAAGAAGGAATCAAGAAGAAGAAGAAGAAGAAGAAGAAGAAGAAGAAGAAGAAATATATAATTTAGTGCAACCAGCTACAGTATGAAGAATCCCAAAAGTGTTTAGTATTAGTCGCTAATTGACTACTTATAATTTTTTTATTTTTAATGTATTGACCGTATAAATGTTCCGGCAATAATTTTTATGAGCAGGGATGATGTTCCCCTGGTCTCAGAAGGTGTAAGGATGGACAGCGGAGTAATGGACCCAAGAGTGGTCACCCGACTGGTACCACCGCACAGGATAGGGAAAAATGTTAGGGAAATTGAGTATTTTAGGGATAATGATGAAATAGCTGTATAGATTGATATTAGATTCCAGAAGTATAGATGAAGAAAATAGAAGGAAGATAGCAGACAGAAGCTTAATTGAGAAAGCTAATTTATAGAAGTAAATAAGAAAATAAATGTTAAAACAAGTTTTATGATTAGTGTGACCAATCCTTATCAAGTAAAATGTGGAAGTACCACTACCCAGAGAAATAAATAATTTATGAATTTGCCTCAAAGAGAGAGAGTTGAGCAGTAAAACAGCAATTACCACCAGTCTGAAATACCAGTCCGTATATAATCAAACGGAAATATATAAAAAAAAAATATTAGTAAGAGGACAACCAGGTCAGGTACGAGTTATAAGTTTATTTTTTACTAAACTTAGTTGAGACAAAATAAACTTCTTTCGAAGGGGGGGTGTTATGTAACGTAACAGAATTGAGGTCCCCAACGTTACATAAAAAAATGAATTAACTATGGTCAAGGACCATACCCCGATATTAAGGTTACTCAGTAATTAGTATATCTGAGATGTACCTGAAGTTAAGAGATGTAATAAACAACGTTATGTATAAAATACTATACCAATTAATGGTTAATGTAATAAATTGTACTTGTTTTTATACTGTGGCATGGTAGTGTTCACAGAATATTTATTTTGTTTTGAGTATAGTAAGAGGGAACTGTTGTTTTATAGGAATACTTAATCAGTGGTAATGTTTTTATTTATGTTAAAATTGTCTTTAGACAATTAAGTATAATTACCTGTGTTAGGCATTATACTATGTTATATGTATTGACTAAAATTGAATAATGAAGTTGTTTTGAATTAATGTTTGTAAACTTGGCCAGGATGGCAATAAGTGTTTAAAAGTTGACAAGTAGTTCTGATAATTATGTTGTAAACTAATGAAAGGTTCCAGGACAAATTAATTAATGTAATAAAGTAAAACCAGGAAATTAAAATTAATGTAAATAACCATGAACCAGTAATTAATTGTACAGTAGGTCAGGTAAAGAAAATTAAGTTAAAAACCAAACAATATTATAACAGTTGTAAGAAAACCTATAGGCCTAAATTTAATATTTGTAAAAGGAAATCAATACCTTTTTAAGAAGTCCAGTCCAATGAAACTATAGTAAAACATATACTGTTTAATAAGGAAGGTTAGGTGAGAGTTTTAGGTAATTTGGTATAATTCCAAGCATGGAGTATTTTATTAAAAAATAGTAGTAATATTTTATAATTCTGGCTCTAGGATATCAAATTTCATCCAATGACAGAAAATAGTGGTTGTTAGGGCAACTAAAAGGTAAATGTTGTTGATTTTCAATCATTCGTTTCGATTGTTATATGCTATTGAGTTCAGATGAGGAGACACTTTTAAAAACGAATGATAAAATTTGAAAAAAAATGAATCTAAATTAATAAATCCAAATTGAAAACTAATTCTATAACACCACTGATGAATAATAAAACCAATTAGACTTCCAAATTATAACCAAATACCTCTAAAAGAGTCGAGAATTCCTTACTTCATTCACCAGGATAATTCCGCTGGATTCGGTATTAAACCGATCTCCCATGTAATCAGAAGACTAATTGAGGGAAGCAAAGGCCGAAACTAACGGAATTATAGAGAAGATATACGAAGACCTCGTTTCTGCAGAATTAACCTTCACCTTCAAGAAGAAGCTATAATACGATTTCCATTCCACCGGGACTGACAACCACCAGGATCGTAAGAGAAGAACGGAGGTCAGAAGAGTTCCTGGGGCTTTCCATAACTAATATATATATATATATATATATATATATATATATATATAGTTAACATATATAAAACATTTCAAATTTTACTATCGACATTCTGTATGCCCCTCTCTTGTTAACTCTTCTTCCAAATTCAAAATATTTCCCTGATTCCAATCAGAATTTAAATAACCACCCCCCATTACATCATTACAAATATCTCTCATCACCCAAATTACATCTAAAAATATTTAAATTCATTGTTAAAATTCTCTTAAACACATTTAAATCAACTACATAATAACAAATTATTTACTTATATCTTTCTCAAACTTTACTAACCATCTCCATCAAAACATCTCAGATCAACATAAAATCATTTAGGTACATCATAAAATTACATCACTGACATAATTCAATATAATATTCAATAACTCATTACTAACAGTTTAGTAACCTCCTTCTCCATCAATATCTAATATCCCCCCTTTACCCAGTTACAATTAGGTAAATCACCTCGGGTAAACCGTGTAAGGCATTTACCTGGTTGCATAAACACTCTATTGTTTATGCCCCTGGCTTGTAATGGCCAGCTCCTTTTCCACACACTCTAGTGTTTACTGATGTTGGACTGTAGCGCCCATTTGCATCCACAAGAACTGAAGTATATATATATAGGGTATAGACGCTGCCTATACCATTCTTGGTTCAGCGTTATATAAAAATTCGGCATTACTGATGTCCGAGGACACCAGTAATCCTACTGTAATGATTCATACACCCTTAACACGGCACTATCACCCCCTTCGATGATAGCCGCTGTTCCATAGTTATCTGGATTTCCCAGATATAAAACCCCCTGTTAATTTCTAAGTTATACCAATTTCACAGACAACCAGCTATGGTCAGTTTTACAATAATTCTGCCCACAGTTGGATGTCATTGAAAACCACGGTCTGTGCTGGTAAGGCCGGGACCGCCCGAAAGTGGGGAATCTATTTAAAAAACATATTATACATGTTTAAGATTCCTACACTAACATAATACATACAATACACTCATAATTAACATTGCGATTATTACATTAAAATAAACAATTCACATTTAAGCTTGACCAAAAATTACACACCTTACATCTTTAAATTTGCATATAAAATTATAAACATTAAATTTTAATTTCAATAAATTAATATTAATATTTACCTTATTATCCGTCTTGCGACTTCATTTATTTAAACAACACTACGCGTTTCGGAACGTATGTTCCATCATCAGGTGTAATTACTCTTGCGACGTCATCAAAACATTAAGAGATATCATAAACACATAAAACACTAAACATAAGTTCGTATTCAGTACCTAACACGCGCGATATGTTTTTGGTGCGCACCTTGACGACACTGAACTCCCGCTATCAATTCACCGCTATCACTGCTCGCGCATGATGTGTGGCGTGGACCTTAGTTGTTCTGAGATTTGCATCGCAGTGTCATACAAAGAGTTAGAGTGAAAATTTAACTGGTCATTTAATAAATAATCTGGACTGGTTTTAAAGGCCTTATATATTTCAAATTCTTCATTAGCATTCATATTCCTACCTTTATTGCATATCGGTTTAAAGTTTGTACTAAAATCTGTATAATTATGATTATTGTCAATCAGATGTCGTCCAAAATTGGATTTAGTTTTTCCAAAGTCTTTTTTGGGGAGATGTTCTTTGAATCTCTTTATGAAAGGTCTCCCTGTCTGGCCTACATAAAAACAGTTACAGTCATCAAATATTATCTTGTAGACACCTGTTTTTTCTTCTAAAGGTCTGGCCGTTTTTGAACCAAGTATTTTATATATGTTATTGCTTGTTTGAAAGGCTGTCGCTATATTCATTTTCTTAAAGATATTTGTTAGAATTTTCGGAAGGACATTACCATACTCATTTGATATCTGTGTTGCTCCTGCCTTGTTCTTCAGGGGCCTCATTTGTCTGTTTTGCTGTTTCTTGAGTAGTCTATCTATCATTGAACTTTGGTATCCATTAGCTCTGACTATGTATTTTATTGTATTTAACTCTTTTTGAAAGTCAATTGTCTCAAGTGGAATTGTAATAGCCTGTGAATAAAACTGTTGTATGCAGCCATTTTTTTAGATGTAGGGTGGTGGGAGTCTGCGTGTATAGTGATATCTGTTGTGGTTGGTTTTCTATAGATTTGGTATTGGAATCTATTTTTTGTTTTTGTGACTGTTAAGTCAAGAAAATTCAGCTTATTGTCGGTTTCAGTTTCGAGGGTGAATTGTATGCGTTTATGTACGCTATTCATATAATGTCTCAAAGTATCTATCTGTCGTAGTGAACCGTCAAAAATTATAAAAGTATCATCAACATATCGCGTGTAAAAGACTATTTTGCTGTGAAGTTTATTTTTATTGGACAGTAAATATGTATTTTCGTAATGATTCAGGTAGATATCTGATAATAAGCCAGAAAGTGGTGAGCCCATGGTGAGGCCCTCCTCTTGAATAAAATAACTATTATTGAACGTGAAATAGTTCTGCTTTAATATAACTTCTAATAAATCAATTAATTCGTTTATTTTTCGGGGACTTAGTAATTTTGCTTCGTTGAGGTGTTCCCTTAAAATGGCTATTGTTTCCTGAATAGGTATGTTTGTGTATAGGTTAACGATATCAAATGACGCAATTTTGTAGTTAGGCTGCAATTTAATGTCTTTTAATTTATTAACAAAATCAATATTATTTTTGATACAATGATTATTTTCTAATCTTATGTTGTCTTTTATTATTTTTTCTAGTTTTTTGGCGATTTTATATCCTGGGGCTGTTGTAAAATTTATAAGTGGTCTAATTGGTACATCAATTTTATGAATCTTGGGTAATCCTGTGAATTGAGGTGCCCGGGCGTTTATAGGCTTTAATAAGCGTCGTGTGGTCTCGTCAAATAGACTTGTGCATCTGTTAATCATGTGATTCAAGTTCTTAACAAAACCATTGGTTGGATCAGCTGACATCGTTTGGATATTGTTATTTTTTATAAATTCATTAACCTTCGATATATATTGGTTCATGTACATTATAACTATGGTGTTTCCTTTATCAGCTTTAGTAATGAGAGCATTATTATCTGTCAGTTTATTTTGTATCTGTTTTAAAAGTTTAATATAAGTAATGTGTTTACGACCAATATTACCGATATTATTCAGGGTTTTTAATCTCTTATTCAGTTTACTGTTTACTATTATGCGTGTTTCGTTCTGCAATCTATGGTCCGGCACCATTTATATAGTGGCCTCGGCATTAACTATTTCTTGAATTATATGGTTTCTATTGTTATATGGGATGTTGTACTTTAACCCTTTGTTTAGAATATTTATTTCTTCGTTGTTTAAATCTATTGACGTTAAATTTGAAACTCGCTCATAAAATTCATGTTGACATTTGATACTATCATCAGGATTTTGTTTATTTTGGAGATAGATAAACTTTCTATTCTGTTTGAAATATATACGTTGTAGAGTGTGTCTGGTATATTTATCAGTGGTTTGCATTACATTGTTTATGATGGCTGGGTGAATGTTATTAAGCATTTCCAGTTGTGCTTTGTATAACTTTATGTTTAGATCCACCTTCTTTGCATATAAATGTCTTAACTCTTCTTTTATCCACATTATTTCAGCGTGTTCTTTTATTTTTATTGCAGTTTTGGATGTGTTCTTAATTTTGATGATAGCATACTTTGGTATTACGTTGTCCTTAATGCATTTTTTGTTGAACTTTATGTGTAGGTTGGTTTTCAGTAACTTTATCTTAATGTTTTGAAATTTAAATACTATAGATGCCTGACTGGCTTCCAATTTAAAATCCATGATATTCGTATCCAAGTCACACTTTGAATAAATTAATATTAATATTTACCTTATTATCCTCCTTGTTATCCTCTTTATTATTTTCCTTATTTGTCTTATGACTTCACTTTTTTAAACAACACTACGCGTTTCGGAACGTATGTTCCATCATCAAGTGTAATTACTCTTGCGAGGTCGTCGAAACATTAAGAGATATCATAAACACATAAAACACTAAACATAAGTTCGTATTCAGTACGTAACACGCGCGATACGTTTTCGGTGCGCACCTTGACGACACTGAACTCCTGCTATCAATTCACCGCTATCACTGCTCACGCATGATGTGTGACGTGGACCTTAGTTGTTCTGAGATTTGCATCGCAGTGTCATGTGTTATTTATTATTATAAATATCATTATTATGACCTTCTTTTCAGCATACTTTATTTATCAAAATTAAGTACATTACTCTTGTTAAAACGTAAAACGTTCCAGGTAAACTACCTCTCCCCATTATCCGATCTTCACCAAAATCAGTATGTCTTGAGTCCTCTACACCTTGGGGACATATGCAAAAAATGATGTGATTCTGTTTGCATTTGCAGCAGTTATCATTTGCCATAGAAAAAATTCTACACACAGAACTTTTCGGAAAATGACTGTTCTTCATGTTTTGAGGGTAGTACAATCAGAATCAGCCCTTATCTTGAACACGGTTTTTTCGGTATCACCATACTTGCATTTCCTTATGGAACATGGAAGTAAAAATTAGTGCAGTGGGGAACTGATTTTTGGATGTTGCAACTCTATGATCATGCGGTGACCTTGTGATAGAGGTGTTGCTGCAAGTAAAGATCAGTTTTCTGTAGCCTGTGTGTGTGTGTGTGTGTGTGTGTGTGTTGCACCCTAGCTTATCATATAAGCTCATAAATGCTTATTCTTTAATTTTTTCTAGTGTATTTCGTCTCTTGTCACAACTGTCAGTAAAAACGAAATTAAATCAGAAGAAGACTTGGACAATAAACACCTTGGAGGAAAGGTATGATTATTTTTAAGATGAATTTAGATTATAGTCTTTTTCAGTGGTTGATTTCTAAAATTATAGGTGCCGGAACACATCAATTCAAAAGTTGTACAGACATAAATAGACTTTAATTTTATATTTGCATGTAAGTTTACATCAGGTTATTACAAAGGAGGTCTACATTTCTAAAGCCACATAAAATATGTAACATATGTATAAACTTGTATCTTAAAAGTTAATAAAGTTTACTGATATTTCTAAAGAGATTCATCGTCAGGTTAGCCACACAACAATCGAAAACATGTCACTCATGATGGCTTTGTCCCGGAGCCTCAATCAAGCTCTAAGTGATGGTTTCGGTGGTTTGGACATTTTAAAAAGTTTCCATAGTTTCATCATTGTGTCGTCATATTGTTTGTTTATTGACTTTCCTTACTCTTTGTGTCCAATGCTGTATGATGGCTAGAAGTAAGCCATGAATCCACATACTTTGATGGATAAAATAAATGGAGAGGAGGTCCATTAATTTTCACAAATAAGAGGCTGGATACAGTCTTTGTCCTTAGATATGCTCTTCAAGATGTACTGATTCGATTCATTTGCGAAAAACCATTCTCACATTCACTTTAAAATATTGCTATTGATTCGATAGCATATTTCAAGGTAGAAAGACTCTCCAGAAAAATTCTGGAATGCATAGATAAATGTAGGTCATCACTTCGTGTCGACACCACTAACTGTGAATATCATCTTCAAACGCGCCTTGTTCAAATTTTTTTAAATATATACTCTTACAAGAGAATTTCAGGTAGAACGTATTAAAAAAAATGAACGATATTAGTTAAGATAAAGATTAGTGCTGGTGTTTGATTTTGACAAATATTTAGTTTGATAGACAAGCAATTCCACATGATATAAAGTAGAAAGTCAATAATCAGAACTAATTGGGATAAGGGGTACTCCGAATTGTCGATATGTTCAGATTTTCGAACATAAACTATTATGTTCATCTATTGTAAACATAAAGTACTGTATACTGTTATTAATAACAGTACATTCTTATGCCGTTTTATAGTTTACTTAGTCGTATTCACTGTAAGTAACTTTTAAATGATTAAATAATGTTACTGTACTTACATAGGCATTATTATTTAAATAGAGGTTTCGGTTTATCCGAAACGGGCACGGTCCCATCAAATTCAGATAAACGAGTTTTAGTGTAATTATTTTTGGATCCAAGATGTTCTGGAACGCCGTTCCAGCGTGTTCCCCTGAAATCAAGCCCTGGCCTTTTCCATAATGTCCGGGAAGACTATCCCATTGTTTGTCTTGGATAAGGAGTGCCTGATAACAAGAGTAGCCCATTTAGAAAAATTGACACCATTTATGAACCAGTCTGTGTATAGTTCTAAGGTGTGTATAACTCTTGGAACATTTGTTGTTATGTTCACATACAGTTTAAATATATAAAATACAAAAATATAATTTATTTTCACCTACCTGTAAAGGTTCTTTCTTTATCTGGGTCCAGAAATCCGATCACACGAACATCAGATGCAAACATGTATTTCATAGGTTAGTGAAATGACTTACACTACACATTTTATGAAGAGAAATTATGATTGTTTAATGATCAAATCTTGCCATTTTAAATGTTGGTTTTCCAAATAAATTTTCTTACATGTTTTAAAATTTTGTGGGACTCTTGTTTATACATCTTATTGTTATATACTTAAATAATATTACTTACTATATTGTAGGTAGCCCAGCCTGCCTTTCACTCACTCTCACATTCTTAAAACAACCCCCGTTACCCTGATTGATCAATCTAGTACATTATATAAAATCCCAGCAGGCAACGCGTTCATCCGTGGCCTCGTGGCCGCCCCGTGGTAAGTTTGTAGTCATCCCGAAAAAGAAAAAAAATAACAAATTAGTATGTTGGTGTTCTGTAGTTAGCCTCGCATCACTGCCACTGGTTTTAAAACGACTGATTCACTTTTACTGACACATTTTAAAATTTTGGGAAGAGATAACCCCTTCGAGTTGCACCGGCCGGTACTCCGTGGGACGAACTGCCCAAGCGTCTTTTTCAAGTGGGCGGAAACTGAGGTTCACTGCCAACGGATCTCGTCGACGTTCCTAGTCGATTTGTTGCAGTTGATCGACTCTGGACATGATACATAGTGGTCTTTTCAGTAGTGTATGCCGACGATATTTAGGCACTTCTGGTCTGACATCACTAAAGAGGTGGTCCTTAATTTGCATATCCTTCAAGCTCGGGTTGTGGGTCTCACCAAAACGTTTCTGCGCCATTTTCGACAGCGTCGGTTGATTTTCTTCGCGTCCCACCCGCGCGTATACCTGTGTCATGCGTACAGGCGCATGACCACACATAAGCAGAGTTCGTGGAAATCGAGGGTGGCTACATACCTCAACTGATTTCGCAACGTAATATTGCGTTGCTGCTGCATTTCAACACTGTTCTATACACGTGGTCTGTTACAATGGAATTAAATTTTACAGTATATTTTTAATAAACCCCGAAAATGAAATAAAATAAAATACCCCATTTTTGACACGTTACAATACCCCCTCAATGAGAATTCTTCTGACAAAACAGAAGAAATCTCATTGATAAAACCCCTAAGAGGACCGGTGAGGAACTGGTGCCAACAACCCCCCTTTGTTCTTACTCTGCCTGGGTAAACGACCCCCCTGGCTTAGCGACTATGGACGCATCTGAATGAGATCACGGGACTTCTCTGTGCAAGATCCCAACACCGAAAAATCGAACAGACACGCTCCACAGCGCACCTCGCCTTCTATCATGCGACCCCAAAAATCCTCAATCCCTGGCTCAGATTATGCCAGATCCTCCACCGATATGTTTCCCCTTATATGCAAGCTGGGCTGCCTGTAGCAGATACTGGGCTCACACACACTCACATTACATACTATAAACTGAAAATTTCTTTAAAAATTTGTTTAAATTACAACTCACTGGTTGTTTCCATGTAAAATCGAATCACAAATTTTGTATATATTTTAAATTATTCTCTTCATTGGTTTTTTCTGTTATTTAAAATAAATCAATTTAAACATTTCTTACAATTAAGAACATCCTTAACCTAACATGTGATTACCTAGAGTCTAACAATACAATTCAATAAAATAATTCAATAAAAATAAACATGGTTAGTACACAAACAATAAAATAATCAAAGTTTAAAATATCCATTAGCTGGCAGGCACAAAATCAAGTTTTTTTTTTTTTTTTCAAAAAATATTTTCCCAAAAAATTCTAAAATTCAAAACATTTAAGTTTCTTAAAATATTTTTTTTCTACGGAAATTATTTAAAATTTGTTTAAATTGATCAAAAAACAAAAGTTGAATTAACTTCCTTACTATTAACTTATATGACCTCACCATCAGCTGATCAAAACTAGGTCAAGTCCAAAAACCTTGACCCACATACGTTATGTACAAGTTCTATCTGAAAATACATTTAACGTCTGTAACAATCTAACTTGAAACACAAAACATAATAAAATAAAACATTTAAAATAACAAAATATTATTATAAATAATAAGCAAATTGACATTTAAATTATTCAAAATAAACACTTTCTAACTTTACATTTCCAAATTCTATCAAAATTTGTCACTGGTTTCAATTAAAAAATTTTATATTTTCTTATTACAAATCTCTTTCTTTATTTAACAGTCTTGTTCTACATTACTTTGGGTGATTTAAATACTTATAACAATTTAATTTACTACTTGCTCTGTATACATATAGTCTTTCTCCCTTTGACTCTAACCACTAACAACTCTTACTATCAGGACACCCATCTCTATCAATACATCTATCAATCAATCTCTAAACCCAACTTATCATTAAACTCAATTCGCCACCTTCTCTCAATATATATATATAAAAAAAAAATACTCTCAACCCTTTGTACTTGGGATAAGTGTTTCCCCCCCCAAAAACTCATTTCCCATTATGTTGGTTCCTGGAGTCTACCTAAGGCAACCCTTCCCACTAAATCGGTCCCATCCCGTCCCAACCATTATGTTGCGGACTCCCACATTACACTACCTCCTATTACAAAATTACCATCCCCAAAATCTCAATCTTATTACCTTACTTCATTACAACAAAATAACATCATCAATTATAAACATCAATATATCACTCAAAACTCTACATATATTCTCCATAACTACTGTGTCAACATCAATACTTCTCAAAATTCTATAACATTATATTAACTCAAAACAACATTACATTTCAACTTTAATTTCAACTTGGACTGGTCTATATGTCCCACAAAATATTCATCACCCAAAAACTATCTTTTATTAGCTTTCCCCAATTACTACTTTATGTCCCACTTTATCAAATTACTTTTCTCATTATTTAAAATAGAATCTGTAATACATTGAAACATTACATTAAACATTAATTACCTGGAATATTTACAACCAATATCAGTGACATTTTATTGCTGATCAGCTGATATTCCTAACACAATGAAACCACATCTCAAAATTGAGCAAATTACATGAAAAATATATATATATATTTATTTATCCTTACTTCTCACATCCTGGTTTCCCCTCTTTCTGATTCTGATAATTTACGTTAACCGCCTTCCAGTCGGTTTAGTTATTTGCTTAGTTTAAAAATACACAAATTATATAAAACATATACTTTCTATCAACTCTTATATCTAACCTACTACAATACAATATTACATTTAAAACATAGAATGAACACCTTATCGTGAATGTATGAGCATCTAGTTATTTAAACAGAACACAAGCATTTTTATTGGATCAAAATTTGAGTTAGCAATTTTTATGATATAAAATTTAAATTCGTGGCTCCTCTGAGACACCTCCCATCCACACACTCTATTGCAGTTTATGTAAGACTGTAGCGCCTTTTCGCTTCCACAAAGATTGCATATTTGGAGGGATTGGACCCCTCCGTGTCTTTGCTTCGGCAGTTACATTTTAACATTTTTGATATCAACATATCTCTGGTTATATTTAAACACCCTTAGAACGGGTCTACCACCTGGCCTTGCTGTTCCTACTCGAACAGAGTGGCAGCCGCTGTTCCATAGTCCCTGGATTTCCCCTTAATTTCACCCCCCATTTAATTTCTATTATATACCAATTTCAAGTCAGCTATGGTCAAGGGACTTGGTATGACCATAGCTAACCGCTAGCCAAAGCCACGATTAGTGCTGGTAAGGCAGTAATCGCCCAAAAAGTCAGGGAAATCTACTTGCATTTCATTGCCTGTTCTACTTCGTCATTAGTATGTGCGACACGAACGCCTATCAGTGTACAAATTGAATTTGCACGAAAAAGGTGTGTCGCACATTTCCGCCATTTTGGCCTCTGATGGAGATGACACTCTCTGTTACCCCCAACCCATCTCACTATCTATGAGGGCACAGGCCACCCCCGCAATAGCACCTTAAAACCTAAATAATTAAAAAATTTTATATACATTCTATCGTAACATTTTCATTAATCATTTAGCATTTGACTCATTCAAATCGTTCATAAATTTCTACAATTATCTTCCTTAAAATTTTCAAACTTTATTATTTATAATTAATATATATCATCTTACAGTTATTATTACAATTTTTTAACTATCATTTTTATTTAACACAATTATTTCAAATCACCTCATTATAGAACTACAATACTTTCATCTGAGTTACACCTGTAAACATTTTTACTATACTTGATTCATACTATAACATTTCTATACTTACAGTCCATTTAAAATGGCATACACAAAACATATTCACCATACACCCCAATACTTCCACCTCACCTCTGAAACATTTAACACACATGTTAGTTTACATCACACAATTTATCATTTAATTACCAAATTCATCTCTCGTAAAAATAATTTAAATTCATTAGAAAATTTAATTACACAACATTTAAATAGTCAATCAAAACATTTAAAACACCTCAGATCATTTTAATTACTTTAATTATTAACAATACAAAATTCATTACCATCAAAACAATTACCATTCTCTAATTACTGTTTTCAAAATTAATTCTGTTTATTTATTTAAATTGCAAAATATTATTATTATTATTATTATTATCACTTACCTACATACATACATTGTTTACCTGACCTTCTACAATACCCATAAATAAATTCACTACATATTTATTTACAAATCGTTAGCATTGTTACTCAGTTGTACCACACTTCAATGTCCAAAGTTGCAGGGTCAAAAACCATAAAACGAAATATTTGTAACTGTCCTTTATCGTTTTATAGTCTACCCTCCATCGTCCCAGATAAGTCTTTGTTTTATGTAACACTGTTCAGTTTTATTGACAAACAAATGGTTACTTTGTGTGTCATAACTATAAAAACCAAATTCATTCATTTTACCAAAATAATCATTAAACCAGTCAACGTTAAGTATTTTTGTTAAGTCTCCATCAGTAATTATCTTCATTATCGGGTTATTTACTTTTGTATTATCCATTAAATCATTATTATTTCGACACACTTCTAACCTCACTTTCCACTCATCATACTCTCTATTCAATTCATACAATTCTGTTTCTTTATCAACATACAATTCTCTATTTAAATCTCTCTCATCATAATACCATATCACACTCTCAAATATACTCCAGACAGAGGGTACAAAATTATACAACAAAAATAAACACTTCAAATCTTCTACCAATACGGGACTCTTGCCCTTCTTAAACAATACTTGTGAACACATTAAATCATCATCATAAATAATAAGGGGAAAATTTACCCTCTGTCCCCCTTCTACCACAATATTATTTTTCCTCTCTCTCTCCAACTCATAAACACACATTAACATTTCAATATCACATTCTACAAACTCATCAGTACTCTATTTATTTTCACCGTATCACTTTCTGATACTAACTCTTTAAACACATTACTATTCTCAATATTACATTCATTATTTTCGACATTATTGTTATCATTTGTTAACTCTTTATCTGGTATCATGTTGTTACACTTGTAATTATAATTCTCATTTGTATTATGCTTATTTGGGTTCATTACAACTACTCCCATTCGCTCACTACTCTGCTCTAATTTACTCAAACTAGTTATTATTATTTCATTATTATTTTCAAAACATTCATGCATTTCTTGGATCTCATATTTCAACTCATTAATATCCCTACTTTGTCTATCAAATTTGTCATTCAATTCTCTAAAATTACTATCTTGTTTTTCTAAACTATTGTACATCATATCATACAATCTTGTTAACATATTATCATCATCAGATTTCTTATTCTGATTTCCTAAAATAGGTGTTGAATGACTCTCAACTGTCTGTATTATTTTTGACTCCTCAAGACTACTGTCATTTGTTTGAATTCCGGAGTCGCTACTTATTTGACTTTCTATCTGACCGTCAGATAAGCTGATTTCATTATTATCTGCCATTTTTTAGAATTGATATTTAGAATATTTTAATTAATCTAATTTTTTGTAATGTACTTTCTATCTCATATTAACTTTGCGTAAATGACGCATTTTTATTTTACTACGCTAACCCTAAAACACACGTTTGCCTCTTTGTAGGTGCGGAATTTAATTTATTAAATTCGTTCCTGTCACGGGCGCCATTGTTATGTTCACATACAGTTTAAATATATAAAATACAAAAATATAATTTATTTTCACCTACCTGTAAAGGTTCTTTCTTTATCTGGGTCCAGAAATCCGATCACACGAACATCAGACGCAAACATGTGTTTCATAGGTTAGTGAAATGACTTACACTACACATTTTATGAAGAGAAATTATGATTGTTTAATGATCATATCTTGCCATTTTAAAGGTTGGTTTTCCAAATAAATTTTCTTACAGGTTTTAAAATTTTGTAGGACTCTTGTGTATACATCTTATTGTTATATACTTAAATAATATTACTTACTATATTGTAGGTAGCCCAGCCTGCCTTTCACTCACTCTCACATTCTTAAAACAACCCCCGTTACCCTGATTGATCAATCTAGTACATTATATAAAATCCCAGCTGGCAACGCGTTCATCCGTGGCCTCGTGGCCGCCCCGTGGTAAGTTTGTAGTCGTCCCGAAAAAGAAAAAAAATAAATTAGTATGTTGGTGTTCTGTAGTTAGCCTCGCATCACTGCCACTGGTTTTAAAACGACTGATTCACTTTTACTGACACATTTTAAAATTTTGGGAAGAGATAACCCCTTCGAGTTGCACCGGCCGGTACTCCTTGGGACGAACTGCCCAAGCGTCTTTTTCAAGCGGGCGGAAACTGAGGTTCACTGCCAACGGATCTCGTCGACGTTCCTAGTTGATTTGTTGCAGTTGATCGACTCTGGACATGATACATAGTGGTCTTTTCAGTAGTGTGTGCCGACGATATTTAGGCACTTCTGGTCTGACGTCACTAAAGAGGTGGTCCTTAATTTGCATATCCTTCAAGCTCGGGTTGTGGGTCTCACCAAAACGTCGTTTCTGCGCCATTTTCGACAGCGTCGGTTGATTTGCTTCGCGTCCCACCCGCGCGTATACCTGTGTCATGCGTACAGGCGCATGACCACACATAAGCAGAGTTCGTGGAAATCGAGGGTGGCTACATACCTCAACTGATTTTGCAACATAATATTGCGTTGCTGCTGCGTTTCAACACTGTTCTATACACGTGGTCTGTTACAATGGAATTAAATTTTACAATATATTTTTAATAAACCCCGAAAATGAAATACAATAAAATACCCCATTTTTGACACGTTACATTGTCTCAACTATCTAATGTCAGTTATGTCATTTGTGTTGTACAGTTAGTTTATGTGTTATATTATAAATTAGTTTTATAACCGCTATAGTTTTTCATTCTTCTTGTTCTTCTTGTTGTTGTTGTTGTTCTTCTTCTTCTTCTTCTTCTTCTTCTTCTTCTTCTTCTTCTTCTTCTTCTTCTTCTTCTTGTTCTTCTTCTTCTTCTTCTTCTTGTTCTTCTTCTTCTTCTTCTTCTTCTTCTTCTTCTTCTTCTTCTTCTTCTTCTTCTTCAACCCAACTAGTCCCTGGTTTCCAACACCAATCTTCTGCAATGTCTCCTAACCATTTCCATCTCAGTGTAGCCTCTTACATTCATTGTTCTTACACTCTCCAGTGCATCGTCCAACCATCTTATCCTAGGTCCGGGGCCCCTCTTTCTGCTTTTATAGACTTGCAGCCTTAGGATTTTCAGTGGGATGTGCTGATCATCCATCCCCTCTAGGTGACTAGTCATTGCTGTATTCGCTGAGCCTTTACAAATCTTACAGTGTCCTCATGCTGTGAAATTACTTATTTATCACCATTTAATTAACTTATAAAAACTATACCATAATAAAAAACTTACACTTACTGTTTTGCGTGTACTTGGGTCCAGGGTCTCATACGTACTTTGGGATACACGCGCAATTTTCAAGGTTACGTGAATAATTTACACAATACATTTTGGAAGAGAAATTAATTTTGTTTAATAATCAAATAGTGCGATTTTATAACTTTGTTTTCCAAATAAATTGTCTTACATGTTTTTAAAGGTTGGGTAACTCTTGTTTATACATCTTATTTAATAGCCTTACATAATATTACTTACGTCTAAGAAGATAGCCCAGCTGCTCACACACTCTCACATTCTTAAAAACAACCCCCGTTACCCTAATTGATTAATATAATGCATTGTATAAAATCCCCGCCTGCAACGCGTTCGTCCGTGATCTCGTGGCCGCTCCGTGTTAAGTTTGTAATCGTCCCGAAAAATAAACAAAAAAAATAACAAATATGGATGTTGTTGTTCTGTAGTTATTCCCGCATCACTGCCACTGTTTTAAAAAGATTGATTCACTTTTACTGCCACATTTTTTTTAAATTTTGAGAAGAGCTAACCCCTTCGAGATGCACCGGCCGGTACTCCTTGGGACGAACTGCTGCATGTGCTTGGTTGAACTGGCGGAAGCGGCAATTCAATGCCACCGGGTTTTAGTCGCCGTATACAGTTGACTTGCTGCGGCATATCCAGTTTATGCATAGATTATAGCTGGTATATGTGTGTGTCCAGAGGCCGATATTGGACTTGGTTCCGCTGATGTCACCAACAGTAGGCGGAGTTTCATGCGACTTCCGGGAGGTTTTAGGGAAGACGATGAATATTTTTTACGCTCTGGCCATTTTGAGTTTTTTTTTTTTTAGAGCGTCCTTTGAGCGCGTGCAGGTGTAGTTGCGCTTGAGCATTGACACACACGTACAAAGTTCTTAGAATTTTTAAGGTGGTAAATTCCTTTGCCGTGTTACACCACTGAAATTGCGCATCGCCTTTGTTCCAAACGCTGTATCTCAACATCGTGCTGTTGCTTGGAAAATAACGTTGCACAATAATATATTTATTTCGTAATATTTTACAAGTTTATTATACCAGTCCGCCCGAAAACGAAATAAGTAAAATATATATGTATGCCCCAAACGATTAAAATAAAACAATACCCAAAAATGACCCGCTACAATACCCCCTCGATGAGAATTCTTCTGTCCACGACAGAAGAAATCTCATCGATAACCCGAAGAGGACCGGTGAGGAACTGGTGCCAACAACCCCCTGGTTCTTAATCTCATGGGTACACGACCCCCCTGGCTCAGCGACCATGGACTCATCTGAACGAGATCACTGGACTTCTCCGTAAGAGATCCCAACACCGAGAATTCGATCAGACTCGCACCACAGCGCGCCTCGCCTTCTAACATGCTACCCCAAAAATCCTCAATCCCTGGCTAAAATTATCCCAGATCCTCAGCCGATGTGTTCCCTCTTGTATGCAAGCTGGGCTGCCTTTAGCAGATACTGGGCTCACACATACTAACATTACATGTTACCATAACACATAAAAAAAAATAAAAATTTCTTTTAAAATTTACTAAAAATTTAAAAAATTCAAAATTCAAAAAAAAATAATCTTTTATCAAAAAATTCTCTTCCTCTTTTTTCTAATTTTTGTTTCAAATGACTTAACCTAGACATTTCTACTAATCTAAACACATCCTTACTCTAGCATGAGAACCACTTATAGTCTACCAATACAATACAATACAATCAAATAAACATGGTTAATGCACACATAATAAAAAAATCATCATCTAAAATATCCATTCGCTGGCAGGCGAAAAATCAAGTTTTTTTTTTTCTCAAAAAAATTTAAAATTTTCAAAATTTTAAAATTCAAAAAAAATTTAAATTTATTCATTAATAAATTTTATTAAATTTATTTATTAAATAACATATTTATTAAAATTATTCAAATATGGGTTTGACTTAATCAAACAAACAAATTAAAATTGGATTCCTACTATACAAGCTTAGTAGGTGTATGACCTCATCAGCTGATCGTAACTAGGTCAAGTCCGAAACCCCTTGACCTACATATGTTATATATAAGTTCTGAAAACACATTGAACATCTGTAATATCCTAACTTGAAATACAAAACATAGTAACATAAAATATTTAAAATAAACAAAATATTAATATAAATAATAAACAGATTGACATTTAAATTATTTAAAACAAACAATTCTTGACTTTACATTATTTTCAAATTTTATCAAAATTCTGTCACTGGTGAAAAAAAATAAACAATTGTATATTCTTTATCATGAATCTCTCTTTCTTAATATACTGTGGGTGATGTAAATTATTTATTCTCATTTACTGCATTAGATCTGTATACATATATAAACTTTTACTCTCTGACTCTAACATCAATCAACTTCAACTCCCATGACACCCATCTCTACCAAAATCTCTACTAATCAGGACACTCTAAACCCCAACTTACCATTTAACACAATTCGCCACCTTCTCTACATATAAAATACTCTCTAACCCTTTGTATAGGATACGTGTTTCCCCGCCCCCAAAAAACTCAATTCCCTTATCTGGCGGCCCGGATTCTACCTAAGGCGGCCCCTTCCCCACTAAAATCTATCCCTATCCCGTCCCAACCTTTGTTGCGGACTCCTACATTACACTACCCTCTAATACAAAATTGCCATCCCCAAAATCTCAATCTCATTACCTCACTACAAATACACCAAATAACCTCATTAACTATAAACATAAATATATATCATTCAGAACTCTACAATTATTTTCCATTACTACTGTGTCAACATCTATATTTCACAAAATTCTGTTACATTACATTAACTCAAAAACAACATTACATTCTCTCCATTATTTCAACTTCACTTTGATTTTAACTTGGACATATCTACGTGTCCCATAAAACATTTATCACCCACGAATTATCTTTTATTAACTTGCATAAATTATTGTTATTTTATTTCTCATATTCCTTTTATCTTTACTTCAAAATATCTGTAATACATTAAACATTAATTACTTGTAACATTTACAAATCAATATACCAGTGACGTTATTGCTGATCAGCTGATCCTCCTAACACAATGAAAATACATCTCACAATTGAATAAATTACATGGAATATACATATTTATTTTTAATTATTCTCACTTCTCACCTCATTGTTTCCCCTTTTTTCTGATTCTGATGCTTATGTTAACCTGCCAGACGATTTAATTATTGGCTTAGGAAAAAACATACACACATCATGAAATTAACTATTTTTACAATACCTATATCTAACATACAGCAAGTAAACACTACATTTAAAAACGCATAATGAACACCCTATTTTTAAATATCTGAGCAGCTAGTTACCTGAACAGAGCACAAGCATTTTTGATTGAATTAACTTTGAATAAGCAAAACTTTTATGTCATAAACTTTAAATTCGTGACTCCTTTGCGTCACCTCCCAGCCACACACACTATTTCAGATTATGGAGGACTGTCTCGCCCTTTCGCTTCCACAGAGACGGTATATTTTGGAGCAGGTTTTTACCTCTCCGTGTCTCTGCTTCCGCTATTAAGTTTTAAATTAGTGAACATCATCATGTTCTTGTTATAAAATCATACACCCTTAAAAACGGATCTGCCACCTGGCTCTGCTGTTCCTCCTCGAACAGAGTGGCAGCCGCTGTTCCCTAGTTCCGGAGATTTCCTCTAATTGTCCCCCCATTGAATTTCAAATTTATACCAATTTCAAGTCAGCTATGGTCAAGGGACTTGGTATGACCATAGCTGGCCGCTAGCCAAAACCACGGTTAGTGCTGGTAAGGCAGTAACCGCCCGAAAAGTCGAGGAAATCTAACTTTAATTTCACTGCCTGTTCCACATCAATCTCATTATGTGCGACACGTGATTTAATATTGTGTGTAAAA
Source organism: Magicicada septendecula (assembly GCA_034769895.1). Lineage (NCBI taxonomy): Eukaryota > Metazoa > Arthropoda > Insecta > Hemiptera > Cicadidae > Magicicada > Magicicada septendecula. The sequence goes on from CM068372.1 coordinate 34,513,977, forward strand.
ATTTTATTTTACACGGGTAAGGTGTGCCGCACATTTATCGCCAGTTTGGCCTCCGATGGAGGTAACACTCACTGCTACCCCCAACCCATTTCGCTACTTGTGAGAGCACAGGCCACCCCCACAATAGCCACTTAATAACTAATTACAATTGACAACTAATTAAAATTTGTATATACATTATCATATAATATTTGCATCAACACTCATTTAACCCATTCATAACCTTTTACCGTTTAACTTTCTTGAAATTTTCAAAATTTATTATTAATAATCATTATATATCATTTTCCATTTAGTATTAAAATTTTTAATTATCTTTATTTCTTGAACCAACTTATTTCCAAATAACATCTCACTACTGAATTAGAATCTCAATTACACCTGTAAATATTTTTACTACACATGATTATAAAATTTTTCTACTTACAATCCATTTAACATGATATGCGCACAAAACATAATCACCACCATCTCTGAAACATTTCACAAAATTTATTAATTTAAATTAAATAATTTATCATTCATTACCAAATTTCCATCTCGTAAAACAAACTGAATTTACAAAAAATTTAATTATACAACATTTACATAATCAATTAAAATATTTAAAATATATCAATTGTTTTAATTAAATTAATTATTAACAATATAGAATTCATTACCATCCAAACAATTATGATTCTCTGATTACTTGTTTTCAAAATTAATTCTATTTGTTTATTTAAATTGCAAATATTTCAGTATTATTATCTTACATACACACATATAAATTCACTAGATTTTATTTACAACTCTTGTTAATTATTATTCCATTTTTTCCACACTTCTGTCCAAATCTGCCATGTCAAACAACCATAAAACATAATGTTTAATTGTCTTTTATTGTTTTATATTTTAGCCACCATCGTCAAAGATTAATCTTGGTTTTGTATAGCACTGTTCAATTATATTGACACACATATTGTTGTCTTGTGTGTCATAACCAAACAATTTCAATTTGTCCGTTATACCATAATAATCATTCACCAAGTCTAAGTTAAGTATTTCTGTTAAATCTCCGTCAGTAAATATTTCCAATATCGGGTTAGTTACTTTTGTATTATCACTTAAATCATTCTTGTTTAAATACACTTCTAATATTTCTTTCAACTCATCATAATCTCTCTTTAATTCATATAATTCTATCTCTCTCTCAACACACAATTCTCTATTTAAATCTCTCCCATCATAACACCATCTCATACTTATAAAATCATTCCACACAGAGGGTATAATATCATACAAATAAAATAAACTCAAATCTTCTACTAACACGGGACTCTTGCCCTTCAAAAACTCTTGTGACCACATTAAATCATCATATATAATAAAGGGAAAATTTCCCCTCTGTCCCCACTCTACTACAACATTATTTTTTCTCTCTCTCTCTAACTCACTGACACACATTAACATCTCATAATCACTGCATTCTACACTTTCATTAGTACTCTCATTATCTATTTTTTCCGTATCACTTTCTGATACCAATTTCTCAAACACATTATTATTCTCAATATTACATTCATTATTTTCAACATTGTTATTATTTGTTAGCTCTTTATCTGGTACTACATTTTTGTATTTGTCATTACAAGTTTCATTTGTATTATTTTTCCCTAGATTCATCATATGTACTCCCATTCGCTCAACACTCTGTTCTAACTTATTCAAACTAGTCATTATTGTCTCATGGGTACTTACTACACATTTATTCATTTCTTGTATTTCATTTTTTAATTCGTCAAATTTGTTATTCTGGATATTAAATTTAGCGTCAGAATCACTCTTCTGTTCGCTGAATTTCATATCTAACATTGTTTGTATCATTTTGAATATTTCATAACTATCGTCAGACTTTTTGCCTTGGACCGGCGTCGACTGACTTTCTGTTTTATCGTCAGTGAAGCTGACTCCCTTGTCATTACTTTTATTTTCATTATTTGATTTTGGGGTCGTATGAATCCCCGAATCATCTGTATTATTTGATCCATTTATACTACTTATGTTCAGAGTTTTGTCGCCTTGACCTACATTCGGTGTTGAATGTATGTCAAGACTACTCATCACAGCTGATTCGTCAAATTCAGCTGTTGTTTCACTTATCACAGTCGAGTCGGACAAATTGACTCCGTTCTCTGTATTTTCCATTATTATATTTTTAAATATGTAATTTATTTCTTATCTGTCTGAACAAATATTTTTTATTTATTTTACGTAACTTTACGTCTTTCACTTAACCTCTCAATTGCGCTTGTATCTTAATCGTAGGTATGGTTTTTACATCAAATTTTAACTTATAAAAACTGTCCCTGTTCGGGCGCCAACTGTGAAATTACTTATTTATCACCATTTAATTAACTTATAAAAACTATACCATAATAAAAAACTTACACTTACTGTTTTGCGTGTACTTGGGTCCAGGGTCTCATACGTACTTTGGGATACACGCGCAATTTTCAAGGTTACGTGAATAATTTACACAATACATTTTGGAAGAGAAATTAATTTTGGTTAATAATCAAATAGTGCGATTTTATAACTTTGTTTTCCAAATAAATTGTCTTACATGTTTTTAAATGTTGGGTAACTCTTGTTTATACATCTTATTTAATAGCCTTACATAATATTACTTACGTCTAAGAAGATAGCCCAGCTGCTCACACACTCTCACATTCTTAAAAACAACCCCCGTTACCCTAATTGATTAATATAATGCATTGTATAAAATCCCCGCCTGCAACGCGTTCGTCCGTGATCTCGTGGCCGCCCCGTGTTAAGTTTGTAATCGTCCCGAAAAATAAACAAAAAAAATAACAAATATGGATGTTGTTGTTCTGTAGTTATTCCCGCATCACTGCCACTGTTTTAAAAAGATTGATTCACTTTTACTGCCACATTTTTTTTAAATTTTGAGAAGAGCTAACCCCTTCGAGATGCACCGGCCGGTACTCCTTGGGACGAACTGCTGCATGTGCTTGGTTGAACTGGCGGAAGCGGCAATTCAATGCCACCGGGTTTTAGTCGCCGTATACAGTTGACTTGCTGCGGCATATCCAGTTTATGCATAGATTATAGCTGGTATATGTGTGTGTCCAGAGGCCGATATTGGACTTGGTTCCGCTGATGTCACCAACAGTAGGCGGAGTTTCATGCGACTTCCGGGAGGTTTTAGGGAAGACGATGAATATTTTTTACGCTCTGGCCATTTTGAGTTTTTTTTTTTTTAGAGCGTCCTTTGAGCGCGTGCAGGTGTAGTTGCGCTTGAGCGTTGACACACACGTACAAAGTTCTTAGAATTTTTAAGGTGGTAAATTCCTTTGCCGTGTTACACCACTGAAATTGCGCATCGCCTTTGTTCCAAACGCTGTATCTCAACATCGTGCTGTTGCTTGGAAAATAACGTTGCACAATAATATATTTATTTCGTAATATTTTACAAGTTTATTATACCAGTCCGCCCGAAAACGAAATAAGTAAAATATATATGTATGCCCCAAACGATTAAAATAAAACAATACCCAAAAATGACCCGCTACAATGCTTCGATAGCTCATCTATCTCCTGGTTACGTCTTATTCTCTGTGCAGCGTCTTCTTTAACCAGGCCACAAACACGTCTCACAATCTTTCTTTCAAACCTTCTTGGTGTTTCTTGTTCCTTGTTTGTTAATGTACATGCCTCGCCTACATAATTAGCAATCAGTCTGATAAGTGTGTTATGTATTTTTATTTTTATGGTATGACTAATGAGTTTGCTTCTCAACGGTAAAGAATTTTTCATTGATATATTTCTATGCATTTCCAGTTTCCGTCATCTGTTCTTGAAATTATCAGTAAAGAAGAAATTAAATCAGAAGACTTGGACAGCAAACATCTTCCTGGAGGAAAGGTATCACTTGTATTTTATGAATTGTTTTAATTAGCGAGTGTTTAAGGTACACCATTTGCAACCTCGTAATTGTGAGCATTTTATTAATAGCAAGCTTGTAAATGAAGATCAGATTTTATATATTGAAGTACATACAAACCAGATTCAATTAAACTTGGATTTTTTTAAATGATAAGTGACAACTATCCAAATTCTAATAACTTCATTTATTGGTTTTTAATTTTCCATTAGTTTTAAGGACTTGTCTGAAATTCTCATAAATATTTATTTATTCTTTTACTTATTTTTAGTGTATTACGTCTCTTGTCAAAACTATCAGTAAACAAGAAATTAAATCAGGAGACTTGGACAGTAAACACCTTGGAGCTAAGGTATGATTTATTACTGTATGATTGTGGTAGTTAATACTTAGGGTACATAATTGTCACTTTGTAATTCATAGTATTCTACTATAGTCAACTCATAAATGGAGATAAAGTTTTTGTATGTTATGTGGCATCCAAAGCATGCTTTGAGGATTCAAGAAAACGCATCAGATTAAACTTGTATATTTGTGTAAACAATACGAGACAAAATGCATATATTCCAATAACCTGATTTCTTGGTTTTTAATTTGACATTAATTTTAAGGACTTTCTAAAATTCTCGTAAATACATATTTTAAAAATCATTTACAGTATGTTTCATCTCTTGCCAAAACTGTCAGTAAGGAAGAAATAAAATCAGAAGCGTCAGACTGTGAACATCTGCTTGGAGGAAATGTATGACTTTTATTGTATGAATAGTGGTAGTGAGTGAGCATTTAAAGTACATATTGTTTCTTTAGTCAGTGTTCTTTTGATAGCCACTCTGTAATATGGAGACTGAATTTCATAGACGTAATGTTTTGAAGCATGTGATGGCGGCTAGGCTGTGAAAGTTAAACAAACCTTATTTTCTTCCTGAATGTATGCAATTAGTGTACATACAAAGTAAACTTACAAAGTGTAGAACTTACAAAGTAAATTCTTAGATTTTGTTGTCCATGACGTGTCTGTTACTTAACTAAATATAATTATTTCACTACCGACTCGGAACACAAAGTTTTTTATGGGTAAACACATAAAAGTTTTACCTTATAGCCATAAAAAAACTTTGTGTTCCGAGTCGGTAGTGAAATAATTATATTACAAAGTAAAGTTATAAATTCATAAATATGGCAGTGGAATCATGTTTATATGAACAAAGTTGAACTAAATTGACTGGCTATACATTTTTATCAGTCACCTAAATTTTTATGTATCACAGTTGTCCTTGTACACATTTTGTAAATCTAGTAGTAATTAGGGTCTGTCAGAAGAGTTTTAGCTAAAGCACCTTTTCCTAACATATTACCAGGCTGTGTGTGTGTGAACCTATTTTAAGTGGCCCAGCATTGGTTGCCTGATCATTCCAGAAAAAAAAAACATTTTTTGTGTATCCATTCCCTTATATATTGGTAGTTCAAAACACATTTTCTTTTATGTTTATTGTAGCTAGTTTACAGATGGCGGACGTTTATGGTATTCAAAATTTCTCAGGACTGGGTTATCCTAGGCCTTTCAAATAACCTTCATTGTTTTCAGTACATTCTACCCTACAATTTGGAGCCCGGTTTACTAACCTAGTATGTTTGTGTACAGGTGATCTTTGTATCCAGATTTGTCAAACAAGACTGAATAAATTTCAGTTTTCATAGTGTAATTTCTCAGGGAATGTAAAGAATCTCAGCCTTATTTTTTATATGCTTATTTATGTATGAGTATAGTTAATTCGTAGAAGGTATCAATGGTGAGTAACATAACTTTTAGAATTTACAACCTCTAAAAATAGACATTTTCCTTTTTTCAAATTTTAAGCTCTGATATTTCGGTTGGGGGACCAGAGAAAAATCTGGAAGTTGCATAAAAGGTCTCTATGATAGGAAACTTCAGTATAAATTTTCAATTTTGAGATTCAACTCAGAGAAACAAATTTTGGAAAATCAAATGAAAATGTTTGTTTTCCACTTATGGAATCGGTGAGAATAAGGAGCAATTCAATCATTTAGGCTTGTTAAATTAAGATAACTACATTTCTTATAGGACAACCCAGTACTGAGAAATTTTGAATACGGTGTTGTATTGGGTCCTTTAGTCTTTCGACTTGTTTGTACTCTCCCGGCATATACCCATGGTGTGTGTGTTATGGAGTCTCTCACAGGTATATGGGACCTACAGTTTAATGCTGGATCCGAACGCCATAGTTGGGGAGGGTTTATACTAGGCAGGATACCTCTCGCTGGTTTGCCATTGCCTTGCAAAGGGGAACAGTTGTATCTAAATCAGATGGCCCCAGAGGGAATCGAACCCGTGCCGACAGCATAGCAGTGCCACACGCTAGCCACTACGCCACGATCGCTCCTTGAGTATGGTAAATGTCTGCAAATGGAAAACTGTGTACAAAACAGAACAAAAAATTGCTGCCATCAGTAAACTGGATACAATAAAAATAAAAGAAAATGGGTTTTGAACTACCAAAACATAAGGGAATGGATACACAGAAACTGAATTTACCGATTTATTTTTTCCCTAGACCACGTGGACCTCAGGGTTGTTGACCCTAGAAGGAGGGGGGAGAGAGAGAGAGAGAGAGAAAGAGAGAGAGAGAGAGAGAGAGAGAGAGAGAGAGAGAGAGAGAATGTGTTTAGTTAAACAGATAGAACACATGCCCTCACAATAAAATGCTACTTTTTCTAAATTGAGCAGTGTCTCCTCTTCTGGTTCATAGTCTACTATGATTTTTACATGCCTCTATTATAAAACCAATTTGGGCAACTTTGGAGATATGCAGTACAGAGTGGTGAAAAGAATAGCAATATTATGGCTAAAACGGTTACAGACAAGCTACATGTTTTTCATATATATCTTGTTATAGTAAACCTAAGTTTCATACAGATATTACAGTTAAAAAATAATTAGTTTTATAATTATAATGCTTCATGTACTTTCTCAATAGATTGTCCTGTTGAAACTAAAATGTGTAGGTTCAGCTGGTATAAGTACTGGGTGTCTTCCAGGTTCCTTCATTTAAGATAACATTCACTAGTTTTCCAGCTTTCAAGATTGTGTTGAATTTAGTGTAGGCTACATCTTACTTCCTCTAACCAGTTAGTAAAATAGTGGGTGATTCAATTAGAGGTTACAATTTTAATGTGGAACAAAACGCATTGGTGTTTGATGAACTCTTAATGTATTTATTTCGATATGTTGTTTAGACATTGACATTAAACAAGATAAATGATATCGGCCAAATAGCTGCCACTAGCGGCCCTGCAGACTTCTACCCTTTTGATGAAATTTTCTATCACTTTCCAGCATAACTCCTGTGGCAGTTCATGAATAACATGGCGAATCTCGTCCTTTAGCTCTGGAATCGTTTTGGGATCAAAATACCTTCTGCTTCAAATAACCCCCCCCCCCCCCCAAATAATCCAACGGCATGAGATCACACGATCTTGGTGGCCAATGTTGATCGCCGAAACGAGAGATGACGCAGCCAGGGAACTTTGTATGCAACAACTGTATTGTTTCTCGCGCTGTGTGGAAAGTGGCACTGTCTTGTTGGAACCACCACTTATCTTCGACATCAATTGTTGCCACCACCAGTTGGTGCCAAAAATAATTTGTTATCATCTCCCGATAACGTTCAGATTTGACTGTTACTGCATCACCACGGGCATTTTAAAAAAAGTACGGCCCAATCACGCCGCCGACCTAAAATCCGCACCAAATAGTGACTTTTTTGGATGCATGGTTGTTCGAGAATGGCTCTTGGATTTTCAAGTCCCCAAATGCGGCAATTTTGCTTGTTTACATACCCATTCAGTTGAAAATGAGCTTCATCACTGAATATGATTTTCTTCGCAAAATCGCCATCAACTTGGTGGTTCTCTAATACCCAATCTACGAAGTCACGACGCTGTCTATGATCTGTTGGCTATAGTTCCTGGGTCAATTGGATCTTGTAGGCATGCAAATGCAGATCTTTCATTAAAATGCGCTGCGTGGTGCTGTAGGAAAGGTCCAACTGCTGGGAATGATGGCGAATGGAGGTCAACGGATTGTCATGGACACTGGCACTCACTGAGGTGATATTTGTGAGTGACCGGCTACTATGAGGACGTACTGGTCTGTGCACATCCAACACTGAGCCGGTTATATTGAATTTTTCGATTAATTTTTTAACCGTGGCATGAGATGGACGGTTATGGTTACCGAAGTCATTTCGCAGTGCGCGAATCGTGTTTAAATTTTCTCCACTTTTGAAAATAGGTTTTAACAATTAAAATATGTTCTTGAGTCGAATACTGCTCCATAACAACAAATGCCAATACTTAACAATGGTTAATTTCAAATATCAGCTGTTTATCTTTCACAAGAAAACAGTATTGCCAAGTTAAAATTGTAACCTCCAACTGAATCACCTTTTGTAATTAGTATACTTTATTACAAGCTATCCTTATTCTTATTACTAAAGGAAGATTTATTCAACAGCCTATTCTAAATAAATACTGCAGAACTTTACACACAGACACACACATTCTTGTCATTAGTAGTTCTAAAAAAAAAACCCCTTATTTTGTCAAGTTGTCCAGGTTGTCTGGTTTAAAAGTGTCCCAAACTTGTCTATCATCTGCTCATTATTCCAATTTGGATATTGTGTGCTTACAAGTGTATAAGCCAATTATTTCCAGATTAAGGAACCAAATTGAATCTCTCCCTTGTTATGCGTATAGAATTGGGTAGACTGGCCTCTGACCTGCTGCTAGGACAACCTTCATACCTCGAGTGTCACTAAACTTTACAAGTAGAGCCACAATGATTTAACCATATGCTGTTGTATCACTATATTATTTTTAGATTAACAAGATTAGAAGTACATAATTTTAAAACATTTGAATTTAATGGTCTTGTATTTTTTTACTTTCAGACGGATTTGTTAAATGGAGAAATTGTAGTAAAAAAAGAACCAGTTGATGAAGAACTAGACTTTACACAGTCAGGACAGGTATTTTTCCAATAGTATTTTTGTCTAATTTTAAACACATGATAAAATGTATCGTCATTGTCAATATATGTTTTAATAATAATTAATTTTCATTATTCTTTTTGATTGACGGGTGATTGGTTAGTGTAGCTCTGAAAAATTCTCTTGGGATCGGGAAGTGGCACTGGATTCATAAATAAGTGGATGAAGGGGGTCGGAAATGTGATCTGTCTTGGGCTGCCCAATAGAAAGAACTTGTTTCAAAATGAAATAGTAACAACTAAACATATGAGGCAGTAACCAACACGACCAAAGCTGGAAATTCTCTCCCTTTCTGTTTCTCTGAAATTTTCAAAGTTTCGTGATAATATAAATATTTAAATTGAAGACACATCTTTTTTTAATAAACAAAAATCACATGAACATATTGTTATGACAGTCTCCTGATCGTCGTAGGTACAGTGGAAAACAAAATACAAAACACCAATTAAGTCACTAATCACCAGCTTTAATTATCACAATTAAACAGTTCATAATTAACAAGACAGTCTCTTATAACAAATCAAATAAAAATTGTTCACACGCAATAAAAAAATGTCAACGAATATAAAACACAATTGTACTACAACTGTCCTGCGCAATTATAAAAACACAACACTGCGCCACAATATTACGAACCGCACTAATAACCACTTGAACGCACAGAGTAATATCGCCCAATAATAACTAAACTAAAGCCGCTGAAGCCGAGTATTTATACCCCGCTCACAGACCAGAACATTCCACAACTACGCGTTATCTCTACACAACGACATAATTAATTGCAGCCTTGACACAGTCAGCGAGGCTGGCAGCGTCTAGAAAAGTCTCGCAAGTGCATGTTGAAATCACGTACGCTACAACATTCAGCCAGATTCCAATGGATCGTTCGTGAAACACGTAGATTACACTGTGGTGTCGTACCACTACTGATCAAACTTCGTATACAGTTGTAACGGGGCAAATTAAGGGGTTTGTAATTGCTAATTTCTTGTAACAATTTGTAACCAACCATGCTAGGCAACACTTTTGATCACAAAAGCTTGACTTTTGTGAACACCCGGTAGTCAGTCTGGTACCATGAGGAGCAAGGTACAAAAGCAATTATAACATTGGAATGTGAAAGAGCACACATGTGCCGCCCTTTGCGATGTAAAAGTCACGCACATGTTTTCCTTACCGCCTTTCACGAGATGTCGAGAAAGGTGCGAGACATTCACCAGCCAATCAGAGTTTGAATTTGCGGCCACGTGGCCAGCCAGACGCGCTGCAGAGTGTACCCACGCTTCGCTTGACGCAGTGCAGTTCGTCGCGACTAATCAAACAGTACAGCCATAAATGTAACGCAGCCTTGGAATTTCGGTAGACCGACATGAGTAGAGTAACCAAGGTCTACCGAAATATGTAAAAGTACAGGAGAAGAACAGAAGGAAGAAATAGTGTCAGTGGAATTTAAATAATAAACGTAAATAAATGTAAACGGGAATTACAACAGTGTCAGTGAAAGTGAACTGAAAGACGGCGGAACCATTTTGGATAGCGTGGACAGTTAAGTAACATGAATATATTGGCCAAAAGGGCGTTGAAGATTTAAATTAAAGAGCTCATTAATTAAATGGGGTGTTATCAGAAATAAATGTAAAGCGAATGATAGAGAGAGAGATAGAGAGAGAGAGAGAGAGAGAGAGAGAGAGAGAGAGAGAGAGAGAGAGAGAGAGAGAGAGAGAGAGTGTGTGTGTGTGTGTTATAAAAGGTACTGGTTCATATAGAAATATTTAGTAGTAGTACATAAAATTTATTGTTATAGAATTATAAAAAATACAAATATAAAGAAAAGAAAGAAGTAAATGTGAATAAAACAATTTGATTTTACATAACATGTGTTAGTTGTAGTTATTACACAGTAACCATTTCCTATACTTTGTGCTGAAAAACTCGTCTAACATTCCGGGGAATTTTCTGAATTATAGGAAGTCAGATAGCAAAATTGTCCAAGTGTTTTTAATTAAGGTAAAGTGTAAAGGTTTCCATATCTATCCTTTTTAGAGATATAGGTGGCGGCCCTGAAGTTCTGATGGTGTTTGGAATAAGGTAAGTTTACGAGAAAAGATCGCAAGACAGGTAAGATTCTAGCAGGTAGTATTTATATTAAAAATGTTTTAGTTACAATTGGCGAGCTCCTGCCAGGATATTTGTATATATTGTAACGTAGTAAATGCGGTGTACGTCCTTCTTTCTATCCTCTTATTCGTCAATCTGTAACGAATTATATAAGACGTACCTGCAAAATGTGTACATGAAAAATAATGTGTTTTGGATGATTAGTGCGTTCGCCTCGCACTGGGTCGTTACAGTAATGTTGTGGCTAGTGATGTTCGTAGCGTAGATATGATCACCTGTATACTACGGCAGTAACCTTACCTGTTATTCATATAGGGGTGTGATAATCCCGGGTGGCGCCAAGTCGTTTTACAAAACAACTAAAAATTATGTTTAAACAAGTTATCAGCGTTGCGGGTTGGTGCATTCAAATAGTTCCCGCTCGCACAGCCGTCCCAATCGTTGCTTCTGCTGTATGTCTGACAACCTGCTTACTGCTACGATTTATTCTTAAACACAAGTATTTAATATATAGCACTCCCTATGAAATGATAACGCTGGTTACTCCCTGTAATAAATATTTTTTAATGGGTGATAACTGAAAACATTTACATTTACAATAAAACAATTATCAATTCGCTCCGACTGATACATGAGATCTTGCTTTCAGGGTCGGCGAAGTGATTTAGAAACCATTTAACCTAGCGTCGCTGTTTACGTTAGGCTTGTTACAATTATTATTGGTTTCCTAAATCGTGGATCCTTTTGGCTATGAGTTAAAGAACTCCAATGGTTACAATAAAAATATAAATTACCTTAATCTAAGTGTACATAAAGAATAAAGTGTGCTGTTACAATTTGTTGTGTAGTGTCGTAAAAGTGTTCTGTAAGTTCGTGTTTGATTCTTAGGTTATTCAATGTTAACAAAGTTTCTATTGAGTTTTAATTTGCTCAAATATTCTATGAAAGAGAAATATTATTTCTATAGTGTGGTAAATTTACCTTTCAAAATTATTTAAAGTGATTAGGGTTGGTGGAAAATAAATAATTGGATGGTACTTAACACCTCAACGTGTCTAGGTGCCTTCATAGTTTATTCGAGATAGGATTTGGCTGCATACATTCAGTTTTCATAAATTTTGGGCTTCACTGGGTGGCCATTTGTATTCCTACCTTGTTCTTGGCTGGTTTCTGCCCTTATGTGGTTTACCTGAGCTGTCCGGGGTCCTTCGTCATTACTTGCCGGATCATGCATTATTGAAAAACCCGGATTCTCATGGACTGTTACCCAATTCTCGCTATTATTTTGGTTGGTGTTGGTTTCCTGTCGGCGGTTATTTTTATTCCGAGGTGGTTCTATTGTTCTTGTTCCTGTAGCTTGCTGGTTGTCATTTTGGGAATCGTTGTACCCTGCGCTGGTTCTCGTAATGGGACAATATCGCCGATGGTTGTTCTGTCTCCTCCCGCTGATAAAATTGACTTGACGCCTCATGTCGCCCCTATTCTGGTTACTCCCGTTTCCCCTGTTATATTGGTAATTCGGGTCGTACCGGTTGCCATTGTAATTGTGATTATTTGGGTGGCCATTTGTATTCCTACCTTGTTCTATCCCCCTGTCGTTATTATGTGGTGCATTAGGGTTTTGTGCATTTCTGTTGCTTGGTTGGTTCCCCTGGTTGTAACTCGGATGATCTCTGTTGCTTGGTTGGTTACCTTGATTGTAGTTGGGTTGATTCCGATGGAATGGTTGGTCCCCTGGGTAACTATTTGGGTTTCGATTCATTATGTTCCAGTTGTTGTTCTGGGTATTACTGTAGGGCAAGTTGTGGCTTGGCACATTGTAATTTTCATTCCCCCGGTTGTACTTTTGGTTGATCATATGATTCTTCTTATACTGGCTGTCGTTTTCATGGTCTTCCAGCAAGTTGGTCATTCCCTGTATGGTCTTGATTTGTCCCTGTCTCCTGGCCCTCTGTATGGCGTCTTCGTAGTGATATCCCAGTTGAATGACTAGGGACTCTTCGGGTATCTTTGGTTCGAGATTTCGAGCTAGACAGACCTTGCCCAAGAAGTAAGATGTTAGTGTATGCCCAGCCTGTGGCTCATATCTTCCGTTGCTTATGTCGTTCCTTACCACATTTTGGGTCGATTCTGACCAGTACTTTTCGCGAAACAACGTTTTGAATTCTTGTGTACAGCTGATTTCTGGTCGCGTGGCTGTCCACCAATTGTCGTTCGTGTCTCGAAACATCTCATCGATGAGACTTCTCACCGTTGTCCATCTGGTATCTCTGTTCCTCTCTATGAGCTCCTCCACCCTTTTCAGAAACTCTATGGGGTTTCTTCGATAACTCTTAAAGTTGATCACTTCCCTATTTTCATTCGTAAATATGTGAGTACTACTGCAAGGCTTCTCCCTCAAAGCGTCTAGTTCCTCTTGCATCTGTGTCTCCTTCTGACTGATTTCTCTAATTTTTTCTTTATTTTCTTGCGTTTTCTCGTCAATCTTGTTGATAGTGGTATATACCCTTTCAACTCGTTCGCTGACATCAGTCTGGATTTCCTTGTGCCTCTCCTTCAGCTCCTGAAGTACCTCCTGTTTATTTTTGTCACACTCTTCGGTGGTGGTCTTCTGTAGTTCTTGGATCCTGAGAATTCCTTCCTCCTGGACTTGGTTTATTTTTTCAGTCAACTCTTCCTGGACGTGTATTACTGTTTCGTTCGTCTCAGTGATAGTCTGTTTGATTTCATTTTTGCACTCCGCCAACTGTTGCCTCCATTCATCCTTTGATTTCTCACCTTCTTCCTTCAATTGTTTTTGGAGTGTTTCACAGTTGTTTTCAATCTTATCAATTAATACGTCAAGATCCTTTTTTATCTGCCTCTTCAGCTTCTCCCCCTTCTCTTCTAATATTTTCTGGCTCCTCTTCAGGGTTTCTTGGTTGCTTTCTATTTTGTTATTCAAAAGCTCTGATTTTTTATTCAATTCTTCTTTGTCTGACTCTAATTTTTTATTCAAGAATTCTCTGTCTTGTTTCGTTCCCTCTTGCAGTGATTCTAATTTTGTATTGTTTGACTCAATTCTTCCTTTTGTTTTTTAAAATTTTCATCAGTCTTCTCTTGGTTTTTGTTCATTTGTTCCATCATCATCCTGAACATCTCCTGCGTGCTCAGGTCTTCTTTCTGAGTGGGTTTGCTAGGTTGGTCCCCTACCATTATTTCCACTTCCGGTTCTGGTTGAGTTGGGTTTCCCGGTTGGTTGTCCTCTTCGACTAGCTCCCTGATCATTTCTTCAATTTCGTCCATCTCTTCTGGCTGATTTTCCTCTTCAATTTCTTTCTGTTTGTCCTTCCTGGTAAACATTGAGTGTCTCTTCATAGCCGCCGTTGACCTTCTTTTACGGCCTCACCGGTTGGTCGCTAATATGTAACATAGTAAATGCGGTGTACGTCCTTCTTTCTATCCTCTTATTCGTCAATCTGTAACGAATTATATAAGACGTACCTGCAAAATGTGTACATGAAAAATAATGTTTTGGATGATTAGTGCGTTCGCCTCGCACTGGGTCGTTACAATAATGTTGTGGCTAGTGATGTTCGTAGCGTAGATATGATCACCTGTATACTACGGCAGTAACCTTACCTGTTATTCATATAGGGGTGTGATAATCCCGGGTGGTGCCAAGTCGTTTTACAAAACAACTAAAAATTATGTTTAAACAAGTTATCAGCGTTGCGGGTTGGTGCATTCAAATAGTTCCCGCTCGCACAGCCGTCCCAATCGTTGCTTCTGCTGTATGTCTGACAACCTGCTTACTGCTACGATTTATTCTTAAACACAAGTATTTAATATATAGCACTCCCTATGAAATGATAACGCTGGTTACTCCCTGTAATAAATATTTTTTAATGGGTGATAACTGAAAACATTTACATTTACAATAAAACAATTATCAATTCGCTCCGACTGATACATGAGATCTTGCTTTCAGGGTCGGCGAAGTGATTTAGAAACCATTTAACCTAGCGTCGCTGTTTACGTTAGGCTTGTTACAATTATTATTGGTTTCCTAAATCGTGGATCCTTTTGGCTATGAGTTAAAGAACTCCAATGGTTACAATAAAAATATAAATTACCTTAATCTAAGTGTACATAAAGAATAAAGTGTGCTGTTACAATCTGTTGTGTAGTGTCGTAAAAGTGCCTGTAAGTTCGTGTTTGATTCTTACGTTATTCAATGTTAACAAAGTTTCTATTAAGTTTTAATTTGCTCAAATATTCTATGAAAGAGAAATATTATTTCTATAGTGTGGTAAATTTACCTTTCAAAATTATTTAAAGTGATTAGGGTTGGTGGAAAATAAATAATTGGATGGTACTTAACACCTCAACGTGTCTAGGTGCCTTCGTAGTTTATTCGAGATAGGATTTGGCTGCATACATTCAGTTTTCATAAATTTTGGGCTTCACTAAATGTGGCATCTTTTTCATCATGGGTTTTGACATTCTTTTCAAGGATAATTTCTATTTAATCGGTCTTGGGTCTTGAAATATCTGCTGCAACGGTCATCTGCTTCTTCAATGATCACGTTCAGCAACTTTAAATAATTATTTGCATGATTTACACTGAAAAAACACTCTTCCAAACTTTTGCATCTGCATTGGCTTAATGACGCTTCACTTCTTGTTAATTTCCAATGGTATTTTCGTCTTCAACCGCCGTTTCCATAGTAACGGTCTTATTCTGATTGGTTGATTTTAAGATGATGTATTGTTATCAAAATTCGAATTCTTCGTATATCTTCTGATTACTGTTATTCCTCCATCTTCCTTCCTGGTTATTAAATATTGTCACTATAGTATTTATTCTCGTTCATAGATTATTTTGATACCCCACAAGCTTGGGTAATTTCAGATTTTAAGTTTTTACAATTATGTTAATGCTTGTTAATTACATTTCTTTTTGTATGATAATGCCTATTACAATATTTTGTGTTATAAATGATTTACAATTTATTCTTGGTGATTCCTTCACCTCAGATTTTCTAAATTCTTATTCAATTTGTTATAATTTTTGTTTGTTTGGTTCTGACAGTTAGGTTTTTTTCTAGGCCTAAGTAGCCATTATAATAATTTACTTATTTCGTTCAAATCACATTTTGGTTCAGCCTATTGGGCTTTACTTTGTTATTTTTATTAGTTGTGTTGTGTTTTGAGTCTGTAGGTGTGTTGTTGATTGTTCAATATTGCTTTCTCTCCTTCAATCTTTACAACATAACATTAGGCTTATGGACTGCACATTTCATTCAGCCATATCCTCTTCATAACATTAACATGAATAATTTTTTATAAGTTATTAGAGTTATTATTTTGATTAAGAAATATCATCACTCCCTTCTAACTTATCCTTATTTGCTAATTTTTTTGTTTATGACACAGATTATTTGTGTTGTGATAAATAACATCACTTTCTATTAAATTAATAACAGTCCCTTATAATTTAGGTATCTTTGTTAGTTTTTTGATTTCTTAATCTCTAAACAATTTTTATATTCCCTCCATGGTAACACCTTCAATTTATTCTATTCTGGAATCCTCCCTTTTTACTTACTACTGGCTATAATTAAACTTAACTCTATTGAACATCTTTTCTTAAATAAAAAAAGTCATCATCACTTCTAGTGTTTACTATACCTTATTCTATAATTCACACTTAACACTATTTATTCATCAGCTATTTATTCACTGTTACTTTCCAACCTGTATCTTACCTTCACTTGTAAATTATTTATTGTTAATTATAACTTCACTAGTGTCACACTTCACTTTGGGGTTTTTACACCTACACTATCGCACTGTATCACTGTTTATATTATTTGTTTTATAGTGGGTGATCCCTATACTTATTTCTCTTTCATATCCTTAATACTAATGACAATTAATACTTAATAATTAATACTTACTAACTAATAACAATTCTTATTTGTGGTTTAGGTTGCCTTTTTAATGGGTAGTAACCGTTATCTCTCCTTTCTCCGGATAACCATTGCTTTGGTTTCGATATTCTTGTTGAGTGCTTTATTATTTGTTTTGTGAACCATTATTGGTATTCACTTCTGCTTGTCTCCCTCCTTCTTCATTTTCCTTATTTGATTAATACATTGTGTTTTTTCATCCGTTTCTATGGGTATTTTGGGGTCGTTTAAACCCATGAACTTGTTTCCTTTTGGGTTGGGTTTATTACTTCCTTATTCTCGGTGTTTATTTGTGTGGTTCCCTTCTTTATTTGTTTCTTGATGTTGGGTCAATCACTTGGGTTAGGTCAAAGTCGTCGTATTGTCGTGTTATATTCCTTATATTTTAATTAAAATCAATCAGTTTATTTGATAAGTATTTTTACAATTATAAATATATTTTTTATCCCTGGTACGGGGTTGGCTATTTGTGTCGTAACAATGTATATATATTGTAACGTTACATAACCCAATCCCAATAAATGATAACTCTTCTACTACCATAAAGGTCAGAAATGGGTAAACTATAACTAGCTATAAATTAAGTTATATCACTAAACATTATAAACGATATTGAAGTGATATACAGTGTAACGTACCAAATTGGCAGTTACATAAAATAACTAATTATTACGTCAAGTAACGGCAGATCATGAAAATATTTCAAAGTACATAAAATAAGGAACAGGAGAATATAGACAAAGTGTGTATCTACAAAGGTATATTATTGAAACAATCCAACAAAGAAGAAGGAAGAGTAATATAGCATCATCAAGTACAAAAGAGAGAAAATGACAACAAGCCAATATAATATGTTAGAAACCAGGCCCAATAGGTCCAAATAGTGAGGGGAAACGACAAAAATAACTATTAAAATGAAGAGGAGCCAACTCAAGAACAACCGCAATGATGATAAAACAAACAAATTTATTTATTAGTATAAAATACTATGGAACAATGACAACCACGAATAGAAATATTGAAGAATATGACAGTACTAAGGGAACATCGATTATCACAAGTAATGTATAACCCAGGAGAACACCGATAGCGAGCAACAATTAACCAGAAGAAGAAAGGAAGAAGAAGAGCAAAGGAAACATACCACGAAGAATGAAGATAATGTATGGACAGTACAAGAAATCACCATTCACCAGGTATACAAGGAACTATATTAGTGACCGGAAGAAGTGTAATGATTATTCAAAGATCAACTACAAAGAAACCAGTGTCTAGCATAATTGAGTAATCGCAAACAATAACAGTGAAAACTTAATATAAGTGTGACAACCTGTAATATGATAACCATTTTTACCCCAAATAAACACCACAGACAATACAAGTGAGAATGTTTATAACAGAGGAAAATGAGTTACCATTATAAGTGAAAGAATCCAAGATTAACTAGTTAAAATGCACAGACAATTAGTGTGACCAGTTTAATCAAGATTGTAACACAACATAGATAATCATTAAGACCACCAAGAGAAATGTGAGATAGAACAGTAAATTAATTGTTCATAGGGACTGATAATAAAAGCTTTGTAAGCCTTAAAATGAAATGTAACTGAATGCCACGGCAAGACAGAATAAAATATAAATAAAATCCAGAACAAATAGTAGCAAATAAGCTAGTTTGTTAGGTATAAAACAATCAATGTACCAAAAACTAGGTACAACCCAACAAGAAATGTAATACTATTAGACTTAGAATACTTGTGTTATTGTTTCAACAAATAGTGTAAACATGTGTATTACTTAATAATTAAACCATTGTAGTAGAATGCCATAATGAAATGGTAATAGTAGAGTCAAATACTGCATAAGAAGATGTTGCACATTGTTACCAGACAACTGACACATAACCTCATAGAAAGTGCACCTATAACATAAAATCATGTATATTAATTAAACCAAGCAACTATCAACAATTGTTTCAAACAAAGACTAATTATGAATAGTAATGCAAACCAATAAATAACATATATACTGAAATACACAGCAAATGAATCAGATTGAATATAATGTCATAAAGCCAAAAGAACAGAAACCCAATGTTACAAGATAGTTAATCAAAAAGCAATTTCGAAACTTACTAAAAGATTACTAAAAATGTTATCAGTAGTTAGAGAAATATCTGATACTACTATGAGAACACATCACAAATGTAATAGTAGTAGTTTAGTAATTGAAATATTAGAAACTAACTAACTACCATTGTAAAACCAGATGTAAACAAACACTATACTAAGAATTGGAAAGCTTTCAGATAACGAAAGACTGATAAATGCATTAAACCAACAAGGTACTACAATTGTACACTATTTTAATTTATAACATTATATACCTTGTGTGATAAAATAATTAAAAAAGTGACAAATTAGAGAAATGAGAACAGAAGGTATTTTTGATAATACTATAAGTATATAAAAAATAACATTTTTGCAAAATAAAATGTGAACAAATGTGAATAAATGTGTATATATTAGTGTTAGAATGTCAAACAAATGTAATTAGGTAAGGAATAATAGCGTTACATGTAATTATAAACAATCGAATATGGTCGCTAGGGACGCCATTACCAAATATTGTTTAAATGGTAATTACAACTATTTTATGTACTAAAACGAAAGAGAAATGGACTCGAGACGTTTAGTAATGAGTGTTATAGTGTAATTGGAACAAAATATGGTGAAACAAACTTATTTATATTAAGAATCACCATATGAGTTTGTGAAATGGCTAAGTGAGTTAATAATGAACGGATTTAATCCTTGTTTATACTTAAAATAAAGCCACAAGTGTCCGCGATTTAATGCCACTAACCATTCGACGATACGATAATTGATAAAAAAGTTATGACACTTATAAACTTTTCAGTCATTTTGTGTATCGATGCATACGTCACCCGTAGCCTCGAACTCACGCGATAAATTGTAAAAAATTAAAAGTTTTATTTAACCGAAGTGTTTTCGGGTTGAGAGTTTGACCCTTTGAACCAATCAAATACCTTAAAATGACCAGACGAGAAGGAGACGCTTTGGTGAAGAAAGCATTCGTTCCGTATCACTCAACACGCAAGGTTCACGCAAGAAGTTGTCAAAATTATTTCAAAATGTGCGCATCACTAACATTAGTTAGCCTACATACACTAACCTATACACGACAATATACTAACGAGTGTCCAGTGCATTAAGTGAACAGTGAAAATAACTCGACCAGTGTATAATAAAGGTCGTGTTTTGTGTTTTTTAAATCAGGGAGTACTCTATTTTAATTATTTTAACGAATTGAATTAAAATAATAACTTTCGTTAGTAAACGACAGATATTGTTTTGGGACTGCACTAGTCAAAAGTACTAAAGTGCTTAAACCATGATGTAAAATTATCAGAACTGAATAAATGAATCAAAGCGCAATTATTAATTTAAAAATAAATATTTTACGATTTTATCATAATTGAGAAGATCGGAATTAATTTAAATACCGACCGTCAATGTATAGTATATAGTCGCTCATTTGACTAAACTTTTTAAATTGACGAATAACTGTTTTATTGCGCAAATATTCTAAACGACTGATAATTATACGTCAGATGACTTATAAATAAAATGTTTATGTTCATAGTATTAAGAATTTAATAAGTAATATACTTATTCAAAATAATTACTTACGTTTGCTAGGTAACTAACCTAGAACTAACGATTATAACTTTGTCACCAAGTAATGATTCTGTTCTCAAATAATTTTAATTCAATGAAAGCTATAACAAGAGTTTTTTTTATTCTAGATTTTTTCTCTTGCCAGTACATAATTTTAATAGTTAATGAATAAATAATAATAATATTTAATAATATTTTTAACAGTGCAAGCACAGAGCACATGTTTTGACCACAACTGCTGTATGCGTTTTGCTAACCGTACGATAGTACGATATATTTCGGTTATGGTACCGAATTTTATAATTTTAAATCTTTGTTTGTTTTTATAGTAATACATTATTAAATATTGTTAAATAAGATCACATCTTGTAATCTGGTATCATGTATCTTCCAAGAACTCACGAATTTGGTAATATAACTGAATAAAGTGGACATAACCTCGTTCACCAAAAGCATTGTACCAGACATCAGTGTTACCAGCCTTGAGGTACAAAGATCTCAGGAATTGTTTAAAGTAATTATTGTTTGTAAAGATATTATTGATTGTTTTTAAAAGAGTTCATTGCATCTAACAATTGTTAATAAACCCCAATTTATTTACCAGTGGAACAGAGTTTTTTGATTTTTTTTATAATAGATAAAATAGTTTAATTTTTCATGAACAGTTCTATCATAAGGTGGCGGTAGGATTTGAATGACCAATATCATTCAAATTGCAGTTAAACTTTTAATTTACTTTATTGTGCATGTGCATTATTTATGATATTCAAACGGAATATCCATATATGTGTATCAAGTGTTTTTTGCAGCAGAAGAAGTCACCAACAAGAACATTGAAGACATCCACATATGGTAAGTGGGGAGGTTGACAGTGAAGTGATAAATACTCTTTTAAACGACAAACCTTAACCGTGAGCACTCATTCAAATTTTATTAATAATCACAATCTAATAATTATAAACAATAATAGTACTCGACTTGAGTATATCAACTTCTAATCTATCTACATATCTACACAATCTACTATATCTGGTTTTGTAACAGATTGGCGCCCAACGTGGGGCACGAATTAGGACGAAACCGCTTAACAGTTTAATTAATTAAACAAATAATTTCATAACCTAATTCAACAGTAAGACAGCAAGTGCATTACCAAGATAACAAGATGTACAGGAGGTCGACTTCGAAGAAACGAGCGGCAGAGGCAGAGAGGGAGGCCAGATTGGAAGAAAAAGAAGCGACATCAGCAGAGGATGTTGAAGAGATATTGTTAGAAATTGAAGATAGGCAACCTGAACCGACGGAGGAGGTTCAGCAACCGGAAGATGAACCGGAAGTCATACCACAAGAAACCCAACCTGAGTTAAGCCAACCTGAGAAACCAGTGTCAACAATGGATGCCAGCATTTTAGAAATATTACAATCGCTATCAAGGAAAATGGACGAAACTAGTCAATCCACGAAGGAGGAATTAAGCAAGAACATAGAATCTCTGAAGGAAGACTTGAATAGTAAAATAAATGAAACAATTAAGAGGACTGAAGAATCCATAAACCAGAAGACTGAAGAGCTATTGGAGAAGAAGATGGAAATAATGAAAGAAAATCTATCTGCAGAATTAGGAGCCAAAATCAATGAAATCAATGGGAAATTAGACCAAATGAGTAAGAAAATGAAGGAAGATGACAAGGAGAGTGTGGAGTCGATAAACCCGGTAGTGGATGGTGATTATAAGCGATTGGGAGAGACAATAAAAAGATGTTGTGAAGAGACAAAAGAGAGTGTTAAGAAGAGAATTAGTAATAGACAATCAAATGAAGGTTGAGGAAGTACCTGAAGATAAAAACATGGAACAAGTGAGTCCAAAGTCTGAAGGGAGTGAAGGAAAGGAGATCCAAATAATTAAGGAAACAGAAGAGGCGAAGATGGAAGAAAGAAGAACCATGCGTCCAAAGAAGACAACGGTTACAAAAGAATTAATTTAAATGACTCGAGGCGGTCTGATTAATATGATCAACTTACCAATAGTCGACCATGAAGAAGGGATCTTTAGGAAGGAATACCGAAGGGGTTTCATGAAGATGGACGAGAAGGAGAATTATGTGACAACGAAGAAGAAGATAACTAATAAAATATTCCAACCAAAGATTTCCAAAAGGAGAGTAAGATATTTTAAGAAAAAGGAAGGCTACCAAGAACAATGGGACCGGATTGTCGAAGGGTACGCCAGAGAAATAAGAGAACTGAGGAAGAAGAGGAGCCAATTAATGGAAGGACCCAATCAGAAGACAGATGACGGTCAAACAGAATTGGAAGAGATACCAAACGTCAGTACTAACAACAACCAGGAGAACACTGGACACAAGTACACCGAAGAGAAAGAGAAGAAGAAGACGGAAGAACGGAAGGCAGACGAAGCCCTAATAGCATCAAAATGGAAAAACCAAATGATAGCCAGATATATGACGAGAACCGATAAGAGTATGAACACTGAAGAAGTTCGAACAACAAGAAGAGAGGAGAGCGATGATTACGGATAAAAATGAATAAAAAATACATTGAAATATGGGACGGACTATTTTGATAACAAATGATGCTGACATGAACAACACATGAAACGGTATATTGAAAATTAAATTAGTCTATGAAGAAAGAGTGAAATATTGCGATGAAGATTATTTGTTATTGATACTAAGTAAAAAATGAAAATATAATTGTGAGAATAAATGTTGACTATATTGTAATTTTGTAATGTAAAAATGTGTTCTAAAGAAGTTATGTAAAGGAGGAAGAAAATTGTACTTACCCGTACATACATAAGAGAAAAAATATTATACGAGAAAGACACCTTACAACCACGGCATATATATTTCCAAGAGCCTAGTCAACCAGTAATCAACAACTTACCCGTACAGATAAAAGAGGAGACAATGGACTAGATGATATACAGAAGAAGAAGAAAATAAGAAGTTGGAGGAACGAAAGCGAATAAATATCATTGATGTAGATAATAGATGACACACAACCACAAGGCAAAACACTAGAAGAGAGCCTATATCAAATGGGTTATATTTCGTTTGACATCATGAGAATATATTCATGAATTATATCCAGAGAAGTGAATCCTGAAAATGAAGAAGATTATGAAATGACGTTTAATGTAATACCAAGAGAAAAGATTAATTGATGACAAAGAAGAATGAAAAATAATATATTAACGAAGATGATCATGAGAGTATACCAGTGATGAAATGTAAAACAAACTATCCCTGTAAAATGTGAAGAATTTAGTTAAGTTGAATCAAGAAGAAGAGAGTATAACAATGTATAAACCGCAGATGCGTGAGATGATCCCAAGGATATTTATTATTTGTCGAAAGAACGACCACTTTATATTTTGAATTAATTTGAAATGAATTGACTGATGAAAAATACCAGCAATCATTTATATTATTGACGGAGATGATGTGCCTCTGTATTTATTGATGTTAGTATGGCCAGTGGAGTTGTATGCCAAAGTGAGCCACTCTGAACTGCCCCAGCTAAACTTATGTTAGGGAATTAGGGAACTAAATAAACAAGGGAGATAATTACATAGAAAAGAAATAATTATGATTCAAATAGAAGAAAGTGAAGGGATATATAAAAAGCATAAGAGTCGACATGGAAATGTACAACAATTGATGAATTCTTCAATAAAAAATAAATATACTAATTCAGAATTAATCAATTCTTATAGGAAGGCATATGTAACATACCAAATTGGCAGTTACATAAAATAACTAATTATTACGTCAAGTAACGGGAGATCATGAAAATATTTCAAAGTATGGGAGATCATGAAAATATTTCAAAGTACATAAAATAAGGAACAGGAGAATATAGACAAAGTGTGTATCTACAAAGGTATATTATTGAAACAATCCAACAAAGAAGAAGGAAGAGTAATATAGCATCATCGAGTACAAAAGAGAGAGAAAATGACAACGAGCCAATATAATATGTTAGAAACCAGGCCCAATAGGTCCAAATAGTGAGGGGAAACGACAAAAATAACTATTAAAATGAAGAGGAGCCAACTCAAGAACAACCGCAATGATGATAAAACAAACAAATTTATTTATTAATATAAAATACTATGGAACAATGACAACCACGAATAGAAATATTGAACAATATGACAATACTAAGGGAACATCGATTATCACAAGTAATGTATAACCCAGGAGAACACCGATAGTGAGCAACAATTAACCAGAAGAAGAAAGGAAGAAGAAGAGCAAAGGAAACATACCACGAAGAATGAAGATAATGTATGGACAGTACAAGAAATCACCATTCACCAGGTATACAAGGAACTATATTAGTGACCGGAAGAAGTGTAATGATTATTCAAAGATCAACTACAAAGAAACCAGTGTCTAGCATAATTGAGTAATCGCAAACAATAACAGTGAAAACTTAATATAAGTGTGACAACCTGTAATATGATAACCATTTTTACCCCAAATAAACACCACAGACAATACAAGTGAGAATGTTTATAACAGAGGAAAATGAGTTACCATTATAAGTGAAAGAATCCAAGATTAACTAGTTAAAATGCACAGACAATTAGTGTGACCAGTTTAATCAAGATTGTAACACAACATAGATAATCATTAAGACCACCAAGAGAAATGTGAGATAGAACAGTAAATTAATTGTTCATAGGGACTGATAATAAAAGCTTTGTAAGCCTTAAAATGAAATGTAACTGAATGCCACAGCAAGACAGAATAAAATATAAATAAAATCCAGAACAAATAGTAGCAAATAAGCTAGTTTGTTAGGTATAAAACAATCAATGTACCAAAAACTAGGTACAACCCAACAAGAAATGTAATACTATTAGACTAAGATTACTTGTGTTATTGTTTCAACAAATAGTGTAAACATGTGTATTACTTAATAATTAAACCATTGTAGTAGAATGCCATAATGAAATGGTAATAGTAGAGTCAAATACTGCATAAGAAGATGTTGCACATTGTTACCAGACAACTGACACATAACCTCATAGAAAGTGCACCTATAACATAAAATCATGTATATTAATTAAACCAAGCAACTATCAACAATTGTTTCAAACAAAGACTAATTATGAATAGTAATGCAAACCAATAAATAACATATATACTGAAATACACAGCAAATGAATCAGATTGAATATGATGTCATAAAGCCAAAAGAACAGAAACCCAATGTGACAAGATAGTTAATGAAAAAGCAATTTCAAAACTTATTAAAAGATTACTAAAAATGTTATCAGTAGTTAGAGAAATATCTGATACTGCTATGAGAACACATCACAAATGTAATAGTAGTAGTTTAGTAATTGAAATATTAGAAACTAACTAACTACCATTGTAAAACCAGATGTAAACAAACACTATACTAAGAATTGGAAAGCTTTCAGATAACGAAAGACTGATAAATGCATTAAACCAACAAGGTACTACAATTGTACACTATTTTAATTTATAACATTATATACCTTGTGTGATAAAATAATTAAAAAAGTAACAAATTAGAGAAATGAGAACAGAAGGTATTTTTGATAATACTATAAGTATATAAAAAATAACATTTTTGCAAAATAAAATGTGAATAAATGTATATATTAGTGTTAGAATGTCAAACAAATGTAATTAGGTAAGGAATAATAGCGTTACATGTAATTATAAACAATCGAATATGGTCGCTAGGGACGCCATTACCAAATATTGTTTAAATGGTAATTACAACTATTTTATGTACTAAAACGAAAGAGAAATGGACTCGAGACGTTTAGTAATGAGTGTTATAGTGTAATTGGAACAAAATATGGTGAAACAAACTTATTTATATTAAGAATCACCATATGAGTTTGTGAAATGGCTAAGTGAGTTAATAATGAACGGATTTAATCCTTGTTTATACTTAAAATAAAGCCACAAGTGTCCGCGATTTAATGCCACTAACCATTCGACGATACGATAATTGATAAAAAAGTTATGACACTTATAAACTTTTCAGTCATTTTGTGTATCGATGCATACATCACCCGTAGCCTCGAACCCACGCGATAAATTGTAAAAAATTAAAAGTTTTATTTAACCAAAGTGTTTTGGGGTTGAGAGTTTGACCCTTTGAACCAATCAAATAGCTTAAAATGACCAGACGAGAAGGAGACGCTTTGGTGAAGAAAGCATTCGTTCCGTATCACTCAACACGCAAGGTTCACGCAAGAAGTCGTCAAAATTATTTCAAAATGTGCGCGTCACTAACATTAGTTAGCCTACATACACTAACCTATACACGACAATATACTAACGAGTGTCCAGTGCATTAAGTGAACAGTGAAAATAACTCGACCAGTGTATAATAAAGGTCGTGTTTTGTGTTTTTTAAATCAGGGAGTACTCTATTTTAATTATTTTAATGAATTGAATTAAAATAATAACTTTTGTTAGTAAACGACAGATATTGTTTTGGGACTGCACTAGTAAAAAGTACTAAAGTGCTTAAACCATGATGAACAATTATCAGAACTGAATAAATGAATCATAGCGCAATTATTAATTTAAAAATAAATATTTTACGATTTTATCATAATTGAGAAGATCGGAATTAATTTAAATACCGACCGTCAATGTATAGTATATAGTCGCTCATTTGACTAAACTTTTTAAATTGACGAATAACTGTTTTATTGCGCAAATATTCTAAACGACTGATAATTATACGTCAGATGACTTATAAATAAAATGTTTATGTTCATAGTATTAAGAATTTAATAAGTAATATACTTATTCAAAATAATTACTTACGTTTGCTAGGTAACTAACCTAGAACTAACGATTATAACTTTGTCACCAAGTAATGATTCTGTTCTCAAATAATTTTAATTCAATGAAAGCTATAACAAGAGTTTTTTTAATTCTAGATTTTTTCTCTTGCCAGTACATAATTTTAATAGTTAATGAATAAATAATAATAATATTTTTAACAGTGCAAGCACAGAGCACATGTTTTGACCACAACTGCTGTATGCGTTTTGCTAACCGTACGATAGTACAATATATTTCGGTTATGGTACCGAATTTTATAATTTTAAATCTTTGTTTGTTTTTATAGTAATACATTATTAAATATTGTTAAATAAGATCACATCTTGTAATCTGGTATCATGTATCTTCCAAGAACTCACGAATTTGGTAATATAACTGAATAAAGTGGACATAACCTCGTTCACCAAAAGCATTGTACCAGACATCAGTGTTACCAGCCTTGAGGTACAAAGATCTCAGGAATTGTTTAAAGTAATTATTGTTTGTAAAGATATTATTGATTGTTTTTAAAAGAGTTCATTGCATCTAACAATTGTTAATAAACCCCAATTTATTTACCAGTGGAAGAGTTTTTTGATTTTTTTTATAATAGATAAAATAGTTTAATTTTTCATGAACAGTTCTATCATAAGGTGGCGGTAGGATTTGAATGACCAATATCATTCAAATTGCAGTTAAACTTTTAATTTACTTTATTGTGCATGTGCATTATTTATGATATTCAAATGGAATATCCATATATGTGTATCAAGTGTTTTTTGCAGCAGAAGAAGTCACCAACAAGAACATTGAAGACATCCACATATGGTAAGTGGGGAGGTTGACAGTGAAGTGATAAATACTCTTTTAAACGACAAACCTTAACCGTGAGCACTCATTCAAATTTTATTAATAATCACCATCTAATAATTATAAACAATAATAGTACTCGACTTGAGTATATCAACTTCTAATCTATCTACATATCTACACAATCTACTATATCTGGTTTTGTAACAACAGTGACAAGTGAGTTATAGTGTACCCAGTGCGGAAATAAGTGAATGTGAAGGGAACTTCTTACAGACTTGTGCTGTAGATGTGGGAATTATAGATTACAATAGTAGACTGTGATGCTACTAACTAATTATGTATTTTGTTTAGATTGTAGGATTTATATTGTGTAGGCAACAAAATTTAGTACCTATGTTAATAAAATAATTGTGTTATTATATAAGATAACCTAGGGTTTTTAAAAAATAAAAGATTTAAATATCAGATGATAATAAAAAATAAAATAATACTGTATGAGGAAAATGGCAGAAGAAAATAGTGCAGTGTAAGAATACTGTAAGAGATTAATAAATAATATATAAATTCATTTAAAGTTAATAATAATGTTAAAGACTTATATCTAAAGTTATAAGAAAATAAACAAAAAACGATTATGTAAATCAAATTGGGAAAGAAACCAAAATTAAAAAGAACTATTTTTCTGTAAATAAAAAATAAATTTATAATAATTAAAAACGGCCTATATACTAAAAAGTAAATAGCAGCACCAATAAAAAATGATATAAAAATTATGGGTTACTAACAGTAACGAAATAACAATATATTGTTTAATCTAATTGGAGATTGAAAACTGTTCGGTTGGAAAACGTTATGAGACAAAAATTGTATTAAAAAACCTTTAGAAATCTTTTGAACAGTACAAAATTATCACAAAATTTAACTAACAGTATAAACATTATGTACCACTACCTTAAATATCAAATGTAACTTGCTTTACCCTATAACAAAAGTGAAAAACCATTTTGAAGATCAGGCCTAGCCAAGCCGCGTTTCGAGTTTTTGACGAGATGGTATCCGACAGACGGTCATGAAATTACAAAACAACTAAGAACACCACCTGAGAAACCGCTTCACACAAGTAAGAACTTCGAGGAAAGAGGTAATATAAACATTTCTTTTAATATTTAACCAAGAAAACCTCAAATCAAATTGTCGTGCAGTACAGAAACTTTCAAAGTGGAATCACATGTTTAATAAAACATAATCTGCTCTCTTACGGACAAATCCGGAACTACGTACTAAAAGAATAAACAAATTTTCGAAGTTTATTGTTCTATTTTGTAAAGCGTAGTATATAATTATCCATTTCTGACCATCTCATAACACAAAGAACTTACCCTTAACCCTGGGGAAATAAATAAAAGAATTATATGTTGATTGATGTTTAAATAAAAGATAAAATTGTAAAATCAGTAAAAACCAGATTTTATGATAATTCCATGTTTACCCAATGAAGTCGATATCATGAATTAGTTATTGAAAGGATCGATCGTAATATTTGTATGTTGGCGGAAGAGAAAAATCAATAATATTATAAATAAATACTATTAAGAAATTATATTGAATAATAAAATGTGTTTCCTTTATTGTAGCGGGTAGTTGTGGTAGATTTCAGTAAAATAAGAAGAGGACTATCCATCTAGTAGTATTAAGGAACAGTGTCGTTTGGTTAACCTATATTTGGAGACTACTGTCAAAATCAGCTGAGCCCATTCACGGCGAATATTTTAAAAAAATTTAAGAAATCATTTACTCCAAGAGTAAACCAACGGTACTCGCTCTCTCTTCCAAATAAGGCTAAACAACTTCCTTAATCTTGACCCAAATCACACACACTCGATTTCTGCTTCGTTTGGGTAACAATACCATCAAATTTATTTAAACCTCAGTATTTATAATTCATAAGTGGCGATTGCTAAGAGGTGTTCTGACCGATCCGAGACTGTAAAAAGATGGACGTTACGCACACATTATAAGCGAGACGTTATAAAAATGACGCAGATAATGTGGGGCATATAATATAACTCTACTATACCTCATAGTGAATACGTTACCAAATAGCCCCTTACAATATTGGGGCTGAATTAACTATAAACCCGAAGTTGCAATACACTCTTGAAGAGGCGGAAACCTTTGATAACAGTCGTTACGTTACAGAATTGACGTACTAACGTGGGGTTTAATTAGGAAAGCGTAACAAATAAAAAAGAGACTTTCGAGATACCCGCGGTACGTTATAATATGTATATTATATGAATTAGACCAGTTTTGAAGCACAAAATAGTATTTGGGTAATGGCCTATTGGTGAAATTAAACGCATATTGTATGGTTTGTTATCGTCTACTCTTTTTACTTACCTTATGCTCACGCTAATCTGCCTTACTGCGCTCAGAAGATCTCACACTATTTTTCGGTCGCCACGATTTTTTATGGTTCAAAATCGAAACCTTTAAATTAACTTTTAGCCAGATTCGTTAAGCGAAATCTTTCATACTGGATAGGTGATGGTAATGTGGCGTAATAATTAACTTAAAACGTTGTAACATCTGTACGCCGCGTTACAAATCCAGGGAACCCATCGTAATTAAACTCCGTTAATTAGATGGGCTGCCTACGTTGTAACAGAATGTATCACAAATAATTACTATAACAAATTACTTACTAACTGTGTAAGGAAATAATGGCAAGGTATACCATTGATTTAAGCACTCCTCATATGTGTGTAACAAGAAGACTTCTCTTTATTTAACATTTAAAAACATTTACTGACAGATCCCATGACATTACTAATTAAATTATTAAAGTTATTTGAATGCTTTCTTTAAACTTTGGGATCAAAATTGATTCTATTTAGCTATACCTCGGATCCGGGTAACCTTCGGTATTTATTCATTAAAACTTTTAGTCATACTCAATTTATGATATTAGCTTGCAAGACTTTCTTTCATTTAACCATTGGAAGAATGGTATTATTACTTGAATTATATTACTATACATTAGCATATAAACTGTTACAATGTATGAAGTTTGAATAGTTACATTAAATTCTTAGATTTAATTTATTAATCTTTACAAAGTTAATAGTCTCTGAAAAGTCTCTTTTAAGGTGTGTTGTGTAACAAATATTAGTAAGCCTCGATAGACAGGCTATCGAGTCACCTTTTAATTGGTATGCAGAAAACTCGTCCTGGGGTGTCCGTCTTGGGAATCCGGAATAGAGACGTCGTCATCTCGGTCTGGTCTTCGTCAGTAAAGGGCTCCAAAGTCCGCAGGTTGAACCTTCTACGATGGTACTTGTAGATTCTCGGATGTCCTGATCTGCATATTCTGTCGTGTGTACTAGAGTTTGTGGCTTCTGATAGTTCACATCTCCAGGTATGATGTTGGAAGTGTTGTTAGTTCTTGAAGTTCGAAGTCATCTTGTGTTACACCTTTTTTACGTTTCGAGTTACACTTTAAATCTCTTGTTTTTTACATAACTATACTAGTTAACACATACATATGCTTTACGCAGCTATTTCTTGTATACCACATTAAGGTAAACGAAAGTATCGGTAACATAGTGTAAGAGCATAGCTCTTACGTCTGTACTGTATGAAGTCACCATTGCGAGAGAGCGAAATTCTGCTCCTTCGTCTGGTACTGGACAAAATGGTAGAGGGGCAATTACTGCGCGAGAATATAGTCCCTGTCTCTCTTTATGTTAACATTTTTATTTATACAAACTATCCCTAAACAAATATACATAATTTAAATCAGTTGTTTTAGCGACTATCTGTGTCTTCAGATTTTTTAATTATTAACATTAGGTTTTTTATCTTATTCTAACTTACACAAGACTCGGAAAACATGTCGAGTCTGGAATCAACAGGTCAGCGCCTGATAACAAGCAAAGGGTTAAATACGATATTAATAACTCTTTACAATTTATCTTTTTATTAGAGTATCTTCTTACTAACTAATTACTGCTTCCTCTCATACTGAGTACATACAGGTTTTTTTATATTAATACAGTGAGATTTAAATGGCTTAATAGCTCGCAACCTTAATTTTTTAAATTTTTTATTTTCTTGATTATTTTTACAATTTAAATCGTCACATACTCCACCGCTTAATTTGCACGCTACGGTTAAGTTTTTTGAGTCTAACTCACAATTGGGGACTGGGAGTATGAATGGGGTTAGTGTGTGTAATTTCTTTCACATAGTTGTTGGACACTTTACAACGTTGTCCACATAGTTATTTCCTATAGTTACAACACAGTATACTTTATATTCTTATTAACTACCTTTTTTTTTACATACTATTTACACTTAATATTTACACAATTAAAACACAAAACTCTTTCTTATCTCTATCACTTAAATCTACTACCGGGTTTTTTGTTTGTCTTACTCTCTCTTCTGTAGAGTAACTTTCTAAATCTTTACTATTTAGAATTCTAACTTGTCTTCTGTGAGTCCTATATAACTCATGTAGTTAATGAGTGTTAGTACCCATCTAGTTAATGATTATTCATTAATGTATGCTTCGCAGAACTGGAACTCAGGTTGATCAGGCCTCGTTTCCAAACTCTACGTTTTACATTTTTCCACGTGGATTCAGAAATATAATTTTCTTTACTGCCTAGTATTCCCTTTTCTATTTTGGGTTATACTATACCGTCACTTCTTCTTATACAACTTTAGTTGCGAAATATGCGTTCTCCGCACATATTTCTGAGTTGCAGGTTCGCACAGGGCTACTGTAACTGGAGTTAGGTACTTTTGGATTTGGTAAGGGCCACACCATCGGAATGATAGTTTAGAGGTGGTCTTATCAATCGCACTACTAATGGGGTGAGTCTTGTACATTACTAAGTCACCTACTTGGTACCTGACTGAGTTGCTATGATTACCTTTCTCGTGGTATCTTCTGGATTTTTCCAAGCTTGCTCTTAAGTTAGAGCGGGCTTTGTTCCATATTCGCTTTATCTGCTTATCCGTTATTTGCGGAGGCAGCAGATCGTGTATATTCCATCTTGTGGACAAAGGGTGGTTTGGTTGATACTTGTATAGTAACTCGAACGGGGTCGACTTGTGACCTTCGTGGTAAGCTGAATTAAAAGCGTATTGAATCCAGGATAGATTTTGGTCCCACGACGTGTGATCGTTCGCATGATAGGCGATTAGCGCAGATTTGAGGTTTCGTAGATACCTTTCAGCAATATTGCCTTGCGGTCGATACTCTGTAGTGGTTATATGGTCTATCCCTAACTTGAAACACATATTCTTAAATTCTTTTGCTTTAAACTGTGGACCGTTATCAGATACTATACGTACTGGAGTACCGTAGTCTTTAAATAGTCTTTCCTGTAGTATTTTAACTGTTGTCGACGCTAATGCTCGTCGCATGGGATACATCAAAACAAATTTGGTGAACGAATCTACACATATCAGTAACATGGTATTTCCTGATTTGGATCGTGGATACGGACCTGAGAAATCTAGATAAAGTTTCGAAAAAATTTCTTTGGGATTTCTGATATCAATTGGCTTACTTGAGTATTTCTGGCTGGTTTACTAAGGGCGCATAATGAACACTTCTTTACGAAGGTAGCTATTTCGCAGTTCATATTGTTCCAATGATATTCCTTTCGAATACGATGTATCGTCTTATTGACTCCCATATGGGCTCCTATGGTAGATGAATGGAAGTATTCCATCAGCATGGGCTTAATTACATCCGGGGCTATTATTCTTAATTCCTTTCCGTCTCTTATCTTGAGACACAGTACATTCTTACTAAATACGTACTTCTCGGATTTAATACCTTGGGTAAGTTGTTCTATAATAGGCTTCAGTAAGGGGTCTTGTTGTTGATACAGGGCAATGTTTGTAAAGGCAAGGGGGAATTCAGTAATTACGGCGTTAGCACTTGCTATTTCCTGCTTCACGATGTTTTCGGAAGTTTTAGTGGGTGACTGGAACATACGGGACAGGGTATCGGCGACTACATTTTGAGTACCTTTAATATGCTGCACTCTGAATTTGTAGCAGTTTAATTTCAATATCCATCTGCCAATTCGTCCTAATTGTTTAGGATGATTCAATAACCATGATAACACCTGATTGTCGGTTTCCAAAAGGAATTCTTTATGTTCTAGGAAGGGTTTAAACTTTTCGAATGCAAAAACAATTGCTAAACATTCCAATTCATATGCGGAATACTTTCTTTCTTGGTCGCTCAGTGTTCGTGATGCATAACTAATTGGTAGTCTACAGTTATCTATCTCTTGGTATATCACTGCACCTAACGCTACACTGGAACTGTCGGTTTGCACGACGAATGGTTTTGTGAAATCAGCTAGTTGCAAAACTGGGGGAGATATAATACTTTCTTTAAGTTGCTCAAACGCGTTTTGATGTATTGAGCTCCATTCGAACTTCGTTCCCTTCTTTCGTAAGGAGTTTAGGGGTGCTGCTATTTCGGCAAGATGGGGAATATATTTGTGGAAATAATTCACCATACCTAAAAATCGGGCTATACCTTTTGCATCTCGTGGGGGTGCAAATTCTCTAATAGCGCGGGTACGTTCGGGGTCAATGCTTACCTTTCCATTCGCTTTCACGATGTGTCCTAAGAAAGAAAACTGAGGGACGGCAAAACTTACCTTATTTGGGTTCACCGTTAATCCTGCTCTTAGTAACCGAGATAACACTTCACGCAAATGTTTGAGATGTTGTTCCATTGATTCACTGTATATAACGATGTCGTCCAAATATTGATACACATATTTAAATTTAATGTCGTGAAATATCTTTTCCAATAGTCTACTACATACGGAACTTCCTTGAGATATTCCAAAGGGTACCCTAGTAAATTGGTACAAGTTAAAAGGAACTGCAAACGCGGTTAGACGTTTTGATTCTTCTGAAAGAGGTATTTGGTGAAAAGCTTGATTCAGATCCATTACCGTAAAGACCATAGCTTTAGTAAAATAATGAAACGCACTATGGATGTCTGGAAGAGGGATTGATTCAAATTCTATTCTTTTATTTAATTGCCTGTAGTCTACAACTAGTCGGTGTTTATCTGGTCCTTTCGGTACTAAAAAGGAGGGTGAAGAATATGGGGACGTAGAGGGTTCTATGACTCCTTGGTCCAATAACTTGTTGATATGGTTTCGCATGACTTCCATCTTGGGAGGCGACAACTTGTACGGAGGTAGTCGTATTACTTTCTGATCACTCAGATTAATTTTATACTCTATTAGGTCCGTAAGTCCTAGCTTAGGTGTAAGAACCGAGGAAAATTCTTTTGTTAGTTTTAGTATTCTGACTCTATCTCTTCTTTCTATGTGAGATAAATCTGAATCTTGGTGTATTACATGTGCAGTAGATGAACAACGTTTATCTTCATTACTATCAAATATATGTTTCCTTGTACAGTCAAATTTGAAATAAAATACTTGCTCGTAGATGTCAAGAATCATTCCTGTCTTACTAATAAAATCTGCACCTAATATTAAATCAGGTCCTAATTCTCTACATACTAACATTGTAAACATCCAACTTAGGTTTTTTATTTTAACCTTAACGGTAATACTCAGGTTTATGTTTATTTTACGTTTATCAGCGGTAGCACACTTTATATCCACTGGTTGGTTCCGTTTTACTAGATGGTGTTTAGCTAACATGTCCGCTAATTCTTGGCTGATTAAAGTTCTACTAGATCCCGAATCAATTAAGGCGATGGGGGATGTAACGCCTAAGTCGACTCGTATTAATGGTAGTAGATTTTTTCCCATTTACACTTATTAATCGCATTACACTTTTCACGAAATTCTCTCACATAGGGGTTATTATTTCCGCACCTTTTTTGTTTTTCACTTGGTTACAGAATAATTCATTATTATTATTATTATTATTATTATTATTATTATTATTATTGGTTTCTTTTAGTTTACCCAATTTCGAGTAGCTGCGGAAGACACAGGTTTTCGGGTCTCCCTGCCTTACATGTTTTTTGAATTGGGGTTATTCCGTTCCAATGGCTTACTTTTGCACTCTCTTCTTATGTGCCCATATTTGCCACAATTATAACA
The DNA here is from genome assembly GCA_034769895.1 of Magicicada septendecula. Taxonomy (NCBI): domain Eukaryota; kingdom Metazoa; phylum Arthropoda; class Insecta; order Hemiptera; family Cicadidae; genus Magicicada; species Magicicada septendecula. Next base: position 34,550,558 of record CM068372.1, read on the forward strand.
GGTGGGTTTTCTGCGAGGTGGGTACTTGGTTTCCGCTTTATCTGGGTTTACACTTAACTTACCAGCTTTGCGCACATGGTGAGGTCTACTAGAAACTTGTCTTTCATACGAGGGTGTTACATCAGGCAGTAGTGCTCGCAATTGATGTCTATTAGTTCCAGAGGTTTCCATTGCTTCTCTATTTTGATCTGAGTACCATACATTTGAAGAATGGATACTGCACTGTTCTAGATCAGCAATTGTATTGGGTCTATTCATCAATGATAGTCGAGATCTTTCTTCAGGTGACACGCCTATTAAAATGGTGTCCACCAGTTGTGTTTCATTCCAGCTTACACGTAATAGTCGAGAGGACTCCCTAATATCGGAGATGTAGTGAGCTAATCTCTCCTGATGTCCTTGTACTCGGAGTACTGTCTTCCTTTTTATTTCCTCATAGATGCCGGTGGGAATAAAGTATTTTATTATAGAGCTATGTAGCTCTTCTACTGGGAAAGTAGAGGTTAGGGCTTCTAGGACACGGTTTTTTAACGGGGGTTTACACTTTGGTAACAGAACTTGTAAAATTTGCCAGTCATTCAGCTGCTGTAGATCCTTTATCTGAAGAAGATAACTAATAAATGTTAGTAATTTGGAAACATTTAAGCTATCTGTATAAGGGATTTCGGTTAAAATCTCCACAGGGTGAGTCATTTTACCGTATAGATCCGCATTATAGTTCATAGGTGTAATTCCTCGATGAGGGCGATTGGATTCATTGGAGGTGGTGGTCAATTCATTATTTCCGGGACGAAACTGAAAATGCTCGGGAGGAGGGGCATTTACATCTGTATCAGTATTTTGTTCTGGGTTCGCTTGCACTTGCGATACGATGGGTGAGTTCCGATCCGTGTTAGGCAGGGGTAAACCGGTGGTGGGGGATTGTACTGGGGAGATGTGTAATTTCATTAATGATTTCTCTATTTCGTCCATTCTGAATGAGTCGGATTTTCGTCTTAAATCGTTAATAATTGAAGGTAAGCGGCGTAGAGCTTCGTCTGCTAGCTTTTGTACATCAACGGGTATTTCTGTGAGATTCGGCCAGATCGACAAATTTTTTATTCGCCTGGTTAAATGCTCTATTCTCTGGGTAGTCCGCAAAATTATTGCCGGAGATTTCTCGTCTTGGAGTGTTTGAGACAATAAGTATAGTTCACTATACTTGGCATTACAAATTTCTTTCTCGCTTTCATAATCGAGTTGGCTTAGATAGTTTAATTGCACGGGCGCATCAAATCCACATTCGCGAATTGACCTTCGTAATTCCGCGACTGTTACATTAGCATGGGGTAGTCCACGCAAAAGGGCTTCGTAAGACAGCTCGTCTTTTAATAACAAATCCGGGTTAAATTGGGCCATTTTGTTCTAACACATTAGCACGTACTTAAAATTAATACTAGTACACTACACATATATTACACATATATATAATAAATTCTTAAGTAATCAATTTACACAAATTAGAAAAGAACCATTTCTCTTCTAAGGGAGAGACAGAAATTCCACACACATATTTATCAAGTTCATCAAGTTAAATAGCCGATCAGCTGTTTTCTGGAATGTAGGTCACCCTCTGTATTTAGTTAACAAAGGAACTTGTGTGTCAGTGAGAAAGGGGGTTTTACTCTTATTGTTCTCTACACAATGCAACTGAATAACACAACTACCGGTATAAACAAGAGAAGGGGAGCACAATCTTATTCAACAAATCTATTATTATTATTACGCTCGACAACACTTTGACTCCATTCATATACTTTCCCAATTAAATAAATTAATTATTTTGTTCACAAGTTTTTAAATCACGAACTTCTACTTAATTACTTTATTATTAACAAAGTTATTTTTAATTAATTTTTCTTTTATAACACATACTAGTGTATGTAAGCTATATTGTTGGACATACACTGTGCAGAATGATTCAGGAAACAACAGGTCACGGATTGTCGTAAACAAACCTGTTACAGATTGTTCGGTTGACCAAAATTGTTATGTTTGGTCACAATTCATGTATGCAAGTAATTATATCGAGTAATGCAGGTTCCTACTGGCATATAGAATGCAAAAGCTATATGCATTGTGTGACGCTAAGGATATTTCACTTATACATACTATCATTTACGTAACTTAATAAAATATTAAATATGTTTTGAACATTAAAGTTATTAAGGTAATTTTCTGAGTGCATAGATCAATAATATATATTCAGTTATTGATCATACAAATTATCTACGCATAGTGATGCAATTTTGTTTACATGTCACAAGTGGCGCAATTTTGTTTGTGACACTCTATACACAAATAAAACTCTTTCCTTTGTTTCCTTTTTTTTTTTAAAAAAGAGTGACGCAGTTTTGTTGCGTCACGATGCTTACCAACCCTTTCTTACATAAATTAGCAGAGTGGCGCAATTTTGTAACGTCTGTACGCCGCGTTACAAATCCAGGGAACCCATCGTAATTAAACTCCGTTAATTAGATGGGCTGCCTACGTTGTAACAGAATGTATCACAAATAATTACTATAACAAATTACTTACTAACTGTGTAAGGAAACAATGGCAAGGTATACTATTGATTTAAGCACTCCTCATATGTGTGTAACAAGAAGACTTCTCTTTATTTAACATTTAAAAACATTTACTTACAGATCCCATGACATTACTAATTAAATTATTAAAGTTATTTGAATGCTTTCTTTAAACTTTGGGATCAAAATTGATTCTATTTAGCTATACCTCGGATCCGGGTAACCTTCGGTATTTATTCATTAAAACTTTTAGTCATACTCAATTTATGATATTAGCTTGCAAGACTTTCTTTCATTTAACCATTGGAAGAATGGTATTATTACTTGAATTATATTACTATACATTAGCATATAAACTGTTACAACGTATGAAGTTTGAATAGTTACATTAAATTCTTAGATTTAATTTATTAATCTTTACAAAGTTAATAGTCTCTGAAAAGTCTCTTTTAAGGTGTGTTGTGTAACAAATATTAGTAAGCCTCGATAGACAGGCTATCGAGTCACCTTTTAATTGGTATGCAGAAAACTCGTCCTGGGGTGTCCGTCTTGGGAATCCGGAATAGAGACGTCGTCATCTCGGTCTGGTCTTCGTCAGTAAAGGGCTCCAAAGTCCGCAGGTTGAACCTTCTACGATGGTACTTGTAGATTCTCGGATGTCCTGATCTGCATATTCTGTCGTGTGTACTAGAGTTTGTGGCTTCTGATAGTTCACATCTCCAGGTATGATGTTGGAAGTGTTGTTAGTTCTTGAAGTTCAAAGTCATCTTGTGTTACACCTTTTTTACGTTTCGAGTTACACTTTAAGTCTCTTGTTTTTTACATAACTATACTAGTTAACACATACATATGCTTTACGCAGCTATTTCTTGTATACCACATTAAGGTAAATGAAAGTATCGGTAACATAGTGTAAGATCATAGCTCTTACGTCTGTACTGTATGAAGTCACCATTGCGAGAGAGCGAAATTCTGCTCCCTTCGTCTGGTACTGGACAAAATGGTAGAGGGGCAATTACTGCGCGAGAATATAGTCCCTGTCTCTCTTTATGTTAACATTTTTATTTATACAAACTATCCCTAAACAAATATACATAATTTAAATCAGTTGTTTTAGCGACTATCTGTGTCTTCAGATTTTTTAATTATTAACATTAGGTTTTTTATCTTATTCTAACTTACACAAGACTCGGAAAACATGTCGAGTCTGGAATCAACAGGTCAGCGCCTGATAACAAGCAAAGGGTTAAATACGATATTAATAACTCTTTACAATTTATCTTTTTATTAGAGTATCTTCTTACTAACTAATTACTGCTTCCTCTCATACTGAGTACATACAGGTTTTTTTATATTAATACAGTGAGATTTAAATGGCTTAATAGCTCGCAACCTTAATTTTTTAAATTTTTTATTTTCTTGATTATTTTTACAATTTAAATCGTCACAACGTTGTTACGCTAATAATTCATTTTATTAAATTTCATTTTTAATTTACGTTCTCATTCAGTTCTAAATTTCAACCAACTCTTTACTGCAAATTATTCCTTTAAAAACATTTTAATGAAATTACATGGATGTTAATTCTTGTTTATTCTAATCATGAAAAACTGAGATAATTTTAGCGTTATTTTTCTAATTGCAACATATACTGATACAACAACAAAAGATACATGTTCTAACATACTTACTCTACATTCTTTATTTTATCATTTTAAAGCGACCCAGCAATGCCCACGCACAACACACATACCATTTCACCCCGTCATTTCATTTATTAATTTTTGGCCCCATTAAACTGTTATGTAAAAAATACGTTTACTTGGGTAACGGCGTCTCCTATCTCGTATCTAGTAGCGTGGCCCGCACCAAGTCCTTGTTCACATGTCCAAACAAAAAAACTATGAGTTCATCTTCTTAACTTCGAATCACTTATAACAGTTGTGATTTAGCTAGTGCACTTTTGACTAATACTCCGGTTTTTTACCGGTTAGGTCGGCCGACCTTGTTATTTGCCCGGGCGGAAAATTTAGTTCAACCACACGTGGTCTATGTTACTAGTCGACTGGTGAAACGGCGGGTAATTAAATCCCCACCTTGTCTGACTGTTTCCGGGCACAGTTTAGGTAGCATGATTTTGCATTGGGCACTGGCGTCGACGATGCTGACTGGCGAAAATATTGAGGCTGTGGAAGGCGTGGCCTCTAAGAGTATCCGTCAGCAACGAACCGCATGGAACAAAGTTTTCGTCTCTCGCCATTTTTTGTGGCGTCCCTTTGGAGTCTGATCTGCGTCGTCCACGCGCGCATGTTTATGTTGCGCGTCTTTGTACGTGCCTCAATGCCTAATTACCGCCGTGTGTTTAGACTAGGTATCGCATTCCATTGCCAACTCGCCGTTCCCAATCTCACTTCATTGTTCCTTTGGCGACTGTTTTACTTCACATAGGGACTGACCATGCAGAGGTAAAATATAATATTATAATTTTTTAATAAAATGAAAACCCTTCCCTTTTGCCCCGTTACAGGTTATGTTTGGGTAGTGTAGCGTGCCTGTGAAATTATTGTGTGTTTGCTTTTATGTATTGATAACGATTTTATGTGTGGGGTATTTTGGGAAAAAGAAGTAGGTCCATCATGGGATATAAGTGTTTTAATAAGTTAATTAATATACAAAAACAAATAATTAATAATATGGAAAACTATCTAATAATATGAAAGAACGAAATGAAATTGAGGAAAATAGAGTCAGGTAAGGGTAACGAGAATATAAATAATAAAGTGGTGGAGAACAAGGTAAGTGAGAATGAAAATAATAATAACTATCATAGCGAAATAACAAGTAATAATGGTAATATACTTGAAAATGGGTTATCCAAGAATGATACAGTAAGTAATGGTAGTGATATTGAAAATACATTGAGAGTTGAGGTTAGAGGAGTATTAGTGAGGGAGTACGAAGAGAGTTTACGTGAATATCGTGGGCAGGGGGCAGATTTTCCCGGGTTATATATGAAGAAAAGACTTCACAGTGTTGTTAGAGAATAGGATATTTGGGTGACAATGTGTCGGCAAATAGTCCAGTAAGTTATTTTTGTGTATCTGGTAAGACCATTATATATTTAAATTATTATATATATTTAAATTGAAGACGCATCTTTTTTAATAAACAAAAATTGCATGAACGTATTGATCAAACTTTATATGCAGTTAACAGACGTAGGGCTGCCATCTGCTAAAACTAACTTGTAGGGGAATCGGATTCAAAGACTGAGACAATCCCGACATGAACCTGTACATACAAAACAATACAAGAAAGCAGGCCTGGATTTCCCACTAGGCACGTGCCTAGGGGCAGCAGGCTCAGGGGGCGGCACGAGGTGAAAAATTATTTGTTAGAATTTCATGTTTTCGGATTTTTTAACCTTTTGGCATGTTGAGGCAGAACTTTTAAGCAGTAAACAAATGAACTTTGAGGGCTTATTGAAGAATTTTCACTCATCAAAGCAAGACGAAAGTCAATGTAAAATCAAGCCATTTGCGTAATTTGGGATCTTATTCAATCACTCTTAAATTATTTGTTCTATTTATCCAATTTACATTACTTTCATTGATTTTACTATGTTTGATGATAAAACCAAGCCATGTAGGTCAATAAATAAACCTACAAAAAGAAAGTAGGCCATTATGTGACTCTACACTTTGTAATTAATAAAATTTTGATGCATAATATATTCAAATACCGTCAATTTCCAAAATTGTTACCTTCATATGGATCCAGGGTCCTATACGCGAACTCGTGACCTGTAAGAGTGGTTATTGGGTTTTGTTACGTAAATAATATTAACTCTCATTGACTACATTTAACCAACTCATTTATTTATTAACTTTAACATCTCTCTCTGCTTTCTTTACAAAGTTATTTTTTCTCTTAACACTTATACATCCCCCAAAAACGTTGGTTACTTTATTTATAGCATAGGCTCTATTTTATGCGCCCTTTCTGAACATTGTTTTGCCCTATCGTTTACATATCTTTAACAACCATATAAAAAACAAATATTATTCAACTTCTTGCTAGAATATCTATATCTAATAAAACGCTATCCAGCACTTCGCTCATTCACTCTCTCTCTCTCTCCCATACTTTTCACCCCCTGAATAAGAGATCTCTTTAAATTTTTTACATATGTTATTGGTCGTTATTTTGGTTGTTGATTTATATTGTTAAATGTTGCAAATAGTACTCAGCCTGTACAAGCTCCGTGTTCACGCCAACGCTGTTGATACACTGTTTCCAGAAAACACTCACGAAACGAGTTCAAAACAGTGAAATTTTGAAAAAGTGTTACTGAATATTCATTCTGATATTCTTCTTTGTTGTTTGGTGTTTATTTCCCTGATTTAACTGTTTGTCGACACTACTTTACTCGAGCTGAACTTTTATATGACCGCGCGGTCTGTATAGTGGGAGTCGACTGATGCTAAAGTCAAGCATCTTCAAACTGGCCCGCGTTACTCTGGGCTCGGCTACTTGGTTTTTGATTGGCTGAGCGCACGTCTCGTGATTTCGTGATTTCTCGTTATTTATCGTACTATCGCAGGCGGGAGCAAGGGAGCCCGTGCGTGACTTTCACTCTGTCTAAATCGGCACACGCGCGCTCGTACACATTCCGATGCTCCAGATTACTTCGCACCTCGCCTGGCTTATGCACAAACTGACAACTGGGTGTTTACCAAGTTAAGCTTTGGTTATCGAAACCAGGGCTCAGTGTAGGTGACTCCACATTATTACAATTATTATGGAATAAAATAAATCCCATAGTTTGTCCCATTACAATTACTTGTTATAAAACTAATCTATGTGTTACTAAAGTGTACCGTAAATAAATATTATTTCAATCACTTTCTGCTACAGTCCGTTTCTTGATGTATATAATACTTTAATATTTATAACTAAATTTACCTCAAGATATACTTTTTTCCTATTAGGAACATGTTAGAAAGATGAGAGTACAGGAACTCTCGAAACATGTTCCTAATAGGAAAAAAGTATATCTTGAGGTAAATTTAGTTATAAATATTAAAATAAATATTAATAAAAGTTAAAAAAATGTATTCTTTTTCACAATTCCATCACATTTCCCTTTTAGATTTAAAATCAAATGAGATATTTGCAATAGAGATAGTTGAAATGACTATTTTCACCACCTTTTTTTTAGCAGTCAAGGAGAATTGAATTATAGAAGTTACTTGTTGGGTGTGGGGCGGCGCTAACAATAGTGCCTAGGGGCGGCAGAACACCTAAATCCGGGCCTGCAAGAAAGTCTGATGTGCCATTTATAATAATGTTATTATCTTATTGAAAATATAAAATGATGACATTGTGAAAAAGACGCTGAATACCTCACAGGCTTCACTCGGAATAAACCAATTTGTGGAGAAAAACGTTTTACCTTTCTATACGCACCATAATTCCACTTGCCCTGATTCCGTTAAACTTACCTTTTTGATAAAAACTCCCCAAAAGATTCCAAACTCGCTAAAAAGGGTCGCCACGATGTTTTAAGGATATACATCGAAACCATGATACTTACACTTAATTAATTTTGATCATGTAATGTCCTTAGAACAGAAGATTCACAGGTTTCGGTTAGACGAATTCTCGATGCAGAACTCAGGTTATCGGCTGTGGCATAATAAATGTTCTAACACATTTTTTACAATAAATGTAATAAATGTTTTTGTAATAAATGTTCTAACAACATAACGTATTACACAAATACATTTAATACCAATACACATTTATATACAATGTTTTACATTAATAGTAATTGTTTACAAAAAAAATCATTCCTTTCATCAAAATTTAGTCTGATATTATTCCAACACTTTTCATTTTTGTTTACATTTATTATATTATCTTTTTTAATATAATACCCATTTATACCCAGGTAAGTGCTTATTCTCAAAATACTCATCATTTGCTTCTGTGCTGTTTACTTTATAAGGTAAATCTTTATTTTATTAACACTCTCTCTCTCTCTCTCTCTCTCTCTCTCTCTCTCTCTCTCTCTCTCTCTCTCTCTCTCTCTCTCTCTCTCTCTCTCTCTCTCTCTCTCTCTCTCTCTCTCTCTCTCTCTCTCTCTCTCTCTCTCTCTCTCCCCCAATCCCCTTTCACATTTTCATTCCCTGCAGAGGGCAATACGACAACACTAAAATATCATCTGGCCTTACCAGATACACCAAAAACAACTTATTGGACTATTTGCTGACACATTGTCACCCCTGTAACGTGTCTAAAATATGGGGTACTTCATTTTATTTCATTTCGGGGTTTTTGTAAAAAATATTGTGAAAGTTTTATTTTACGACAAACGTTAATTCCATTGTAACAGACCACGTGGCAAGAAAACAGTGTTGAAACAAAGGCAAGACGCAGTTTCCTGTTGTGAAATTAGTACCGAGGTATGTGCCACCCTAAATTTCTCAGAACTCTGTATAAATGTGACGGCGCACGCACGCTACGACTCGAGTATGCGCGCTGTAGGGATGCCAAGAGGAACAAACGACGCTGTAAAAAATGGCGCTGGAGCGAACAATTTGTGAGATGAACAAGCCAACCTACAGGAAACTTAGCTCAGGACCGCCTACTGTTAGTGACGACAGACTAGCAGTGCCTAGAGATCGTCGACACACTTTGCTGATATAACCACTATGTTTCATGCATAAAGTCGATAGAACACAGCAATTCAGCTATGAACCACAACGAGATCTGATGGCAGTGGACCACTGTTTCCTCCCGCTCGCCAAGTAAGTTGCGCAGTTGTTCGTCCCCAGCGTAACCGGCCGGTTTACGGAGAAGAGGTATCCCTTTTACTGTTCGGGCGCCAAATGTTAAGCTACGAATTAACTAACATAATTTAAAATACCATACAAATAACAAAATAAAAAAAAACTTCCACTTACCGTCCAGGGGTGCTCTCGGGTCCAGGGTCTCATACGTACGTTGGGATACAAGCGTAATTTTCAAGGTTGTGTGAATAACTTACACAATACATCTTGGAAGAGAAATTATTTTTTGTTTAATAATCAAAAGTGGTGATTTTATAAGTTGTTCTCCAAATAGATTGTTTTACATGTTTTCAAAGGTGTTGCAACTCTTACATCTTATTTTCTATACTTAGATACTATTACTCACAACCTAAGATAGCCCAGCCTGCTCACGCGCTCTCACATTCTAACAAGAATAAAAACCCCCCTTTTACTTGGATTGAAAATTACGCTTGTATCCCAACGTACGTATGAGACCCTGGACCCGAGAGCACCCCTGGACGGTAAGTGGAAGTTTTTTTAAATTTTGTTATTTGTATGGTATTTTAAATTATGTTAGTTAATTCGTAGCTTAACACCCCAAATATCCTACAACAACATTTGTGAAGCTTTTCTTCACATATAACCCAGGAAAATCTGCCCTCTGACCCTGATATCCACTAAAACTCTCTTCGTACTCCCTCACTAATACTCCTCTAACCTCAACTCTCAATGTATTCTCGTTATCACTAACATTACTTACTGTATCATTCTTAGATATTCCATTTTCAACTATATTACCGTTATTACTTGTTATTTCGCTATTAAACTCGTTACCATAATTACTACTTACCTCGTTAATTATTTCTTCGTTACTCATATTTTCATTTGCACGTAACCTGTCAACCTTATTATATGTTAACTGATCATCTTTATTCTCGTTCATTTCGTTCTTTCATATTATTAGATATTTTTCCCTATCATTAATTATTTGTTTTTGAATATTGTAACGAAACGTTTTTATTGGATCAATTAAAGATAATGAAAAATTTGGGTTGAATTTAATTTATTGAGAAAAAAATGTTTTATTTATTTATTTATTATTATTTATTAATTATTTATTAGTTTATTATTTATTGTATTAATCCTCATTGTTATATTAATTCCTTTCTTATTTTACTTATTTTGGTTGGTGATGAATAATTTGTTTAAAGCGTTAAATAGATTATGTGATTTGAATAATCGATTTATTGTATTTGTATATTCGGTGTTTTTACTCCTTTTCGATGTCGTTCTCTTCCTCCTTGACGTCCAGGTTTCAATTAATATCTGAAATTCTTTTAATTATATACTTCGCAAAGAAATAAAACTCAAGTATGGAATATTTAATTTAATTTATTGATCTCGTTGCGATTAGTTGACTTTGAGTCGAAATACTTATTCACAGCTCGAAATTCTTATCTCAGGTCGATTTGGTTTCTTTTTTAAATTACTGTAATAACATGTTAAAATTAATAAGTTCTTTTAACTGTTATCAGAAGTCAGAAAAGGACAATGCTGAAAAGTACAATACTTACAACTAAAAGTTCGTACTTAATAAAATAGAAATAATATTTATCATAAAAATGTTAGTAAAAAATGGAAATATTTCGAACCACAGGCTAAGCTTGGGCTGACGTCATCACAGCTGATTGAATTCATTCACCAGATTATCTCATCAAAGATGGCCGATTCCTTCACTTCGGATTTACACCAAGATCTTCTCAACGATTTTCCTCCAAATAAATTTTATTCTTTAAGTGTTCTCATCAGAGCAGTAGTTATTAATTTTCTTCATTGTAATGTGATGATTCAGTGTTGGTAATTCGTTTTAGTTTCGGTAATAGGTGTTGGTTAAAAGTGTCTTCGTTTCAAATAGTTCATCCAGAATGTCGTTGTAATATTCACATTGGAAATTTCTTGATTAGTGCCTGGACTGTTCCTAAATCTGGTTTATAATTGCCAATCTTCATAAAAGTAATGGTTTGGTTTCTTTTATTTAACTTTTGTATGAACAGCTCATATTTTAAATTTCCTTTCTGAAGCTTAATTCTTGTCAAAAAATGTTTTATCTTGTTTATCTATATCGTTCTGATGTGTTCACCTTGACGTTTAACAATCAACTCCCAGTTTTTTTCTTCATCATTCAAAAGGTCCTGGCTGATTTATTAGTAAATTTACATTGTTTTCAGTCAGCTGATACTTAAGTCTCAAGTTTGATTTTGTTCAAAAGAATTGAATTTTACATTATATAAAAATTTACATTTTGTTTATTATCTATTCTTATTAAATTCTAATTACATAATCAAATTCTTTATTTAATTCTGCATAATTTAGTACCATACATGATATATTTTAGTGTATTTTTTAACTCAAAAATCATATTTACATAATATTTGCTTGTAGGCCTTACCTACTTTACTTCCTTACAAATTAAATGGTTTACAGTATATGTTAGATTCCAATTATCATTAAACAAGATCATTGATTGAATTATTATGATTTGGTTTCTTTAATTCTCAGTAATTTGATGATTTACTTAGCTAATTTGAACACTACCTTCAATTTAGGCTTTTCTCTAGGCCTCAGTGTTAGTACACTTGCCTTTTTATAATAATATCCTATACTTTCCTTAATTACTTTCACAAAGTGTTGTTACATTTATAATAAATTGTTATTGTGTTAAATTTCACAATTTTCATTCATTTAATTTGTTTCATTAACTTATTTACTATTAATTTATAATGTTGGTGAGATTTACAATTTGGTCTATGTATTGCTGTTAATTCTATCACTAAGTTTACAATTATTTCAGATTGCTATTACCCTTTCTGACATACAATTCCTATAAAATCCTAACAACTATTGCCCTAACTTAATTACAACATAGTTTATGATTAATTGACATTCTTGAAACATAATAAAGATATTTTCTTAAAATAAATTTAATCCCAAGCATTCAATGCTATGGGTTCAATGAACTTCTAACACAACAAAACAAATATGTTTTTATTTAAACAGTTTATTATAGTTAACTTTTATTCAGTCTATTGCTGTTTTTGTTTTGATTTAGGGATTTACCCTGGTTCCCCTCACTATTCGCTATATTCCCTAATCTTATTTCTAGAACTTTTATCTAGTCTTGGGGAATAAGGAACATCACTTAATTTGCATTATTAGTAGTCTTTTTTCACAATAAAAATAAATTACACTTATCCACCTTTAGTTATATAATCTTGTGACATAATTGCTTTTATCTTTTGTCTTGAGGTTGTCTTATCTCTAACATCTTTATTTACACTTAATTTACATTGTTTTTTTATTTTATTGTATTATACTTTTCTTATTTTATCTTTGGGGTTTTTATTTTTATAACGTGGTATTGTTTTTTAATAGTTATTTTTCTATTCAGTGGGTTGGTTTATCCATGGTTTTTCCTTACCTGCTCCTATTCTACCTGGGTATATCTAACTATAAGTTGGACTATCATCATCTTCCCATTATTTATTATAGATTGTATGTTTGGTTTTAATGAACCTGATTTCTTTGGATCTAGAATTTCAGTTTACTGTTGTTCTTGATTAATTATTATAGTAATTATTCTTTACGCCAGTTTGTTTTTATTTTATATTTGCTTATTTTTGGAATTATAATAAGGTAGATTTTCTGTCATGCTACAATATTAATTAACTTATTAAAACCCTTATCCCATGAAGGACCTACTTCGTTTTCCCAAAATACCCCACACATAAAATCGTTATCAATACATAAAACACACAAATTTCACAGGCACGTTACACTACCCAAACATAACCATACAATATACTTTTAAGATATACAATAATTTCAAAAATACGCATTACCCAAAACCTATGTTCTGCTTCTCAAATAGATCTACCTCGTATAATATTGATACCAGGATCCTGGCAGCGTCGCCACTTGTGGAGAAACAAACTTTTTACCTTTTTATACGCACCTTAACTCCACTTACCCTGATTCCGTTAAACTTACCTTTTTGATAAAAACTCCCCAAAAGATTCCAAACTCGCTAAAAAGGGTCGCCACGATGTTTTAAGGATATACATCGAAACCATGATACTTACCCTTAATTAATTTTGATCATGTAATGTCCTTAGAACAGAAGATTCACAGGTTTCGGTTAGACAAATTCTCGATGCAGAACTCAGGTTATCGGGTGTGGCGTAATAAATCTTCTAACACATTTTTTATGTTAAATCAAATCTCATTTTATTTTTAGGCAATTAAAATTTCTTTTTTATTCTTACTTCTTTAATCTGTTCTTTTGATTAATCTCTATTATATAAAATTGTCTAACTCTATATACTAACCTCTATCGCCAAACCAGTACCTTTATTTCTTAATATGACCCCTGCTTCCCTCACACACACACTCACACGCTAATTACAGATTTTCTTCTACCCCCCGTTTATTTACTGAGCTCTTTGATTATTTATTTATTTACTTTCTTTCACTTTTCTGCTGAAATAGCTGCGTTATTATAGTACTTCACTGCACGTGGTTCCTACGACTGTGCACTATGTTGTCTAGCTCTTTTTATTCCACTCTCCACATTTTGCAAAACTGTCACTATAATTGAATCACTGTTCATGTATACTTTTAAATACTTTTGGGCAGGCCGCGCATGCTTACACGCACGGCCTCCCGTCACTAATTTACTGAGACTGTTCCTGGAGTATCGACTGCACTGTTTAATGTCTATTTTTCAACTGCCTGGCGACGACTGACGACTGTGTGCGCATGTTTGCCTACCCGCCAGGCGTTAGGCATTGACTTCAACCCGTACTGTGATTGGTTGTTTCAATCGCATGTTCGACTATGGAATTCCTTTTACTTTCCCACGTGTCATTTCTACGTCGCAAAAGGCGGCACACACATGTGCTCGTACGCACAAATACGCACCCCACCGGCAATAAACATTCTTGTACTGTGCTGTGCCTTCCACGGAGCTACAGTCAGTGACTGAAAGTACACTCTGGGTGAATAAAAAGATTACCTCAAAGGTTGTCTACAGATAGTTCAAATGAATTTACTGAAATTACAAACCCCCTTTATTTTGTCCCGTTACAAATTGTCAGATTGACAATTTGTAACGGGACAAAATAAAGGGGGTTTATAATTTACAAACAGACAATTTGTGTTGTCAAACTGGAGGCTGCTGATAATAAATAAACTGAATGCAGAATAAAAACAAGGTTATTTATTTATTGTTTGGTTTTAATCTATCTCCATATTTACTAGATGATACTTATGGTTTTCAGTGTCTCCTGAAAGACCTGTTGAGATCAGCAGAACGAATTAAACACTTCCCAGCTTCTGACACAAATGCAGAAAAAGGAGACCAGTCGACAGCACTACTCAGACACGACAGTACTACTGCAACTACACAGAATCAGGTAAGCGCTTCCTTCTGGCAGAGTTTAATGTGCATTACGGTAGCCGCACACCAGTTAGTCAAGGCAAGACAAGGCAGGTGTAGACACTTAGTCACTGTTGTTTACGTTGATGTTTATGGCACAACACACACCGATTAGCACTGCAATTAGAAGTATCTATACTTTATGTCTGATAGTATACTATACACTATCAGACAGTATACTATACAGCAGTGTTAATTTCATGACAGCAGTGTTTACGTATTTATTTATTTTCATTTCATTTTATTTATATGCTTTCATTTTATTACTACAGTGTTATTAATATTTTTATTTATTACAGTAAATAGCGCACAACATTGTACTATGGTGGGTGATGAAAAGTTCGTTTTGCTGGTGCAGGGTTGGGAAACACTATACAATCCAAAATTGAAGGACAACCATAACTGAAATACTATGGAAAACATGGGTGGGAACCCAATTTCCTATTTCTTGCTTACACATCCACTCCCAAATCATAAGTCTGCACCCATAACAACTGTACTGTCTGACATCCTGCTCGCGACTAACTGATGTGAGTTACTGCCGTATGACTAAAGGTGTCTTGTCTAGTTTCGTCTAAACCTGTCTTGTCTTGCCTTGACTAACCGGTGTGCATCTACCCGTAGACACATGTGTTTTAACACAAGAACAGTGCCCATGGCCATCGTGTTTTATAAGAATCTTATTCCCGTATGATTTTGTATTGTAAGTATTATAAATCATGTACAAAAAACCTCTGTGTACCTTTCTCTCTCTTCATATATTAATTGAATTACCTCACTGGGTCCTAAAGTATGAATTAGCATTCCGTGTTCATGTTAAAGTTGTACAGTATCATACAAATTGATATTTAATTAATATTTAATTTAATGCAACCTAAGGGATTTTAATTTACACTTAAACACTTTCTAAATAATTTCTTCGGGCGCCATCTTTTTACCAACTGTAAGAAGAAAATTACCAAGGTTCGAATCAGCGAACCAGGAAGTGCAGAACTGGTTATTCAAGAAAGTACAACTGAATTACCATCACACCCATTTTAATTCATTTTTACATTACAAAAGACAACGTGAAAATATAGCCCTTAACATAATTCAAAATTTTATAGAGACAAATATTCCCCTTACTTTGTTACGATCTTATAAAAAAGAATAATAGCGTTTAATATGCATGATTTTCTTCTTTAGAATAGAAATATACAATAAACCTAAGATTAATTTTAGAACGGAAACCAGCACTTCATGATATATATATAATTAAGCAAAACCCCTCACACACTCTCACATTCAATCCATTTTAAAATTTTCCCCTTAGACTCCCATTTTATTTAATTTGCCCCATGTGTTTTGAATTTCTGAAAAATATAATAAATTTTGATAATGTTGTATATATCCTAGTAAGACTTATCTGCCTCGAGTCCGAATTTTAGTCCAGACGACGTCACATCGCTTTCTGTGCGCACTTTCACCTTAATTCATGATATATTGTTATATGGTTTATGAAAACTGTTAATCACATTTTAATATGAATTTTGAGTGTTTAGCCACATTTTGAAATATATTATTCACATTTTGTTGTTTTGCGGGCCCGCACTTACGTTTCGAAACGTTTACATGTCACTCGCGCGAGTGATGAGATGAGACTGGGAGAGAGCTACAGGCGCTAATTTGTGAAGCGGCTGTTGCTGGATGATCAATTTCCTTTGTTTTTTAAAGTTTATATCACTCCGCCAGCAGACTACTTTCGTTACATGACCGCATTCCAACACAGGATCGGCTCTGACGTATATTCTTACGTCAGATGGTCTGACATGGTTATATAACTTGTTTACAGTTGTGTTGTGTCCTTGAACTGACTTTGGCACAGTTAGTCGGTTATTGAATCTGTTCTCTGGTTTATAAAATATTATTAAATAATTCTGCATACAACGCCTCAAGCAGTGCAGCCACCGTCGTGATCGCTCCAAACAGCAAATTTACCTACGTTTTTCCCTATCATCACAAATGTTATTTACTATCATAAAAAAAATTACAAATTTTGTTATATTGCCTCAGGTAGGCCCAAAATGCCCCGCTACAAAGTGTTGTGTGATAAAACACTGACAAATGCTGTATTGTTCTGTATATCATTGCCATTATAGTGTCCTATTCCATGTTAGGTAGCTGGACCTGTTCAGATTCACCGTTTCAGAGAACTCTGACATTCTCAACATTCAAATCCAAACTCAACAGTGGCCAAACATTTTGTGAATATGGTCCAATACAGCAACATTTAACGGTATTGAAAACATGCAGTGATGAAATAAGATCTAATGAATAATACCAAATATACAAACATGTAAAAGAAGAAGCCCACGAAAATCTATTGAACATTGTGACGGATTTCAAAAATCATATCACATTTGACACATTGTGGCAAAATGAAAATCAGCATAATCAGCTGATATAATTTATAGACCTGGACGTAAACATGAACACTTCACAACAAAATCAGTTCTCGAGAAAATTAAGACACAAACGTACATTTTACAATCATTAATCAGTGTTTTTGAATTTGTTTTTTTCTGTAAATAGTAACTGTTTCGTGAATGCGAGTGCATAGTGTAAATATCCTGATGATGGTCTATGACCAAAATCGATAGAAATTAAGAATGTGAGTAATTTAAAACTTTATTATAAATCATATGTATGGTATCTTTAGGCTATGAATAGTGAATCCACTACAATAGAAGATTAAGAAATTTAAAATATATTAACCTAAACGCATGAATAAATACAGTGAAAAAGTAGCAATTAGACATTTGCTAAGCTCACAGCATGATACATTGTAAAGTAAAAACACAACTGCAAGCTGCGTGTTCGACACTAACTCCAGCTGGAACAACGTTGTTCTCTTTGAATAAAATCCAAAATACTACATATACCTGCTATCTGTTGGAAGACTTATGAACTTCATAAATTAGTGAATGTTTCTGTTGCTGTTATACATAATTCTGCATCAGGGAGTACTTGAAACAACAACCAACGCCAGATTGCAATATTACAATGTGCCCAAGGTTAATATTGGAAATCTGTACTTCAAACATCATAGTAAGGAAAAAAGAAGTTATATGTAATTATTTCAGGAATATGTATCTGAAAAATGTGATATTAATGTAGAATGTAGTCATTAGGTTGTGTCTTGTCTGTAATTTTGTCCTCTAATTATTATGTTTTGTTTTTAATTAATAAAGTTGTGTTAGTGGTTATAATCACAAACAGAATTAACACCGTTGCACACCACTATAGAAAAATTATTCCGATTAGCATTTCACAGCTCGTCATCAGATCGGAAATGATGATGTTGACTGGAGATTTCTGATCTGATGATGGGATGTGAAGCTTGAAATGCTAATCGGAATAATTTTTCTATAGTGGTGTGCAACAGTGTTAATTCTGTTTTTTATTTTGTTGTTTTTTTTTTCAACAAATCATGTTTGATGATGTATACTTTGTATTACTTTTTAGGGAAAAAACATTAAAAGTGGAAAACAGCCCATTCTCATTTTTAGATCATATTTACAGAGTAAGAAGTAAAATCATTGGTTTTAAGTACATATTATTGTATTTTGTTATTTTCAGATGACTTTGTTGGGTAAGGCAACGTCCATAAAGAGAAAGTCTACTGGTGAAGCTGTAGACTTTACACAAACAGGACAGGTACCTTTTACATTTATAATAAGATTAATGTATTTGATTACAGTCCTGTTTATTTGATAATACTTGTTTGTTATTGAGTTTATTGTACTTGTTTTTATCCTGTTAATTCTGTTTTTATGATAAGCAAGGTAAGCAGTGGCGGCTGGTAACGTTTTTGACCGGGGGGGGGGGGAATTTGTTTGGACCCATATGTAACAAAAGTCACCAGTAGAAACTAAATTATTGCTATTATCATGAAATAATTGTAAAATTGAACCTTTTGCTTTACTACTAATAGTATTGTTAATATCGAAAAGCTACCTTGCAAGCTACCAATATTTAAAGTGTTTGAAACTGAAATTATTTATAACCCTAAGCAGTTAACGTTCCTAAACTTAAATACTTAATAAATTATATATTATTAAATGCATGGATTACTAAATAAAATATATTTGTTCCCTACCTTGGATTAGTTTATTTGCTTGAACATGAAATCCATTCTCCTCTCCTTTTGCTTGCCAAAATAGTCAATAACTAATTCATTGAAGTTAGGAGTTATTTCTAACCTTTTTTGTTTTCTATTTAACACATTCCCAGAGCACTTAGTCTGTCCTCTTTCATTGTATTACGTGTAAATGTTTTAATGCGTTTGAGAGTTGAGAAACATCGTTCACTTTCTGCTGTAGTCATACGGATTGTACAAATAATTTTTAATAGTTTTACCAGTTCGGGAAAAACAGTAACTAGATTGTTTTCATATACAAAATTGAGTAGAACCAATGCGCCAGTTGCCTTTGTGAAGTCGGGCCTGCTGTATAGACCTACCAGTTCATGTCTTAATGCAGTTTCATTTAAATTAAATTGTTTAGCAGCAATTTGTAACTGTGTTTCTGGAAAGATAAGCTGATGTTTAGAAAACAGGCTTGGTTGCAACAAAACTGCTGTTGCTAAATGGTCTGAAAATGAAAATCTGTCTTCTATGTTGGTAACTATTATGTCACAAACTTCTTTAGCTGCAGTCTTCTTGCTTTCGTCAAAACGTGACCTTTTTGGATTTTGAGATGATTCTCCAAAATCATTTGTTGCAGACAGACTGGCATCAAAATCAATATAATCTCTGACATTTTGAATGTGTAACTTGAATAAAGCAACATACTGGTGTGTTTTAATACTGTCAATTTCTACTTGCTGTAATTGATTAAACAAAATGTCACAGGCTGGCATAATTTTGTTGAAAAATGTAAACCAAAAATTAAAATCATCGCTATTTAATGTGTTTTTCAGTCCTACTGCTTTCTGAACAGTGGACTTGTCAATCTCGTCACCATCTATGATTTTTTCAAGAGCAGCAGAAATGTCATTTTTATGAATAAATACTGTTGTCACACAACGGGATTTAAAATTCCACCTGGTATTAGAACATTTTGGGAGACGTTTCTTTAGTACTTCATCAAGTATGGCAGTTCGTTTGGAAGATCTTGAAAAAAATGTTGTAAAGCCATCTAAATTATAGAAACATATTTTTACTTGCTTGTTTTGTGATGCAGCACACTCAATAATTAAGTTTAGTTGATGCGCATAGCAGTGTATATACTGGGCATTCTTGTACACGGCTTTAACTTTTGCTTGAACACCCCGTTATGTTTTCCACTCACTGCTGCTGCCCCATCGTAACTTTGTGCAATAATTTACTAGGCATCTTATCATGTTCTAATTTTGCTAATTCTTCAAAAATAGTATTACTAATACCTTCAGCGGAGTGATCTTGTGGACTGACAAAACTGATAAATCTCTCATGTAATTTTCCATTCAATTCATACCTCACAACTAACACCATTTGTGGAGTGGCACAATCCGTGGTTTCATCTGCTTCAATTGAAATGTAGTCAGTTTCAATTATTTCTTTTTTTATTAGTCCAATGCACACTGCATAAATAGAATCCAAAATTTCATTTTGAATTGTTTTAGAAAGACCAACAAAAACCCTATTGTTTGTTTTTTCAGTATGCTCTCTTAAGTTGCTATCTAGGCCTGCCATTAAATTTACTAAGCCCCTAAAAATACCTGGATTCTCAGATGTGTTTGTTTCATCCTGTCCCCTTAAAGCTAGTTCAAATATTCCACATAACTACACAGTCATTAACGTACTTAGGATGTATCTGTTCTTTGAGACTTCTTCATTATGCTGTTTAATTTTTAATCTATATGCACTGTCTAATTGGCAACTAATATTGACTTTTCCTAACAATGAATATTCAATAAAATTGTTCATATGAGTTTCACTAATTTTATGTTTTTTAATTTTTTCTCCCAAATGTTTCAAGTCCTTAATTCCATTTTCATTCCAGGCTGAATCACTGTTTAGGTTCATCACCAAACATACATAACAAAAAAAGTAATTCATCCCCTCACATCCACATATCCAGTCAGCATGTAAGTAACAGTTTCTATTATATTTTCTTGTGTAGTTTTTTTTACTTGATGCTGGCCTGTCCATTTTATAATTTTGTTGTGTGCTCTTATAATTTGCGCTCCGGTTCTCTATGAAAAGAGCTGCGAAATCAGACAGCGGGCAGAGTCCTCCCTATTATGGCTACCGCTAATTTAAAAGCATAGACATGTGTAAACGTCCTCTTTCCCCGCTCCCCGCAAGACCCGCCTATGCAGGGAGGGCTGTCGTATTAGCGTCCGGCTGCGGGATGTGATGTGTCAAAAATGGGGGTCATGTTTTGTAACACCTTTCTAACACTTCAAATTTCAATAATTTAATGATTAATCAACCTTTATTGACACATTAATCAACACTTCAGGGACCATGCCGAAAACATCGGGTGATCGCTATTAGTTGCCCCAAAAATATCTTGTCACATAAGGATACTACACATTATAGTTATATTATTGACAAGTTTAATTTGCAAATTTAGTGGGAGGGCTGCGCCCTTTTGCCCTCCCTGTACGAGCCGCCACTGACGGTAAGCATGTCTGTGTGGTGATGTAATTTAAAACAGATTTAACAACCTGGTTGAGTGAAAACAACAATATTGGTTCAACATTTTAGTTTTTGGATGTCATTTATCAGTGGTTTTACTCAGGCTAGGGTACACAAAAAGCATATTGTGGACACAAGCAGCATTGTTCTAGACAGCATTGTTCAAATTATGTTGAAAGAGCTGCTGGAAAAAGAATAGTCAGAAATATAGAAACTTCTTTAGTTTTAAAACACCTGACGAAAGCATATTGTTAACAGTTCTACTGATCGTCGTATGGTATACGTATGATATATGGTAAGAGACGTATGGTATATGGTACAGTGGAAAACAAAATACAAGACACCAATTAAGTCACTAATCACCAGCTTTAATTATCACAATTAAAAAGTTTGTAATCAACAAGATAGTCTCTTACAACAAATCAAATAAAAATTGTTCACGCGCAATAATGTCAATTAATAGAGTGTCATACAATTATAAAACATATAACACTTTGCCACAATACTTCGAACTGGACTGGAATAAATCGTCACTTAAACTGACTTGACCATCGCTGAATGCCTATATTTAATCCCTGCTGATATTCCAGAATAATCTGTCACTTTGGATGACTTGTTAAACAAACTGGTGCTCTCGAGAATCCACTAGAAACAGTGTCCTTGAACACACTGCGCTGACCAGTAAGGTCTGGTATAGACTCGATAGTTGACACAATTGCCTTTCATCGCAAAGTAGCAGCAGTATGTACACATACACACACACACACACATTACAGCTGGAATAGTCGAGATACTTGTAGAACGTTGTAACTGAACGAATAAATATAAAAATAAAACAGAAGAAACTATGCCCCGATTATTACTATTATTATCGACTTACCTTCAAACAGCCAGAAGATTCCCAAAGTCCCCAGGTCACCACCACATTTTTAGGAGGAAATGTAGAAACCATTCATACTCCCCAAAGAAACAATTTAGTAAATAAACAAAATTCCCTTACAGAAAAAACTCCAGGGCCGTCTAGGCGAACTTATTGACACAGAGATAGGATTATGGATAGAGTGGCATAATAATTAAACTAACACATTATTATGACAAAATCTTATTTTATTTTCATAAGAAAAAATTATTAATTTCTTTTTATGTTATATTATTATGTATATAATTAATAATAATTATATGTTATATTATTATTACAAATCAGTACTTAGTAGTTCGAGAAATTTCCCCCTCCCTTTTTATCTCTCACACTGTGACGGTACAAACGTCCGTCCTAAGGAATTATGGTACAAGGAAATATTTTATTGTATTTTCATATATAAAAACATGGTTAGGGTAACTTTCCAAATAATTAACAACACGACGCAGTTTCATCAGTGTAGATCGAATCCAAGGTCATAGCCTACGTGCGTTCCATCGCATACATTATATAACACCAATGGAAAAACAATAGTGAGACGTAGTAAAACAAGTCAAAACGTCATCAGTATGACGCAAAACAAAGGCGTCAGACATATGAAACAAAAGACGGTGACGACATGACACTACTACATACGCAGATTTTGCATATGACACGCTCTCAGTCTCTATCATCACCTCAGAGCGTACACATGTACAATTGTTGGCTGGCAGATTATCGCCAGTTAAAGTGTTCTAAATCAATCAAAATGTAATCCAAAGGTAGTATATACTTGTATTCAGTAAACAGTCAGTTACAATGTAAATTCAGTGCACGAAAAGACCGACAAAACAAGAAAAGTTCGCCAAACAACTGGCCGAGATGAACGCATGATTGGGAGACTACATCTTCAAACCCAGGGAAGTGACAAAATTAATAATTATAAAGTAACTAAAGAATTGAGCTCAAAAATTTTTTTTGATTAATAAAATGTACCTGAAATGAAAAAATGGGAGAATACAGAGCAAATGTGTGAGTGAAAGATGCCGGCATTTCTATTAAAAAATGAGGCGTTGGTTTATGTTGAAATAATACAATTTGATGATAATACTAAAATCTAAACATACTGCAGTAGTAAAAATGTTTTGGGGATCCAAAATAAATATGAAACATAATTGAAATTAATTAATAACTAATGAAGCGGAAGTAGAGGTCCGCCATGTTATATTGAGTCCTACAAGATGCCATGTTTGTTTTATTGTAAGTGTAAACTGTGCCAGTTCAGTTTTATTAAACGAATGTTCTATATTACAAGAATAGTTGTTAGAGTCGTTATTTTGAGACCCCAAGCTGTTTCTGTATCTCATTTAAACGAACCTTGGACCCAGATATGCAAATTGACTTTGACTACAAAACCACGTGGCAACCGGAAGTATGGTAAACCACGAAGTAAGTAAATATTGTATATATTTATATATTTTGTTAATAAAAAATAAGAAAGTAAGTTAACAATTGTCGCCCAGAACTAGGGACTTTATTATTGTTTATATATTGATGTAAGTTAACAACACACATTTACCCATCCTATTGAGATCTCATCATTTTAACATTTTTTATATTTTAAAGTAATTTGAAGGTAAAAACAAACTTTAAATAATTTTGATAAATTTTTTTCATCCTTTGTAGTTACTTATCTCTTTAGTTGTGGAGTCTCCCAGTTGTTACACCACCAGCCGTAATTCACTTTAAAAAATCACAAAAAAAATGTTCTAAATGTCCAATTTGTATTCACATGTTTTTGTTTCGAGAAAGTTCACACTTTACATATTTATTACCATTTGGATACTTTAGTACAAAAAGCTCGTTAGGCCTACTGTAACTGCCTCGGCCTACCGTGATTGTTCACACGCACTGTGAACTACATCTGTGCTGTTCAGCAGCGGGATGGAGACTGCGGCCACTTTGTTAGCGTCTCTCTGCTACAATTCCGTTGAACTACGCCTTTGAAACCAGTTTTCGTTGGATTTCTCCACCCGTCCCATCCTGGTCACTTTATTTTTCCGTTGTACAGCGGAACACCATTTTACTGGCCACACCTAGACTCTGACTGTTTCGTCATACACAGATGCCTAACTGGTGACTAATCATGACTTCACCAGCTAAAAATACAACTTGCTACATCTTTATCTTATTTGGAAGTCGCATAGTTCCCTTTACTTCTATATTTTTAATTAGATCACAATAAAATATTTTAAAACTTGGTATATAAAATTTTGAGCCCAAATTTTGCCCCGTTACAACGTTTCGTATTACATAACACTTTTCCACATTATGTAACAATATGATATCTCATTTTTAAATAGTAGTAGTAATGAACTTAAGTTTAATCGTAAGTTGTTGCTTTTAAATTTGTATTTGTTTCAATAAAACCCTGTTCAGCTGCAGTTCCCACATTGATTTTCATTCTTGTCAATAAAACGTGTCTTAAAATTTTTTTTTAAATATATATATATAGCAGTTTCTTTATTAATATTCACTGGTACTTCCAACATACAGATACTGAGATTGTAGTAATTAAAATAATTTTACCAATTTTTGACATCTTGTCAATTTTCCTGAAAGCTTTTGTACCATTCAGATATATCCACCATGTAGTCAGTTAACAAATGAAGATAATCAGTCACCAAATTGTTCAGTTTCACTAATAATTTTATATTAATCAGTTTTTGTATTTTACTCAGACACATTATCATTTCAAATGATGCATAACTGTGAAGTAACAGAGTAAGGCGACCGAAACTTGTTAAACAGATAAAATGAATAGCAGACCACACACATGCACATTCTTTCCTTTTTCCTTTGTAAAATCATGGCATGTGGGAACAGCACAACTGGAACAGAGGAAAGAACGGTGCGTAGAAAAAACCAACGTTACCCACACATGGTGAAAACACATTAAGTCTTTTTGCAGATGATAGCACGGGGCATTCCTAGGGAAAGATCGTATGTGTATGGACAAAATCTGTCATTTATCATTGTGCGTTGTCACCTACAAATTTTCAGCATTCCATGGTTTATCCCTTGGCGTCTCCTGTGTACTGTTGTGTCTCCTTTGGTGTGTGCTGTGAGTAGTCTACTTGGCGAGTTAGTGAGTAGTTCTCCCATTATGATCCATTAATTTGTAGATCAGTTTAAATTACTTCAGTTTTGTATCGTAAAAAAAAATACTGGTCATCCCCAGAGACACCACTTTTTTAAAATTATAAACACTTCATCAACTCTTTTAAAAGTGAGGCTCTAATAAACTGGATTTTTTGCTACAAAATCCCAATCAGCATTCAGTCAAACTAGACAAATTCATTGTGGCCAATATTTTTTTATGCTTTCGATTTCACTTTCCAGATAGCTGGATGCGCACAGTCTATTTCAGTGACTTCTGTAAGGAACTCTTTGCTCACTTGCCTAATGTCATTCATCTTGTGCAACTGGAAACAACTCATGGCATGGACTTGTGGCTTCAACAGTGACAAAACACTGTCCTACGCCGTTTAAATGAAAAAGGTGGGGTGAATCCATCCTCATTCTACTACGGCATGGGCTGCGCCCACTAACAAGCATCATTTTCCACATGATTTTAAATGGTGCCGTACTTTCCAAAGGAAAGAATGTGTGTGTGTGTGTGTTCCAAGAAGTATAGTCATGTTACTCAGCGACCACACTATATATGATGGCATTCCTTAAAAAATATGGAATGAGAAACTGCTCTAATTATCCTGTTATTAAATAACCAGGTGTGTGTTACTACATCAGGTTATAAACATCTACGGGTCTTTTAATTAGTATTTTATATAACTTAATACTTTTGTACTGGTTTAATCAGACTGCATGCAGTCTCTAATGGATTACAAATATATGTTGCAGTCTCTGTTGAAACAGCTGTTGAGATCGGCAGAGGGAAGTACAAACATTGCTGCTCCTGACAAGTCCAAAACAGCAGTAGGCCAGTCCACAGCACCACGTGCCATTACACACAATCAGGTAAGAGCTTCTCTGACACTCCACAGTTTTGAAGTCTAGTTGATTACAAGGTTTGTGTACTCACTATGCATGCAAAGCTATATCTTCTCTTGGCCAACCCTCAGGACATTCTCTCTTAAATCCACAACGAATCCGTAGGCATTCATAATGTCCGTGCCAAGAATCACTTCATCGACAATGTCTGCAATAAGCATTTGGTGGCTAAACTCGAGAAGACCCAGACATACACGTACGTCTACCTTTCCTAACACCTTGATGGGGCTTCCAGTCACAGTCTGTATTGTACAAGAGCTAATTTGAGGCTGGTGGTTGCTGATTAAGTCGGGGCACAAAATGGACACTGTTGCACCCGTGTCAGCTGTAAATGATGTTGGTTTACCTTCCGCAAATCCATTAATGATCAAGTTTCCACTGGTCTTATATAACGTGGAAACTGTGTGCTGGTCTGGGGCATTACATCTCCAATTGGTGCAATCACTCTCTTCTCTCAGAATGTTCTTCTCCCAAAAGTCTACCTCTAAATGACCACGTTTCCCACAGTTGTAACACTTATATATTAATCACCGTAATCTTCGTTGATTATAATACTCATACCGTTTTTTTTTTATTTTATTTTTTTTAGTCGGTCTTTAAAGTATTTTGGAATGCTCTTTATGGTAAAGTCATGAACATGCTCAGTAACTTTGGTTAAACAGTCAAGAAACATCCTTTGTGTTTCCACTGCTCTTGAGAAGGCAAAACTAAAATGGGGCCAATTTGATGAATACTTGTGGTATTGCATTACCACACTCTAATTTCTATTAATTATTCTGATTTGTTGATGGGTACATTTGTCTCAAGACTTCAGGCAAGAAGTGGAGTGCTGACAGAATATCAGGTTCCATCTTTTATATAATTATTTTTAAGCAGGCCAGTATTAGTAATGGCTGTAGCCTTTCTTATCAATTATGTATGGTATATGAGTTAGCTGTAGTTGACTTGGGCGCTGTGGAAAAAACTACCTTCGTACATCTTAAATCACTGACATTCGTAGGTTTAGGAGCACACTGATTATTATTAAACAAAAATTTCTACCTATCTTTTACATCCATCTGCAGTTATAATAGTTGAAAAGGATATTATTCAGAAATTTTTGCAGTTATTTAAGTGTATAAATTGATCAGACGTTTTGAAACGGTTTAATTATCAAATAATTTTCACTTCCGACTGCATTTCAAATTAGAAGAAATGTGATTCTCCACTTTGATCATGGCATGGGTCACTTTCATAATTAAAGGCTGTGTTTGGTTGTAGATTTTAGTGGTTTCATGTAAACTGAATCGTCTTTGGTTTTGTGACCTTCTGTTAACTGCTGTAGTACCTGTTTCACAGTAGTCAAATCAACATTGCATACACCCTAGAAACTGACTTGTAAACTAGGTTGTGTTGTCATTTTTTGAATTATCAATTCAGCAGTGTGATGATGCCCTCCCCCATACCATGGCTTTTCTTTAAAATTGGGATCCATTGATGTTTACTTTCACTTCCTGTTTGCTTAAACCAAGTCTTACTAGGACCCACAGCATTTCCTCTGGTGGCAAAATCAGAGGAAACCTACTCTGATAATTAACCTTTTAAAAAGGAAGGGCTGGAGTATGCATAACTGTTTTCAGAATCTACTAGTTTCTGTTCTGTACAGTTGCTTTTCTATGTAGATGTATCATATTGTTACAACGGTCTACTGATCGTTGTATGGTACAGTGGAAAACAAAATACAAGACACCAATTACGTCACTATTCACCAGCTTTTATTATCACAGTTAAACAGTTTGTAATCAGCAAGATAGTCTCTTACCAACAGATTAAATAAAAATTGTTCACATGCAATGAAAATGTCAACTAATAGAGTCCTGCACAATTATAAAACACAACACTTCGCCACAATACTTTGAACCGCACTGGAATAAATCGTCACTAAAACTGAAAAACTAAATGACAGGTGTGTACTATTTATAGTCTGCAGGGTTCCATAATATGCATCCTTAACAAGCAATCGAAAATTCTGGAGGTTACTTCAGCACGGCCTTGGTAGAAACACGCACCATTGGGCTAGTCGAGAAGCTTGTTGAACAACACTTGTGACGGGACAAATCAGGGGGAACAAATATTTTAGACAACACTTTCTAACCACCCAGTGCGTAACTTTTGTTAACAGCCTGTAGCGCGGTGCTAGGTACGGCATAGTACAAAAATGTGAGTTCGCAGAAAAGCCCGTAGCTGAAATACGGAGAATCGACCGCATGGACTGCGTACCGTTTCTTACAAGATCTCGGGAAAAGTGCAAGATGTTCCACAGCCAATCACAAAACGAGTTGAGGCAGTGTGGTCGACGCCTAACGCCTGGCATGTAGGCAACCACGCGAGCGAGGCGCGGCAGTTGGAAGTAATTCATCAGACAGTACAGTTGTAAGTGGAATCGCAGCCTCGGAATTTCGGTAGACCGAAGCGAATACAGTAGCCTAGGTCTACCGAAATACGTGAAAACGTAAAAGAAGTATAGTGAGGATACAGTGAGAGTGAAATTAGTAATGAATTCTTAAAAATGGGAAGAATATAACAGTGTCAGTGAAGGTGAAGACGAGAGTGAAAGTGCGGTAAGGAAGATGGTGGGATTTGGTGGATAACCCGAACAGGTGTAAAGATACTTCTCTTTTACCCTTTTTAAAAATACTGCACTCATTATAATACTCACCGCTGCCAGAATTTTACTTACCGTCATCGTCCCCGTTAAACTTACCTTAAAAGAAACTGCCCTGGTCGCCACGATGTTTTAAGGTTATACATCGAAACCTTCTACACTCTTGCCCTTATAAAAATCCCGCTATCTGACTACCCTTAAAACTCAGAAAACCCCTAGAACGTTAGACGAGGTTGTCCTCACAGAATACTAGGAAGTGGTAATGACGAAATAACTACGACTAACACATTTTATATTATGGACCCAATAGTTTTACTATTCAATTTTCTTTTTCTCTGAACATCACACAAAATAGAAAACAAAAACAAAAATAGAAAATTTACACAAAAACCCAATAGAAGAAATACAATCGCTCATTTCTGTGAATTGATATGATAAATTTTATATCGATATATTTATAAGGCTGCCCAGTAGTTGCGTACACACACTTCATTCACACATATATAAATTGTCCCCTTAATCTAGAGCGCTCTTTTACATTTAGGATAATTATAATAAAAATGGGTTGCCGCCTACTTAACTTTCCGCTTCCTACTTCACCTCGTGCCGCACTGTGTACCTGTCCGAATGTTTTGTCTGTCACCACTTTTCTTCACTACACTTACGTCATTCTGCAGTATGGTTCACTATTTTTGAATATTTAAGTTTTTACAATTGAAATAATTTATTTGAGGCTCCTGAGTCTTACCGTGCGTCCAGCCGACGCAGCGGCGTTAGGTTGACTGACTTTTCATGCGGGCAGATGTCACTGCCTTTCCTGCTACTAAATTTCGTCGTTGTTCCCAGCCTTCGTGTGGCAAATTGTGAGTAGAGGCACTGGGAACATGAGTTGTTAACATGTGTTTGTCGTCGACGAAATTGCACTGCCACTAGTTACGTCCCATGAATAGGCGTGTCCTTAATCTTGCATCCATCTTGCACCAAGCACATGATGGACAAAATTCGCAAAAAGCCATTTTGCTCGACTTCTCTAAGCGTCGTTTATGCACTCCGCAGGTGTTTGTGCCCATTACACAGTACTAAGGTTCTGTGAATTAAACCGTTGTTGACAACGCGCCACATTCCATTGTAACGATTTCGCCTCACAGTTCCTTTGTTCGAACTACACTTTATATTACCATGGGACTGATCACACAGATGAAAATGAATTTACAATTTTTTAATAAAATAAAACCCCTCCTTTTTAGCCTCGTTACAATACCCCCCCAATGAGAGATCTTCTGCCGAGACAGAAGAAATCTCATTGATAAACCCCTAAGAGGATCGGAGAGGATATGGTGCCAACAACCCCCCATTAATTCTTACACATCATGGGTAAACTACCCCCCTAGTTCGGAGACTATGGCCGCACCTGAACGATATTACTGGACTTCTCTATACGAGATCCCAACACCATAAAATCGAACAGACACGCACCACAGTGCACCTAACCTTTTAACATACCACCCCCACAGACTCCAAATCCCTGGTCCTATACCATGCCAGATCCTCAACCGATATGCTCCCCCTTATCATGCATACTGGGCTGCCTTTAGCAAGTACTGGGCGCGTACACATATTCACTAGTACATTCTTTCATTTAAAATTCAGAAAATATTTACCTTTTAAATTCCAAATTTCCTTTTTAGCTTAAAATCAAAGTGTTATATTTCCATGACTCTCTCAAAAATCAAAATCTTTTGCATGAACCCATCCACTACATTAATTCTCTTCAAGACTAATAACAATCAAAAAAAAAATAAATTGAATACCTTACTAAAACATGAATGCACTTACTCTAACATTTGTTTACACATATATTCTCAACAATATAATTCAATAAAACACTATTAATACACATAAACAATAATATACTTGAAATTCAAAAATCACCTATATGGCAGGCAAAAAATCAATTTTTTTTTCCAAAAAAAATTAAATTTATCAAAATATCCTTTTTCTCAATGTTAAAAAAAAAAAAAAACTTAATGCAATCCAGAAACAAAATCCTCAGAAAAATGGTTCTGTCTCCAACCTCAAGCATCAGCTGATCTCTCTAGGTCAAGTCAATGCCCTTGACATACATAGGTTATACATAGGCTACATCATAAAGTACATAGAACATCTTTAAAATTCTTTACCTTTGAACATAATACAATATAATAAAATAAGACATACAAAATTAACATGGTTATTTTCATCTTACTATAAACAATAAAATTTACATTTAAATTGACCAAAATTTACACATTTTTGCTTGAATGATTTACAACTTCTATTAAAATCTGTCACTTGTTTCAATTAATTTTTTACATTTTAACTATGACTTTGTTTCTTTAATATTTTCATTCTCAATTATTCTGGGTGACTTAATTATTCATAATAACTTGATTTACTACCTTGGCATTTATACATTTATAATCTTCCCCCTTTCTGACTCTAATACTCACTTAACAGCTTTAACTAATATGACACCCCTCTATCAAAACATCTACCCCATTCTCTAACCCCAACTTACTACTCAACTCAATTCGCATCATTCTACCCTTATAAAAAAATATACTCTCTACCCGTTTGTACTCAGGATGTGTATTCCCTCAACTCACCACCGTGCTCCACCTCTTGCCCTTCCTATTTACCCGGCAATCACTCCCTGAAAACCCACTGCTACCCGCCACAACGCCTGTCGTTGCGGACTTCTTACACACCACCCCCCTTTACAAAATCACCACCATCAACTAATTACTCCCCCAAAACATCACCTTCATCTACAAAAATATCTCCACTTTTTTATTAACTCAATATATCAATCTCCTTACTTTACGAATTATCCCCATAGCTACTGTGTCACTATTACATCTCAAATTCTACCTTATGTTCACTCCCGCAATAATATTATTCTCTCTAGTACCCCTTTTATCTCAACATGGACTGATTTAAATGTCCTAACAAAATAATAATCACCCAACTTCTACCTTTTACAAACCATTTAAAATTCTTAACTATCTCAAATTACTTCCATCATTTAAATTAAAATCTTTAATCACATTGAAATCATTATATTCAAATATTTAACTACATTGAAAAATTTGCAAATCACTACACGTGATATACTACATCTGATCAGCTGATTTTCTTGGCCAGGTAAATGACCTTACTACAGATATATTTCAAAATTATACAAAGTTTTACTTTACGTAAATTGCATTATAAAATTTATACTTACAGTATATCGCTCATATACTGTCATAAACACACAAATATAAACATCAATAACTCCCTGTACCTTCTGAAACATTTCAACAACCATGTTATTCCACAAACTAAATACAATTTAACATTTATTTATTTATTAATTATTATCACATTTAAATCTCATAACATAATTTAAATTCATTAGAAAAATTCCTTTTTATAACATTTAAATCAATCAAAAAATATTTAAACATCTCAAATTCATTAAAACACAACATCAACACAATTACAATTCGTTAATTACCAACTCATTATTTCTTTTGTCTGATAAAATATTATTATTAAAATCAATTTCTACTACCCACACATTGTTTACATTACATACTTGTTACAATACACACACAATTAATTTCACTAAAATTTATTTACAAATCTTCATCATTAATTGTTCAATTTTACCACACTTCATTTCCTAATTCAGCAAGGTCATCACCACAAATTACAATATTTAAACTGTCCATACACTGATTTTTTTAATTCAACCTCCATCATCGTGTAATAGTCTTATTTTTTTATAACACTTCTCATTCTTACCCACACTCAATTTATTATTATTATTGTAATAACCCTTATCAACATAACATTTGATACCATTATAACCTATTGATTCATAAAGCCGGTCTACATTTGTGATTTCCATTCTGTCTCCGTAAGTATTTTTATTCACTATCAAATCAGTTATTTTATCATCCTCATCAAAATAATTATCCATCTCCACTTTACCAGGTAAGCCACTTTTTTCATCTCTCTCAATATCTAACACCTGCACCAACCTTTCATAACCTCTATTAACCTCAAAAATCTCTATTTCTCGCTTTCTCTCATCACAACACCATATCACCTTTTCTCTCTCACTCCATGCAAAGGGCACCACTAAATACTTATTACCTCGATATTAATTGATGACTCGTTGGGCACTTGGTGAAACATATTAATACAAAGGTTTTGTAAAATATATAAAAACACTTGGTAAGTTTCACAAATTTTTTAATTAACTCTGACAGCTGTTTCGACTAACTTAAGCCATTGTCAAAGAGCGAGTGAATGAAATTACTGAACACAGGATGTTAGAGTAGTGTAGGTGGCAAACATCTGTTTAGGGCGTATCTGGAACATCTGTGTTGTGATGGCGAGGGGTGGGGAGTGTGTGCATGAGACAAGGGAAGGTCTGGTGTCTTTAAAAACTAAATACAATCATGAATGCAAAATATAAAATTAACTGAACTAAATATAAACTGAATGCAAAATTTAAAATAATGATGAACATTCAAAATAATATAAAATAAACTAAACTAAATAACAGATTTTAATAAAGGGGATACACAAAATTCAGTCTGTTCATTGGTTAAATTTTTGTTATTTTTTATTGCTTTTTTAATTTCTAAAATTTCTAACAAATCCATTTTTCTACCTTTTTGTATGTTGTGGAGTAGTGTTATGTTTTTTGTGTCTATAAAGTGATTATGTTGTAAGCAATGATCTGCAAAACCTGTATTAGATGTATTGGTTAAAATCGCCTTCTTATGTTCAGAAATGCGATGTTTCAGAGCACGGCCACATTGTCTGATATAAATAGCATCGCATTCTGCACAGTGTATTTCATAAACTCCATTTTTCTCCAGTGTATTAGATTTTTCTTTATTATTGACTAGTAATGAAAAAAGATTACGTTTGTTTACTGATACCATGTTAAGACCATGGTTTTTTAACCTATTTTTAATCTTATCTGTTATACACGGAATGTAATTTGTTAAGTGAAATTTTTTGTTACCCTGATCTGGCTCTATGGAATAAAATTCTTTTAAAGTAATTTTCTTCTGTTTTTTTTTTTTTTAAATTAAAGAATTAATTATTCTTTCATCATAACCGTTATTTTGTGCTATGGCTTTTATAATATCTACCTCTTTATTGAAATTTTCTTTGGATAAAGGAACTATAAGGAGACGATTAACCATTGCATGAAAACTGCTTAATTTTATGTGCCATGATGTTAGTGATTGTTTATGTATAACGGTATCTGTAAAAGTAGGTTTTCTATATATCTGAAAACTAAGATTATTGTGTGATCTAGTAATGGTAAGATCCAAAAAATTTAAACTTTTCATATTTTCTGTTTCAAGTGTAAATTGCACGCTACTATAAAAGGAATTCATATAATCTAAGAACATATGGAGCTGTCTATCTGTTCCCGTCCAGATACAAAATATATCATCAACATACCTTGCCCAATGAAAAACATATTTTATGTTGGGGTTATCAGATGTAAAAATGTTTTCTTCCAAAAATGTCATAAAGATTTCACTTAATAAAGGTGATAAAGGAGAGCCCATAGGTAAGCCATTAAATTGTTTATAGATTTTATTATTAAACTGAAAATAATTTTGTCCTATGCAAATATCTAAGGCCGAGAATAATTCTTTTTTCTGATCACTATTTAAGGTTAAAGTATTTTGTATATGTGAGGAACAGATAGACAACAGAACATCTACAGGTATAGACGGAAATAAATTCTTAACATCAAATGAAACTAATTTTGCATTCAGTGGTAAATGTACATTTTTTATATTATTAACTAATTGTAAAGTGTTTTTAATAGCATACTTTGGGTTAAAGTTAATATATTTTGGCAATAATTCATTAAGTTTTTTACAGACTTTATATGCAGGTGCAGTTACATATGAAACAACTGGGCGCATGGGACAATTAGGTTTATGTATTTTTGGTAAACTATACAAAACAGGAGCTTTTGGGTTCATCATAGTTAGCATGAAACTTTTTGTGTCTGAAAATATATATTATGTTCAGAACATAAGAAGGCGATTTTAACCAATACATCTAATACAGGTTTTGCAGATCATTGCTTACAACACAATCACTTTATAGACACAAAAAACATAACACTACTCCACAACATACAAAAAGGTAGAAAAATGGATTTGTTAGAAATTTTAGAAATTAAAAAAGCAATAAAAAATAATAAAAATTTAACCAATGAACAGACTGAATTTTGTGTATCCCCTTTATTAAAATCTGTTATTTAGTTTAGTTTATTTTATATTATTTTGAATGTTCATCATTATTTTAAATTTTGCATTCAGTTTATATTTAGTTCAGTTAATTTTATATTTTGCATTCATGATTGTATTTAGTTTTTAAAGACACCAGACCTTCCCTTGTCTCATGCACACACTCCCCACCCCTCGCCATCACAACACAGATGTTCCAGATACGCCCTAAACAGATGTTTACCACCTACACTACTCTAACATCCTGTGTTCAGTAATTTCATTCACTCGCTCTTTGACAATGGCTTAAGTTAGTCGAAACAGCTGTCAGAGTTAATTAAAAAATTTGTGAAACTTACCAAGTGTTTTTATATATTTTACAAAACCTTTGTATTAATATGTTTCACCAAGTGCCCAACGAGTCATCAATTAATATCGTGAAAAGTGCAAGTAAAGCAATGCTCGTTACTTTCTACAGAAGATGTCTTTTAAAATTCCGGAAGTGCAACAACCATTTGTGGTTTAATAAACAGTGCCTAAAGAATAGTGTATTTCCAACGTACATGAAGATTAGTTGCCGCCATCAATCGTCTGAAGCAAAAACTGCTGTTCAACAGGCATACAAGAACTGGCTACATTTGGAACTCAAGAAATGGTACTCTAGAAGAAATAATTTGTCTTTACACCAAAAACTAATACATTGTGAATTAACTTATAGATACAGTGCAGTGGAATTTGACCTTATTGATAATATGATCAGAGAACAAGTAAGTTATCATGCTCATAAACAATATTTAGTACAAAAAACAAAATTACTAAAACTTATCACAACTAAGCTAAGTAGTAAGAGAGTAACTACTATGTCATCACCAGTAAATAAATTTTATAACAGAGTGGAAAATTTCTCAAATATAAACTTTACTCAGAAAGAACTAAATCTGTTAAATAATGGTTTGAAATATTGTCCAAACATACGGTACAAAAGAGACATGGAAATGTTATGTGTAAATACAGAAATAGCACTTAGTAATGTAGATAACCCAGATATAAGAAATAATGAATTAGTTTCCTGTGCAAACATTATATCAAAAAGTAATAAGAATAAGTACAGTCTAAAAGATTCAGATAAGTACATAGTTAACAGTTTAAAACAAAAAATTAATTCAAATAGTTTAGTGGTTTGCAAAGCTGATAAAGGCAATACAATTACAATAATAAATAGGAGCGAATATATTGAAAAGACAGAACTTCTCTTCAGGAATGACAATTTCAAGATATTAAATGATCCCACTAATAAGTTTCAAAAACAAATAAAATCACTTATTAAAACTTGCCCTAATATATTTTCAGACACAAAAAGTTTCATGCTAACTGTGATGAACCCAAAAGCTCCTGTTTTGTATAGTTTACCAAAAATACATAAACCTAATTGTCCCATGCGCCCAGTTGTTTCATATGTAACTGCACCTGCATATAAAGTCTGTAAAAAACTTAATGAATTATTGCCAAAATATATTAACTTTAACCCAAAGTATGCTATTAAAAACACTTTACAATTAGTTAATAATATAAAAAATGTACATTTACCACTGAATGCAAAATTAGTTTCATTTGATGTTAAGAATTTATTTCCGTCTATACCTGTAGATGTTCTGTTGTCTATCTGTTCCTCACATATACAAAATACTTTAACCTTAAATAGTGATCAGAAAAAAGAATTATTCTCGGCCTTAGATATTTGCATAGGACAAAATTATTTTCAGTTTAATAATAAAATCTATAAACAATTTAATGGCTTACCTATGGGCTCCCCTTTATCACCTTTATTAAGTGAAATCTTTATGACATTTTTGGAAGAAAACATTTTTACATCTGATAACCCCAACATAAAATATGTTTTTCATTGGGCAAGGTATGTTGATGATATATTTTATATCTGGACGGGAACAGATAGACAGCTCCATATGTTCTTAGATTATATGAATTCCTTTTATAGTAGCGTGCAACTTACACTTGAAACAGAAAATATGAAAAGTTTAAATTTTTTGGATCTTACCATTACTAGATCACACAATAATCTTAGTTTTCAGATATATAGAAAACCTACTTTTACAGATACCGTTATACATAAACAATCACTAACATCATGGCACATAAAATTAAGCAGTTTTCATGCAATGGTTAATCGTCTCCTTATAGTTCCTTTATCCAAAGAAAATTTCAATAAAGAGGTAGATATTATAAAAGCCATAGCACAAAATAACGGTTATGATGAAAGAATAATTAATTCTTTAAAAAAAAAAAAAAAAAAAAAAAAAAAAAAAAAAAAAAAAAAAAAAAAAAAACTTTAAAAGAATTTTATTCCATAGAGCCAGATCAGGGTAACAAAAAATTTCACTTAACAAATTACATTCCGTGTATAACAGATAAGATTAATAATAGGTTAAAAAACCATGGTCTTAACATGGTATCAGTAAACAAACGTAATCTTTTTTCACTACTAGTCAATAATAAAGAAAAATCTAATACACTGGAGAAAAATGGAGTTTATGAAATACACTGTGCAGAATGCGATGCTATTTATATCGGACAATGTGGCCGTGCTCTGAAACATCGCATTTCTGAACATAAGAAGGCGATTTTAACCAATACATCTAATACAGGTTTTGCAGATCATTGCTTACAACACAATCACTTTATAGACACAAAAAACATAACACTACTCCACAACATACAAAAAGGTAGAAAAATGGATTTGTTAGAAATTTTAGAAATTAAAAAAGCAATAAAAAATAACAAAAATTTAACCAATGAACAGACTGAATTTTGTGTATCCCCTTTATTAAAATCTGTTATTTAGTTTAGTTTATTTTATATTATTTTGAATGTTCATCATTATTTTAAATTTTGCATTCAGTTTATATTTAGTTCAGTTAATTTTATATTTTGCATTCATGATTGTATTTAGTTTTTAAAGACACCAGACCTTCCCTTGTCTCATGCACACACTCCCCACCCCTCGCCATCACAACACAGATGTTCCAGATACGCCCTAAACAGATGTTTACCACCTACACTACTCTAACATCCTGTGTTCAGTAATTTCATTCACTCGCTCTTTGACAATGGCTTAAGTTAGTCGAAACAGCTGTCAGAGTTAATTAAAAAATTTGTGAAACTTACCAAGTGTTTTTATATATTTTACAAAACTTATTACCTCTACTACCAGGTAAACCACAAAAAATACAGGGACCATCTGGAGACACCTTGTCTTCCATACAACTGCAGGAGGAAACTCTGTCCTCATTAACAACCTGTGAAACCTCTGTTTCAACATAAACTTGGGGAACATTTGCCCTTTGCCCATTTAACCTCTCTACACACACACACTTATAACCTCAACACTTTCTCTGCTCACAACCTTACACTCTAACACCACATTTTTGATTTCACCACTGTTACTTACCGTATCATTCTTAGATACCCCATTTTCAGCTATATACTCATTATTCTTATTTAACGTTATTTCACCATTATAATTACTTATATTACCACCGCCACTTACCTTGTCTACTATTCCTTCGTTATTTTTCGTTATATTACTACCACCACCAACACTTACCTGTTTTAATTCAACTTCTGTATTCTCCTTTAATTTATCTGCCTCTCGTTTCCACTTCTCGTCTCGTTTATCCCACTTTTTGTCCATCTCGTCAAACCGTTTATTACAAAGGTTAAGTATGTCATTTAATGTATACTCTTTTTCTTCCACCCCTACACTATCGTTAGGCCTATTCACTGTCTTATTTTCTACCCCTATTACTTCAACTACCTTACCTGTATTATTTGTCATCTCACTATGTTTCTTAATTTCTGCGAATATTCCCTCTTCTTGTTCTTCCATTTGTCTAAAATTATCATCTAAATTACCCTACTCCTCATCCGTCATTTCACCTACAACCCCTCTAAATTCGCTTTCCCACTCCTCCCACGCGAAATCAATATCATTCTCTCGTACTTTGCCCATATTCAAAATTTATTTATACAACACCCTTTGTATATCAAATCAAAAAATCATAAACTTACCTTATTAAACTGCCCAGGTCGCCACGATGTTTTAAGGTTATACATCGAAACCTTCTACACTCTTGCCCTTATAAAAATCCCGCTATCTGACTACTCTTTAAAAATTCAGAAAACCCCCGAGAACATTAGACGAGGTTGTCAGCACAGAATACTAGGAAGTGGTTATGGCGTAATAACTAAACTAACACATGTTTATATTACGTAAAACAGGCCTTATTTATTAAATCTCTTTCATTTATTAATCATTACCTACGTCTTTCTCTACATTCTTTTTCATGAACAAACTAATGTTTAAAAATTTAATAGAAACCCCTACACTTCTGCCTATATGTTAATTAATTTAATTACATATTTATTAGCTACAACCCAGTATTTGCGCATTCATACTCTCTTGCATACAATTTACAACCCCATTTTTAGAGATCTCTTTAGCATCAATTCAAGTTTATTTGAAACGTTTGGCCCACGACTAAATTTGTCACTGTACTTAACTGCACGTGCTATTCCCCGGGTTCCGCCATTACTCGTAATTCACTTTCACTTTTCCGTCTCCCCACGAACTGTCCTTCTTGGTATCGATTAACTCATGCGCCCGCCGTATCTATCTCTTCCTTCGTTTTAATCTTCTTTCGTACACATCAATAAGTTTCGGTAGGCTTCAGCTACTTTACTCGCTTCGGCCTACTGAAATCCTGAGGCTACGATTATCACGTCTTACTAGGTTGAATGTATGCGGCCGACCGACTGACGCTACTCTCTGCATCCGTTGAATTCATTTCCGTCAGCTCCAGCTGCGATTGGCTGACGCGCTCCCGTGTCTGGTTAATTAGTCACGTGTTGTTCAGTTCTGTTGCCGAGTTTGGCGTAGAGATTATCGCCAACGGCGCACGGGCGCACATTTACAGTCACATTCCATTGTTATCGTTCTGTGCCTTGCTCTGACTGGCACGGATTTGAATACAGGGTGTCCAACAAGTCTGTCTGAGGGGCCATAAAGGATGTCCAAACAAATAATTAATAAAATCTACCCTTCAAAATAGCCCCGTTACACAGGTACAATATAAAGAAAACAATCAGTTTGACTCTAAATAAAGTAAATATTAAAGAGCTCAGTAAAAGGGGGGTGAAAAATATATAAATTTGTAAAAACAGCGAAAGAGTGTGTGCTACAAAAGTACTGGTTTTAAGTAGGGGTTAATATAGTAAAATGTTTTAAAACAGAGATTAGTAGAAAGAACCTATAAAATTAAGAGAAAGAAAGAAAGAGTTTAAGTTGAACTAAAATAAATAAGATTTGTTGTACCAGAATAAATATGTGTTAGAGTAATTATTTCGCCGTGAACCATTTCCTTTACTCTGTGCTGAAAAAAACTCTTCTAACGAATTGGGGATTTTCTGAATTAAGGGAAGTCAGATAGCAAAATTGTCCAAGTGTTTTTTAATTAAGGGAAAGAGTGTTAAGGTTTCCATATTTTCCTTTAAAAATATAGGTGGCGGCCCAACCAATTTCTAGTGTTAATAAAAGGTAAGTTACGAGAGAAAGACCGACAAGGTAGGTAAGATTCTGGCAATTATATTTATTAAATTAGGTTGTTTGGTTACAAAATGGCGTAACCCTGCCAGGATATTCGTATAAATATTATATGAATTAGACCTGTTTTGAAGCACAGAATGTGGGTTTTGGGTAA
The DNA here is from genome assembly GCA_034769895.1 of Magicicada septendecula. Classification (NCBI taxonomy): domain Eukaryota; kingdom Metazoa; phylum Arthropoda; class Insecta; order Hemiptera; family Cicadidae; genus Magicicada; species Magicicada septendecula. The sequence goes on from CM068372.1 coordinate 34,591,784, forward strand.
ACGGCATAAATTTTGAGTAGGCTTACGTTACGTAGGTTATAAGGTTATATTTTGGTAATGTAAAACTGGGGAGGTTATTATTTGTTTAGGTTTATATATTAGTGACGATTTTATGTAGTGGGTATTTGAAGTTAATGTGAATAATTATTGAGTAATATAAAGGGTATTATATAAAAATTTTGTAAGCATGGCTGAGGCACAATAAACCGAAATAGGCACATGGGGAGGAATTCTTGGACGGGTTCAGATGTTTGGATGGAAGATGTGGAATGAAAGTGTGGCTACCGGTCTCACAAGAAGAAATTAAAATGGAGAGATACGCAGATGAGATGACTGAAGACAAGAGAAAAGAGTACACTGCAACACCTCATTAGACTTTTATTTGAATGACTTGCTTAAATAGAGTATTGTGTATGTCATTTACTGTATGTTTGTGTTGTATTGTATCAGTATTGTTGTGGTGCTGTGTGTATTGATATTATGTTGTATATGTTACAGTGATATAATCAATACTGATAATACTGTCCATACACAATTATTAGACAATGATATACCAACATTTTCTGTTCTATATTTTTTGACAGCGTATTGGTTTGTAGTCACTTTTATTCTTCTGTTCTTTTTTTTTATCACCACGTTATTGATATTAGGAAAATCACCTTCTTATTTATGTAATAGCATATCTCCATAGGCTTTAGTTATTATTCAGCATTTATACTGTTTATTTTAAAATAATGCGGTTAAAAATATAATGGAAATATTGTATGAAGAACCATACATGAGTTCCAAGTTCTAAAATTTATATTTGAAATCATTTAAATGTAAATTGAAAAATTTGATAAGTTTGATAAATTGAAATAAAATATTTTCATAGAAACTACTTCTTTGTTACCGATAACGTAGTACACATATTAAAACTTGCACCCTCCCCCTTCAACTACCCTTTTCATTTATAGATATTTCATCTACCTTTCTACAGTGGATTATTATGACCTTCTTTTCAGGATACTTTATTTATCAAAATGAAATACTTTACTCTTGTTAAAACATAAAGCATTGCAGGTAAACTACCCCTTCCCCTTAACCGATCTTCACCAAAATCAGTAGGCCTTTAGTCCTCTACAACTCGGGCACATATGCAAAAAATGATTTGATTGTGTTTGAATGTGCAGCTGTTAGCATTTGTCACAGAAAAATTTTTACACACAGACACTTTACAGAAAATGGCTTTTCTTCGTGTTTTGATGGTAGTACAATCAGAATCAGCCCTTATGTTGAACACGATATTTTGCAATCACCTTACGGATCATAGAAGTAAAAATGAATATTTTTGGAATTAATCCTATGTACTGTTTGATTTTCAGGTGACGTCAGGTGAGGTAACTTCTGTAAAGAGAAAATCTACTGGCACAGCTGTACAAACAGGACAGCACCAGGTAGCTTTCACGTTCCAGTATAATTAACATAACACTCCATAACAGCATAAATTAAGGGAAAAGTTAAAAAATTATTTATTAAAAATGTTTGAATATTATAATTAATAATTTTAATAAGTAAAACTCTAAACAACGAGATGTTCAATATGACCACTACAATCAAATCATTATGTAAACAAATGTTACGACTATTGAAATACAGTCGAGTTTCAGTTAACCAACATAAACAGATGGACAAAACATCAGATATGTGGAAATGTTGACAATACGGAAAACTTACAAAACATTTTTTTACTGGAAATTGTGTTTATTTGTGTAAATATTCAAGTACAGTGTCATCGTGATTGTGTACGCAGTATATGCTGTATAAGCCTACCTTATTTATTCGTCTAATATGCACCTCCAAGTAATACATGCTCTCTTATATTTAGATACTAAAACAAAAAAAAATGTAAGTTCAATAAACTGTTAATTGTTTTGTACTGTGCACCATTTATTGGTAGAAACAACACAACTTTGCATTTCTTTAGGTTTTGACAGCCGGTGTCAACATTATTAGAATTATTATGAGGCACGTCCAGAAAGTAAGGTACGGCAAGCAATTAAACAGACACAAATGAAAGTAGAAAATTTGTATTTTCGCCATTAATATCTAAATACATACATTATTTTTCAACATAATCACCACCGATTTTGACACACTTTTTATACCGTTGCACTAGCTTTTTTAAACCTGCATCAAAAAATTGCCGCCAGTGACTTCAACCAATTTGTCACTCCTGTTATAAGTTCATCATAGTTTTCAAAGCGCTGAGATTGCAGCCACTGCTTTAAGTGAAGGTCCAGGTGGTAGTCACTTGGTGCGAGGTCTGGGCTGTAGGGTGGATGGTGAAAAACACCCCATCCAAATTTCTTGATAAGGTGAACAGTTGATTGAGCAGTGTGATGGCGAGTGTTGTCATGCAAAAGCACAATTCCAGATAACAGCATTCCATGTCTTTTGTTCTGAACGGCATGTCTAAGTTTCTTTAAGGTTTTACAGTACGCATCGGCATTAATTGTGACACCGCGTTCGAGAAACTCTACAAGCAGCACACCTTTTTGGTCCCAGAAAACTGTAGCCATCATTTTTCTTACTGAAGGTGCTTGTTTAAACTTCTTGGCTTTCGGGGATGAAGAGTGGCACCACTGCATAGATTTTTGCTTTGTTTCAACATTTGTGTAGGATATCCAAGTTTCATCTCCAGTCACTAAGTGGGAGAAACATTCCTCTCCTGCATTTTCGAAACGCTGCAAACAGTTTTGTTGCTGTTTGCACACGTTGCTGTTTGTGGACATCTGTAAGTATTTTGGGTACCCATCTTGCAGACAGTTTCTTATAGCCCAGCTTTGCAGTTACAGTTTCGTGAATAAGTGAGCGTGAAACTTCAGAAAATTGAATTGAAAGTTCAGAATTTGTGAATCGGCGAGTCTCGCGAACCTTTGCATTCACTTTTTTACGTCCATGTTCCATAAAGAAATGGAAGTATGGTCATGGCAAAAAAAAGTCCTGTTCAAGATAATGGCAGATTCTGATTGTACTACCCTCAAAACATGAAAAAAAGTCATTTTTCGAAAAGTGTCTGTGTATAGAATTTTTTCTATGGCAAACGATAACAGCCGCAAATTCAAACAGAATCAAATAATTTTTTGCATACAGCCCTGAATTGTAGAGGACTCGAGGCCTATTGTTTTTGGTGAAGATCAGTTAAGGGAAAGGGGTAGTTTACCTGCAATGTTTTACATTTTAACAAGAGTAAATTGCTTAATTTTGATAAATAAAGTATTCTGAAAAGAAGGTCATAATAATCCACTGTAGAAAGGTAGATGAAATGTCTATAAATGAAGTGTGGGGTTCTTTTTTATTAGCAGTGGACTGTATATTGTAAAACTAAAATAGTTAAAAGGATTTATTCTCATGTAATCAACAATGCATAAATATTAAGCGCTCACTGACCTTGTCCTTGTGTGCTGTAAATGTCCCGTTGTAAACAACACTTTGGTGATTTTCTAGGCAGTCCTGAACTTAACAATAACATTCCAATAAACGTTAAACACATAAAATAAACACATGAAATAAGCACAAAGTAAAATAACAGCGGTGAATAGACTTTCTATTCTTGCGGTATGCGTGTATAAACCAAAAAGAACTGAACTGCACGATATGCCTTACACTACAGGAAAGAAGACGCTCTAATTATGACTGTTGATTACTAGGTGAATTGTACTTTGAAACAGTTAATGGGAGTGCACTCTATTAGAGAACTAATGAAGTAGAGATAGGGGGAGTTTTATTATTGTTATGAAAACAAAATATCTGACATACCGGCCCCTTTGAACCAACTGGTTCAACAAGAAACATTAAAAGAACATAAGAACAAATTTGATCCTTTGGAAGAGTATAATAAAACTAAATTATAAGGGGCAGTAGCCAGTTGACTGGTCAAGGATTTTAGTAACTGGGAAGACGGGAAACCTTAACAGAAGGACGGGTCAAGGTTCCACTGGCAGTCTTCATGTTGACGACACGTACCACTCCATCATTCCCTGGAGATACTGAGATGACTCTCCCGAGCTTCCACTTGAGGGATGGCAGGTTCGTTTCATGAATAACAACTAAATCTCCTATTTTGAGATTTTCTTGAGGTCTGATCCATTTGGACCGTTCTTGAAGTGTGTGGAGGTACTCCATTTGCCATCTTTTCCAGAGATGTTGTGTGAAGGCTTGAACCAATTTCCAGCGTTTTATGTGATTAAGTGGTGCATTAGTTAGTTGAGGTTCGATCAGGGCATTAAGAGGTCCTCCAGTTAGAAAATGTCTTGGTGTAAGAGGTTGAAGATCTGAAGGGTCATTCGAGAGAGGAGCTATCGGCCTTGAATTAAGGATAGTTTCAACACGCACAACTAAGGTGGTAAATTCTTCGTACGTTAAAATGTGTTCACCTATGAGTCTGGTGAGATGATATTTTGCACCTTTAATGGCACGTTCCCAAAGTCCACCTTGGTGAGGTGCACGCGGAGAAATGAAATGGAATGTGATACTGTTGTTCGTAGCAAAATCTTGCATCTCTGGTTGCTTCATGAGATCTTGAAAACATCTTTTGAGCGAAGAAGCAGCTCCTATGAAATTAGTCCCACAATCAGAGTACAGGTCTGATAGAAGAACTCTCCTAGAGATGAATCTCGTAAGGGCTGCAATGAAGGCGTCTGTAGTTAAATCAGTAACCACTTCCAAGTGTACAGCTTTTGTTGCAAAACAGATGAACAGGCAGAGGTACACCTTTATAGGCTGTATCCTGCGAAGTGTAAAAAACATGACCATGTAAGGGCCAGCATAATCAACTCCAGAAGCGTTGAAACAATGAGTAGGGGTAACACGACTGGCTGGTAGATCACCCATGAGCGGAGACATGTTTGTTGATTTTGTACGAAAACATCGTACGCATTTAAATATTCTTGAGCGTATAACACCGCGGGCGGAGAGGATCCAAAAGCGTTGAGATAGTGTTGCTTGGAGGAACTGGGGACCAGCGTGCAGGTACATGCCATGATAGTAATCGATGAGTAAATGAATAGTGACATGATTTTTTGGCAGAAGAATAGGATGTTTGGCATTGTAAGTCAGCGCAGAGTTCTTCAGTCGACCTCCGACACGTTCCTGCATCATCAATAAAGGGTGCTAGACGTTGGATGCGGTTTGAGCATGTCCTTTTCTTGGAGAGTAGATCTATGTCTTCTGCAAAGTGAAGTCTCTGAATGAGCCAGCAAATGCGGTTACAGGCGTTATTTAATTCAGTTACTGTAAATGATCCACTTATGGTGGTTTTAAATTTCAAACGGGTTATAAAGCGAAGGACATAAGCCATTACATGAAGAAGAGTCTTCCAAAAAGAAAACTTTGTAAGAAATCCAAATATTGGGACTTCTTTTGTGGTCATCATAAGATTAAGCACATTTGGTTTCATTTCGGGAATAGACTCCTCCGAATCTTAGTACGTAGGCTTAGTAGAGACTCCTTCGAAATTGGATGAAGGATAGATTGTGGCCAGGTCTGCGTTGATTTAGCGAGCCATGGTGGTCCTAGCCACCACTGACTATGTTTCATCAGAACTGTGGGTGTCAAGCCTCGAGAAGCACAATCAGCAGGATTGTCAATAGTTGAAACATATTTCCAGACGTGCGGTGAACTAATTCTTGTATTTGTGCCACACGATTAGCAGCATACACCTTGAGACGAAAAGATAGAGTGCGTATCCAAGATAGAACTACTGTAGAGTCGCACCATGCTGAAATGTTGTCAATCTTGTGATGTTGTGTGAGCTGTTCTGTACAGTAATGTAGCAATTTGGCTAACATGTGTGCACCACAAAGTTCCAAGCGGGGAATAGTCACACGCTTCAGTTTAGCTACTCTTGATTTTGCGATCAGCAGTCGTATGTTGACATCTCCTTCTGCGTCTTCTGTGCGCAGGAAGACACAAGCTGCATATCCGGATTCACTTCCATCTGAAAATCCATGAAGCTGGATATTGACTGCAGTTGCTAAGGATATGAAACGTGGTATCCTTAGCTTTTCTATTTCTGGAAGTTCTTTCACGAATTGTGACCACTTCTCGGAAATATGATCAGGTAATGGAGAATCCCAATCTAAGCCTAAGGTTCATACATGCTGCATTAAGACTTTAGACCAAAAAACTATTGGGGATATCCAACCACAAGGGTCATAGATCTGAGCAATTGATGAAAGTAAAGTTCTTTTTGTGTAATTACTTGAAGGTGTGTGCATCAAATATGAAAAGACATCAATATCTGGGATCCATTTTAGCCCTAATACACTTGAAAATGGCTGTTCTGACATGCGTAACATGAGGGGTGTCTCATTATCTTGCATGACATTTTCTGAGAGTTTAGGCTGGTTTGAAGACCACTTGCTCAGTTCGAATCCACCCTTTTTCAAAAGTAAAACAACATCCTCTTGAAGGTGGAGAGCTTCTTCCAGAGAATTGCTCCGTAATAGAGCATCATCAACATATATTTGCTGTTGGAGTGCTTCAGCAGCAAGTGGATGATTTTTTCCTTCGTCCATAATGAGCTGTTGTACTACTCTATTAGCAAGGTAAGCCGAGGACATCATACCATAAGTGACAGTAGTCAATTGGTAGACCTTTAGCGGGACTGAAGTGTCTTCTCTCCAGTATATTAACTGAAAGATCTGATCATCTTCATGGATGGATATCTGCCTAAACATTTGTTTGATATCACAAGAGAAAACAAATTTATGTTGACGAAAGCGAAGAATTATATCAGTAATGTCATTGTGCAACTGTGGACCCTGATGTAGAATGTGGTTCAGTGAGACACCTGAAGAAGATGGTGCTGATGCATTGAAAACAACACGGATTTTCCTATCTTTAAAAACGCCATGATGTGGCAAAAAGTAATGCGGCTTGTTCAGAGACGGCACAGATGTGCACAGTTTCATGTGCCGACATGCTAAGTAGTCATTCATAAAATTGACATACTTCTGTTTAAACTCAGGTTGAGATTCAAATTTGCGTTCAAGTGTATTAAACAGGTGTTTTGCCAAAGTTGTAGAGTCACCTAGTTGAGCAGGGTTTCCGCTGAAAGGCAAGTGACAAACATATCTGCCGGAGGCATCTCTCTTATGAGTAGAGACGAAGTGAGCTTCACATTTTTCATCTTGTGGAGCGAGTTTTGTAGTGTGAGGTGGTTCCTCTATGGACCAAAAACGTTCCAATGATGCGTGCAGATCACGATCATTCGTCGATAAAAGAGTCACTAAGCCTGAGTAAGGCTTAGACTTAAGCGAAACAGGTGTCGGACCAAGCACAACATAGCCAAAGATTGTATTGACAGCGTATGGCATATTCTTGCCGAGATTGATAAAGGTACCATTAAGAGTCGATGCAAATAAATCTGCTCCAATCAGAAGGTCAACTGGACCCGGAACATCAAAAGTGGGATCCGCTAGCATATAACCCTTGAGTCACTCTTTAATTTCTGGTGGGACCTGAACACGAGGCAGATTGCATGATATTTTATTAAGAATCGTGACTGGGTGAGATTTTGCTAAAATATTCACACTGAGCGAAGACAATGTCACAAAGGTAAGTCCCTTTGTTTTCACTGGGGCGGTAGAGATGCCACTAAGTTCTGGAACATCTGTTTGAGAGCGGTACAAACACAAAGTCTTTGCACAAATTTCTGAAATAATTGTTGTTTGGGATGCACTATCAAGCACAGGTCATACAACTGCTGCATTTCCATTGGCAGATGTGATATGCACCAAAGCGGTTGCGAGTAACACAGTGTTGTTCTGATTGCAAGAAACACCTATCAAGGTAGTATCCTCGTGACACTCTGCAGAGTGGTTTTGCTTATGCATCGTCGTTTCAACAGAAGGGCACAAGGTAGGTCTATTTGACTGAGTCAATTTTTGTTGCGGTTGTGCGGAGCAGTTCTGATAAAAAAAATGTAGTAGGCTATGGAGACGCCTATGACATACATTGCATTTGTGGACTGACTTACAGGTGACTAACTTATGTGTTCCAAAACAATTTTGACACAAGTTCTTATTTTTAACAAAAGCTTGTCTGTCTTGTACAGTAAGTGTGGAAAAATCTGCACATCTATATATGTTGTGTGAATTTGATGAACAGAAGATACAATGCTGAGTGTGAGTAGTGACTATCGCTATTTTGTGCGGTTTAAACTGGTTTGCATTCATTTTAAAGCCACTGATTTTTTGAGAGGTTTGAAAAGAAGGTTCATTTTTTGAGATGATATTAGTTAAACCCGCTGCCTCTTTGCAAGAACATTCATTTTCTAAGAATGTAATTACTTCTGTAATGGTAGGAACATTTTGTAAATTATCTCGAGAACGTTCAAGTTTGGTCCTGAATTCCATGTCAAATCTACGCAAAATATATGAGGTCAACAACAAACTTTCGCTAGCAATATCATGTCCTAGTGCTTTGAGTGCTTGATAATTTTCATTGTAGGTCGACAGAAAATTCCTCATTTGTTACCTGAAGGATTGTGTAATTGTGGTAAATCAAATATATTGTTTACGTGAAGTGTTATCAACAATCTAGAATTTTGATATCTTTTTAGCAAAGTTTGCCAGGCTATGGCATAGTTTGTATTAGTGACAGGCAACAATTTAATTAAATTTAGCGGCTCATCAGTCAAACATTAGAAATGGTTTCATTTTTGTGCACTGCATTTTCAAACAGACTATGAAAGGCTACCCATTTCTCAGGTTGTCCAGAAAATGTTCCCAAGTTTAAGTGAGGTAAATTTACGGTGGGAGTAGGCGCAACTAGTTGTGATGCACCAGTGTGAGACTGATCCAAGGTTTTCTGCAGTAGCAATGGTAGAAAAAGAGCACACGAACTTTGTATAGCTATATTTAAGTCTGATATAGAATCTTGTAATCTTGAAATCTGTTCATTATCCAGATCTTCTGGTAAAGGTGTTGTACTAAACAATTTATTTATAAGCCTTTCAAATTCAGCATATTTATTTTCTGCGGTGGAACTAAGCAAACTAACTTTTCGTGTTTGCTGTTCCGTTAAATTACCTATACCAATAACCTCAAGAGCAACAATTTGCTTGTTAATATTATGAAGCCTACTCTCAATCAGTTCACTTTGCTTCACAAAAGAAGAAAATCTCATTTTGGTAATTTATTAATACACTCGGTTTAAAAAACAGATTCAGATGTAAATAACAAAAGAGTTCTAAGTAAAAGTTGTAATTCACAATGTTCTTCTAGTATTCAGTAATTTCCAGTCCAAATAATTTTAATTAATTTATTTTTTTTTATCACTCTAAGATACCAATAGCGTAGATGACAGTAATAATGGTAATATGGTAATAAAGGAATATGGCTACTGTATTTTATACAAACTAATACCGAGGTCGGTTTTGAAGAAACACACTACACTTTAGAACTATGCTTGCTAGATAAAACATGAAATAACACGCGCTGCACAATGAATCAATAAAACTATGCTTGTGTGAAAAAACATGAAATTATCATAGCAAAATGAAAAGAGCACTGAGTTGCCAATACTTGCCAGTAGTAAATAATTGTTTTTTTTTTTTTTTAAGCATTACAATAATTCAATAATAAAGAGCGTAATAATTAATACAAATCTTGCTTCCCAACGTGCTGGATTCTGAATGAAAGATGCTATTCCGGCCTGGAGGACCAAAAATATGGGGTTCTTTTTTATTAGCTGTGGACTGTATATTGTAAAACTAAAATAGTTAAAAGGATTTATTCTCATGTAATCAACAATTCATAAATATTAAGCGTTCACTGACCTTGTCCTTGTGTGCTGTAAATATCCCATTGTAAGCAACACTTTTGTGATTTTCTAGGCAGTCCTAAACTTAACAATAATATTCCAATAAACGTTAAACACATAAAATAAACACATGAAATAAGCACGAAGTAAAATAACAGCGGTGAATAGACTTTCTATTCTTGCGGTATGCGTGTATAAACCAAAAAGAACTGAACTGCACGATATGCCTTACACTACAGGAAAGAAGACGCTCTAATTATGACTGTTTATTACTAGGTGAATTGTACTTTGAAACAGTTAATGGGAGTGCACTCCATTAGAGAACTAATGAAGTAGAGATGGGGGGAGTTTTATTATTGTTATGAAAACAAAATATCTGACAAAAAGGGTAGTTGAAGGTGCGAGGGGGTAATTTTTTTTAATAAATTAAAATGGTAGTTGATGATGGAGGAAGTAAATTTTATAAGTTTTACATGTGTAATACATTAATGACAACAAAGAAGTAGTTTCTATGGAAATATTTCATTTCACTTTAACAAAATTCTATATTTTTCATTTTAATTTAAATCACGTATGAATGAAAATATATCGTTCCTGGCAGGCAAGCATATCTCAATTATGTAATGTTTACTTTCCAAAGTTTTATTATTGTGATTACCACAATAAAAAGGCCGGCATGACGCACATACACACACACAATTTGCGTTACTTCTGGCCTCAGTCATGTTTATTTCCTTATGTTTGCACGCTTTTTAAATGAAAAGTGCAGAAACCTACACCAACACAATGCGTGCAAGCCGAAAAGGTGGACAGCGATTTTCTTCCTGTGGATTGCTGGGCAGTGTTGTTGTATTAAAGCAATTAATACAATCTGTGTACTTATTTCTATTATGATATGAGAATTATAAACTAATATGTGCATGTGTGTATGTATGAAAAATATATAAATATTTTTCTCCTTTGGAAAATTGTTTGCCCTTCCTTGAAAATATTTTGACCTTCCTGATGGCTAGTTATTTACTAACCTGTGTGGAATATAGCGTTATGACATGGATCAGAATGGTGGGTGTTAAACAGGAGACACAAACGTATTAAGGAAGAAATGTTTTGCTGAGAAATTTATATTATACGGGTGAACAGAATAGTTGTTCAGGAAATCAGAAGACAAATGGAAAGAAAGAAATCAAGACTCGATTTTAAAAATGAAAAATGACTAGTATAGTATTGACAGGAAAGACTTTGATAACACTATAGACATCTCTCGGCCCCTCACAGCGAGAGTCCAATTTCATTACAGGAATCAGATCGCAGCTACCTTTAGCTAGCTCTTCGTTTCACCTACATACATTTTATCCAAAAGTACAGTCCTTCCTCACGAAGGTTGAGGATAGTCTTAATCCACCTGACATGGTGGTACCATTTTAGCTGATACGTAATTTCTTCAGAACTCAAGCATCCACTTATTTAAGTAATATAAAATGATTTTAAATATAAATTTTAGCACATGGAAGTCATGTATGGTTCTCCATACCGATTTTTCACTAAGTCGTCTGTCACTACACTTGGCCGGCCACTGTGTTTGTCATCAGGAACATTGGTTCGCCCTTCTTGAAACAAACGACACCAAAGTCGAACCTTACCGTCACTCATTATCTTGACCATAAATCTCACAGAGTTGTCTATGAATTTCTGCAGCAGTATTGTTTGTTGCAAGCAAAAACCGTATTACACCACGAACCTCACAACTGGCGGGATTTTTTTATTACAGCACTGATTATAAATCACGCGTATTCATCAAAAAACAACAGAATGACCAAAACACAACAATGAACTGCAAGCGTGTGAGTTACATTACACTACAGCGCATGCGCGTCCCCACTCTTCTATCCCACTGTGAGTAATAATGAAACGGACCTTACTTTCTGGACACGCTTCATATTAGCCATACTGTTAGGCCATGGTCTACTGTTGTTAAAAATAGATGTTTAGCCCCACCTTCGGAGGCCATCTTCGGTGTGGAAAAAAATTATAGTCAAGGTGTCCCCCCAATTCACCCCGGTATTTAGACTCTACCTGAGTACTGTTGGGCTGAATTTGCGGACACCGTGCTGAATCATTTTTCCCATATTGATGATGGCCTCCACTGGTGGGGCCGAAACTTCTGTCTTTAATAATAGACCACGGCCTACCTGCCTGACTAATAATAATTTTAAGAACACAACTTTGTCAATTAGAGTTTCAGAACTACTGCTTATTTCATACTGGTCAAGCCCTTTTGGTGTCTCCACCATTACCAGATCGTAAATGACAGAAAAATGGTGCACATACACACCATATATGCAATTAAATTAGTAATTAAGAATTTACTTTTGACTCAAGTAAATTTTGTTATTAGTTTACGTAATTCTAACCCTGCTGTTCTGGAACCACTAATTTGTGTATACTGGACAAGGCATTTCAGTGCTTTCACCATTATTAAGTTCTAAACAGTACCATGGGTTAATTCATCCTGAATATCATTTGGAATTTCATTTGAGTGGAGACACAAAAAATACCTCGTCCAGTACAGAGCAACTAGCAGTACACAGTTTACTTTAGGCTTGTGGTATAAGAATATTTTGTGAGTTTTGTCTAATCACACAAAAACAATTAATAAAAAATTGTTTATTCTGCTAAAATTGTAGAAATGTGCGTACAATGAAAATCAGTAAGTGAAGATTAAAAAGTAAGACATCATTAGAATAAATGTAAACTATATCTGAACTATAGATGAATATGTTAAAGATCAAATAAGTACATTATTTTGGAGTTCCAGTGTTTGGAAGGAAATGCTAAGAATTTACAACATTTGGTGTTTGTGATCTGTCATGTCTGTTATGAGTTTTAGGTGCAATAAGTGACAAATATAAGGAAATATAATTATGTCACTACCGTCTCGGAACACAAAGTTTTTTATTGGTAAAAATGTAAAAGTTTTACCTTATAGCCTGAACCAATTTTCGCTTATTGTAAGCTTTGTCAGAGGCTGCCACTGGGAGGGCTGACCGTCTTGTTCTTGGAGATGGCGTCAACTTTTGAAGGATCGATGTTGTGTGTGTGTGGTATGATAAGTTTTAATAATAACAGTATACCGATATTAGTGGTTCCAGAACAACAGGGTTAGAATTACATATACTAATAACATTTACCTAAGTCAAAAGTAAATTCCAGGTCAGAATCCAGCTTGGTATTCCCGTATTATATTTTCTGTGAGGGGTCTCAGCCTTTGGTTCAAGATGTATGTAAAAACCTTGTAGGAGGTGCACAGCAATGAAATGCCTATGTAATTTTTACATTGAAGTTTGTCACCTTTTTTATAAATAGAGTAGACACCTTTGAAAGGAAAATCCTCAGACGCATTGTAGCCCCAGTACAAGAAAATGGCTCATGGAGACTGAGATACAACAATGAACTGTATCAAATATATAAAAAGATACCAGTTTCAAAATTTGTAAGAATGCAAAGATTGCGTTGGGCCGGACATGTTATGAGAATGCAGGTTGGCAGGAACCCCAAGAGGGCTCTGCTGGGTACATGGGAGGGAACGAGACCTAAAGGCAGACCGAGGAAGAGATGGGAAGATGGCGTTGCAGAGGACGCGAGGGACATGGAGATAATAAACTGGAGGAGTGCTGCAATGGATAGAGTCGATTGGAGGCGGTGATTGGTGGAGACCAGGGCCCGACTTGGGCTGTAGAGCCATAGGAGGAGGAAAAGTAAATTCTTAATTACTAATTTAATTGCATATACATTGTGTGAGTAAAATAAGCACCTTTTTTTATAGTATCAGTACTGCTTAGCACAAATTGACTAAGTATTGCATATGAATCTAAGACGACTTTATTTTTAAAATCATTTCCTTGAATTTGGTTCGATAATTTTTCGTTACACTATATTGCAAGAAACGGAATATTGTAATTTATGTTGAAATACAAATTGATTATTCTATGATACTGTTATGACTGTCTACTCGATCATGGTAGGTACAGTGGAAACAAAATAAGTACAAGACAACAGTTAAGTCACTAATCACACCTTTAATTTTTACAGTTAAACAGTTCGTAATTAACAACACACTGTCTACAACAAATCAAATGAAAATTGTTCACACGCAATAAAATGTCCACTAATATTAAAACTCAATTGTATTACAATTATACCATCCGAATATAAAACGCAACACTTCACTAATAACTACTTGAACATACACAGTAATAACTCGAACCGCTCTGTAAATATATCGCACTAATACTCTCGAACCGCACAGTCAAAAATTCGCCTAATACTAAACTGAACGTCGTTGAGTACCGGTATTTATAGCTAGTCGAAAATCTAGACGATTCCTAATTGCGTCGTAGCGTGCGTATGAACTACGTAATTAACTGCGGCCTTGACACAGTCCGCAAGGCTGGCAGCATCGAGAACTTTCTCGTAGATACGTCTACAAGCACGTACGCCTCTACAAGGCTGGCGGCATCGAAAACTTTCTCGTACATACGTCTACAAGCACATACGCCACACGGTTACATTCTGGATGTCTCTGGAACGTTCGATAAACACGTAGACTGTTCTGTGACGTCGTAACACTGCCTCCTCCTTAAGCCTGTTCGTCCCGAACTGGTAAACCGTCTCTAAAGTTGTATTTAGCCAGGCGATCTAGGTGGATGACCTTGAACTTTCGCTGTCCTTCCTGTTGAATCCAATAAACAACATCGTTAATTCTTTTTTTCACAGTGTAGGGTCCTTCCCAGTTAGACTGAAGCTTAGGTGAGCGACCACGACGGCGCTTTGGATTGAACAACCAGACCTGATCTCCTTCTTGGAAACCCTTACTATTGCTGCGAATGTCATACCGAGTTTTCATTTTATCACTGACGATCTTCAGCTGTCCTCTTACCAAGCGATTAATTTCTCGCAGTTGATTTTCTAATTGCGAGGAATGGTTCGTTGGCTCTTGGAACTGAGTCTCAGGTGATCCAAACATCAAGTCCCCAGGAAGACGAATCTCCCGCCCAAAAACCAATTTTGCTGGAGTCATGCCGGTTGTGTCGTGTACTGATGACCTATACGCCATAAGGAATAGTGGTATACGGTGGTCCCAGTCTGTTTGGTTCTCGTCAACAACTTTCAAAAGATGCTGCTCAAGTGTCCTGTTGAATCTCTCAACCATCCTGTCCGACTGAGGATGCAGAGGCGTTGTCTAGGTCTTGCGAATTCCGAGTAGACGGCATAATTCTTTAAACACTCCTGATTCGAAATTTCTCCCTTGATCTGTATGGATTTCCATAGGGGCTCCATAACGGCAACAGAAGTTTTGAACTAACTGCTTTGCCACAGTGGTAACCTCCTGATTTGGAATTGTGTAGGCTTCCACCCACTTAGTAAAGTAGTCACCTACAACCATGATGTACTGGTTTCCATTGTCAGTAACTGGGAATGGTCTAGCAATGTCTATGGCAATTCTCTCGAAAGGTAGTCCAACATTATACTGTCTCATTTTTCCCCTGCTTCTGGTTTGTGGACCCTTGCTTGCAGCACATATTTCACACGTCCGAACCCATTCCTCTACGTCATGGCGAAGATGAAGCCAATAGAATCGCTTCCGTATTTTGTCAAGGGTTTTGTTAACGCCAAGATGGCCTCCAGATATTCCATCATACATCTCCTTCAAAACAGACTGCACTTTACTTCGGGGAACTATCAACTGCATGTCCACGTCTCGTCCATCTGCACTTTCCCAAGCCCTTTTCAGCAATCCGTTTTCTAAGCGGATTCCCGATTGTGCCCAGTAGCCCTTCAGAACTTCGGTACTATGGCAGATATCTTCCCAATCCGGGCAGCAACCTTCCTCTTTTGCTGTCAAGCTCGGGCCAATGTCTTCATCAGTCATCTGTTCTTGTTGACAGTCTTGTGTTGTCCAGCCGTCAACCAGGAAATCTACAGTGATGGCTTGAACATGTTCGCTTGAGTTTTGTTCTTCCTTTCTGTGGCAATGTCGGCAGTCTTCCGGGCACGGTCTTCGTGATAAGCCATCTGCATTACCATGGAGGCGCCCCCGCCGATATTGTACTTTGAAGTTGTACTCTTGCAGACGTTCGAGCCACCTTGCCAACTGTCCTTCCGGATTTTTAAATCTCAAGAACCATGCAAGCGCGGCATGATCGGTACGTAGTGAAAACTCTCTCCTATAGAGGTATTTATGGAAGTGCTCCAAAGCTCTGACAATTGCCAACAACTCTCTCCCAGTAACACAATAATTTCTCTCTGGTTTAGAAAGCGTCTTGCTGTAATACGCTATTACTCGTTCTTCACCGTTCTGCACTTGAGACAAAACTGCTCCTAGACCAGTATTGCTTGCGTCTGTGTCTACGATGTACTTCCCTTCGGAAGCTGGAAAAGCGAGAATTGGCTGGGAACATAATGCAATCTTCAAAGTTCTAAATGCTTGGTCACACTCTCTCGACCACTGGAAGTTTCGTTTATTTTCCGTTAGCTCATGTAGTGGTTTAGCAATAGTAGCGAAGCCTTTCACAAAACGTCGTTAATATGAGCATAAAGCCAGGAAACTCCGAACTTCGTGTTTACTCTTCGGAACTGGCCAGTCTCTTACGGTGTCTACTTTATTAGGATCCATGCTAACACCCAATGCCAAAACTAGATGGCCCAGATACTGTACTTCCTTCTGGAATAGAGAACACTTCTTTGGGCTCAGCTTCAGTTGTGCACCGTGAATTCTAGTCAGAACTTCCGTAAGGTTTTCCAAATGATCTTCGAAAGTCTTCCCGATCACTATGGCATTGTCTAAGTAAACAAGGCAAGTTTTCCACATCAGGCCTCGGAGTATCAGGTCCATCAATCTCTCAAATGTTGCCGGTGCATTACAGAGTCCAAATGGCATGACGTTAAATTGGAATAAGCCACTAGGGGTCGAGAAAGCGGTCTTTTCCTTGTCTTCTTGATGAAGACCCACTTGCCAATATCCACTCTTCAGGTCCAATGTGGAAAACCACTGTGCTCCGGACGTGTCGAGTGTATCGTCAACGTGAGGTAATGGACAGCAGTCTTTCTTTGTAACATCATGTAACCTCCGGTAGTCTACACAGAAACGCAATCCACCATCCTTCTTCGCTACCAGCACTACAGGAGAAGACCAAGCACTTGATGAAGGTTTGATTACTCCCTCTGTCGACATGTCCTGTATTAACCGAGACATTTCCTCTTGTTTAGATAATGGAGGCCTTCGAGGAGGTTGGCGTATCGGTGTTGTGTCCCCGGTATTGATGCGATGTTACACAAGAGAGTTCTTCCCAGTGACTGTCCCCGAAGTGAAAAACAATCTTTGAATTCGTGTAAAAACTCTCCGAGTTCTTTTACCTCACCACTTGAGAGGTCGTTAGAAGATCTGATCTGTTCAATAATTCTTGCAGTTCCTCTGGTAATTTGGAACCATCCGAAGAACTGGATCTTCGTTGCGTTATTCCGGCTACCCAGGCCACAGAAGTCAATTTGCCTAGGAGCGTATTGCTTTGTAAAGTGATAGCTTGATCCAAAATATTCGCCACTCTAATAGGTACATTTCCGGTTTTGTCAGGTTTTACTAAACTTCTGGCAATTAGTATGCCCGGTGTGCTGACTACCTGGGGTTCGAATATAGAGCACTGGTTGCCCCTAGTATCTATCTCGGTTCTAACCATGATGATCTTTTCCGAGTTTGGCGGAACAGTTACGGCCACTTGGTTTATGACTTCCATCGATTTTTCTGCTGTCGTCATTGTTGATAGCATTACCTCTTCACCTCCGATTCTCAAGACATTATTTTTGAAGTCGACTATAAATCCGTATGCGTTCATAACGTCCACACCAAGAATTGCTTCATCCACAATGACTGCAACAAGTACTTGATGATTAAACTCAAGTCGACCGAGGCGTAGGTGTATCTCCACTTTTCCATACACTTTTACAGGCCGTCCAGTAGCTGGTCGCAACCTGCAAGAGCACCAGACTGGCTTGAGATCTTTCATCACGTCGGGGCGCACAATAGAAACTGTTGCGCCTGTGTCAACTGTAATCGAGGTTGGCCTTTCTTGAACAAATCCGGTAACTACCAAGCTCCCGCTGTTTTTCTAAAGTGTAGAAGTGCGTATTGTCTAGGGGCTTCATTCCTCCAGTTAGTCACCACACGCCCCGTTGTACCGACTATTGCTCGTTTCCCTGCTGCTGAATTCTAACCCGACAAGCTCGTTGTAGATGTCCAGGTTTCCCACATCTATAACACTTCGGTCTTCCATCCTTTCTTATTTTATTCTGTGGCGCCGACCGTCGAGTCTCTGTTCCTTGTACTTCTTCCTCATTGTCTTTGCCGTCGTGATCTTTTAGCGCGCGCACTTTATGATTTGTCCAACCAGACGCTGATTTGTTCTGGTGTTGTGCCATTCGTAACACTTCCTGTAGCTCGTTATCTCGGACACCGGCAGTAAACGTCTGCATCGCAAAACTCGTTCAAAAATCTTCTGGCGCTTCAGGATAGGCCAGTCTAATTAGTCTGTCGATACTTGCTTCAAACTCTTGAAGGTTCTCCCCGGAATGCTGTCGCCTTGCTCTCAACTGGGTGTAGTACACATCTCGGAAATGTTTATCACCATACCGTAATTCTAGAGCTTTTATCAACTCGGCATAGATGTTCTGGCTGTCAGGTGGTACTTTCTGTAGTAATTCTGCCGCAGGTCCTTTTAATGCAAGAACAGTGACACAGCCTTGTCTTTCTCTGTCCAATTATTTGCGCATGCAGCAGCTTCAAATTGGCGGAGATACATTGCCCAGTGACTGCTTCCGTCAAAGGTTGGAGCTTTGACATGAACTGTCCCTACTGCAGGAAAAGTGACTTTCTCTGTTAACTTATTTTCTGTGTCTTTTTCTGTCTTTATCACTGGTACAGTCTGTTCAGAAATGTGTTTTGGTTGAATCTTCATGCACTGTTCAACTTCAATTTTAATTTATTCTCTTATGTTTGCCATTGAGTTTTCTACTGCAGATATCTTTGTTGACATAACTTCTTCCACAGTCATGACAGATTTTTCTACTTTAGCTATTTTATTTGACATGGATTCTTCTACGTCAGATATTCTGGTAATCTGATTATTGCGCTCACCTCGTAATTCACCTACATCACCACGTAGGAGACCCAATTCTTCGGTAGTATGTTCTTGCATCTGCTTTTGTTTATGAATTAATGCTTTGATGTCACCTGCTTTACATTTACGTTCCTCTGCCTCCTGCTTACATTCCTCTTTTTGTCTTTCTTCTATTTCTAGCATTAGTGCTTTCTGACGTTCCTCAGCTTCTTCTCTTTCGTGCCTGCGTTTTTCATCCTGTCATTTTTCTGCTTCTTCCTGTGTCTGCTGCAGCAGTGTTTGTAAAGCTTCCATTATCTGACTGGGATCCATGCTTACCAATTAATTACGAATCACACTCGTCTTGTACAAAGTTTCCACTGTTAACCGTTTCATCCTAGTTCTGACACCACTGTTATGACGGTCTACTCAATCGTCATAGGTACAGTGGAAACAAAATAAGTACAAGACAACAATTAAGTCACTAATCACACCTTTAATTTTTACAGTTAAACAGTTCGTAATTAACAACACAGTGTCTACAACAAATCAAATGAAAATTGTTCACATGCAATAAAATGTCCACTAATAGTAAAACTCAATTGTATTACAATTATACCATCCGAATATAAAACGCAACACTTCACTAATAACTACTTGAACGTACACAGTAATAACTCGAACCACTCTGTAAATATATCGCACTAATACTCTCGAACCGCACAGTCAAAAATTCGCCTAATACTAAACTGAACGTCGTTGAGTACCGGTATTTATAGCTAGTCGAAAATCTAGACGATTCCTAATTGCGTCGTAGCATGCGTATGAACTACGTAATTAACTGTGGCCTTGACACAGTCCGCAAGGCTGGCGGCATCGAGAACTTTCTCGTAGATGCGTCTACAAGCACGTACGCCACACGCTTACACTCTGGATCTGTCTGGAACGTTCGATAACGTTACGTGTTTTAAACATGTTTAGTGGTTATGTGGAATGCCCAGTAGACAAAACAATTTTTTATGTGTAGAAGAAATTTATTGGCATTATTTTTGAGGTAATTGTGATGAAACTGCTATAAACTTTTAAATTGGGGTTACAATTCAACAGCATTCATATCTCAACTTGCCTTTTCTATTTTCTAGGTAACAGAGAGCTGTCATAATCTAATGAAAACTTGCTTAGGGCGTGTCAGTAAAATAAGGACTTGTTTTTATATAGTATCAGTGCTGCTAAGCATAAATTCAGCTCTTTGCATATGAATCTAAGATGATTTTATATTTTTACATATCAAAAAATATCGGTATGAGAACTATACATGACTTCCATGTTCTAAGATTTATATTTAAAATATTATTATATTAAAATATATTAAAAATGATTTACTTGAATTCAGTTCGATAATTTCTAAAATAATATCCTCCACCCTCAAATTATGTTTACTATTTCTAGATTTTTGTTATTATGGGGTAGTCATTTAATATAATGCTATTTTCGAGTCAATTTATCTATAAAAATTAGGTACCTTATTCTTATAAAAAAACTGAACTACGCAGATAATCATTCCTCCTCCTCAACTGATATCCATCATTAATGATATTCACACTTTCGTAGAGTAATAGTTTTACGATATGTAATTTTTAAGGTATCTTATCCTTCAAAATTAAATGTTCGTACTTTCCTTTGATATCAGCAAAGTAATTTTCAAAAAATCGCCCCTCGCCCTTCAACTACCCTGTCCATTTATAGATATTACCTGACCGAGTCAACAAAACATGCAGGAAAAATGTGAACTAACTGAGTTCAGAGGCAAATGTGCAAGCGCGTCTCACCCAACCAAGCAGTTTACAGTCATACTCAAAAGTTTGTCATTTGAATGTATGTACTCCCAGCGGTGAATATCGTGAGGTCTAATATTTTGCGCGTGTTCGTGTTACAGAGTTTGTCATTTGTATTTATATTTACTAATTGTGAGTATCATTGATCTGCGGTATAATTAATATTTGTGTGTGTGTTCGTGTTACAGAGTTTGTCAT
The DNA here is from genome assembly GCA_034769895.1 of Magicicada septendecula. Classification (NCBI taxonomy): domain Eukaryota; kingdom Metazoa; phylum Arthropoda; class Insecta; order Hemiptera; family Cicadidae; genus Magicicada; species Magicicada septendecula. The sequence goes on from CM068372.1 coordinate 34,612,776, forward strand.
TTGAATTTATATTTACTAACTGAGAGTATTGTAGCATTGATCTGCGGTATAATTAATATTTGTGCGTGTTCGTGTTACAGAGTTTTTTCATTTGAATTTATATTTACTAATTGTGAGTATTGTGAGTGTAAATTTTATACTGTACTTTTTATACAGCTTAATTTCCAGAGTTAACATCACACTTTTAAAGTTCATTAACTGTAGAATTGAAAGATGACAAGTAACAAACAAAGGCCTACAATTCGCAGTCAAGGACGCCAAATAGTTGGGCGAGTTATTGAATTTTTTGATGAAGAAAAGAACAGTGGTTGTTATAAGTACCCAATAAATAACGTGACAAAGCGAGCAGCAGCTGCAACAGGAAAGTCAGAAACCACCATTTGTAAGATACGGAAAGAGATAAAAGTGTCAAAATCTGCTGGTAGAAAACTGAGCACTCCTGGAAAGACACATCAGCAGAGTACAAGAAAAATTGTTTTAGATGATTTTGATTTATGTGCAGTCCGCCGTACGATACAGAATTTTTATACTATTAAAAAGCAGGTTCCTACGTTACAATCGGTTCTTTCTGAATTAAAAAGTGACATACATTTTGAAGGAGGCAAGGAAACTTTACGCAGAATTATACATAAGCTTGGATTCCGATTTAAAAAATGTAAAAATAAAAGAAGTATATTGATGGAGAGAAACGAAACAGTTGCATGGCGAGCAAGATACCTATGAAAGATTAGGTGGAATGACACCTGTGACAATAAGCGACCTGTTATTTTTCTTGACGATTTATTCATCCATCCCACTTACACAGTGAACAAGTGTTGGCAGGATCCTACAACTAGTGGAGTTTTAAAAAATAATAGTACTGGACAACGCTGGATCATTGTTCATGCAGGTTGGATGAAACCTTTCTTATGTTCAAGTCTCAAACTACAAGTGGAGACTACCACCATGAGATGAACTTTGAAAATTTTTCCCGGTGGGTTAAGGAAAAACTGTTGCCAAACCTTCCAGAAAAGTCTTTAGTTGTTATGGACAATGCACCATACCACAGTGTACAAGAAAACAAACCGCCGACTACAGCTTCTCGAAAAGCGGAAATCCAGGAATGGCTAAGAAAAATGGGAGTCAGTTTTTCAGAAGATATGACGAAAAGTGAATTATTGGAAATAGTTTGTTTTCGAAAGCCATCACCAACATATAAAGTAGATACGATTTTTAAAGAAAAAGGGGACGAAGTGATAAGATTACCTCCATACCACTGTAACCTGAATGCCATTGAGTACGTATGGAACATAGTTGAGGGACAAGTAGCAAAATTCAACGTCGATCAGAAAGCAGGTGATATTAAAAACCTCACCGAAAATGTTATTGCTTCTATTTCAGAAAGTGACTGGAAGAAAGCTATACAGCATGTAAAAAGTGAGGAAGATAAACACTGGGAAACTGATGCTTTGATGGAAGACGAAATAGAGAAGATTATAATATTGGTTGGGGGAGAAGAATCTTCTGACACTTCCACTGATACAGACGACGACAGTGAATGCTTTAGTAATTTATCGGATGGATGTGAAATGTCTGGTGTTGAAGAATTAGAATAGAATGCCACTTAATATGAAAACTATATCAGTGCTTTCACAACATAAAATTTGTGTTGAGAGAAGTGAATTTGAGTGAATAGTCCAACAATTTTTTTTTCTACTAATTATTGACAATGTTATGTTTTTCTGGTACAAATTAGCATGTGCGTTTTAATTTATTTCTCGCGGTATTATGTTTTAAAAAATAAGACAAAGTTATAGTTTTAGTGATATAATTGTTTGAAAGACACTTGAATGCAACTTCTCAAGATACGCTTCTAAAAATTTCATCAAGGTAAGATTTTTTCCATTATTTATTAAAAGGTAATTTAATTCACAACCATGAATCAGTAGTGATAATAATTCTGTCTTTAATACTAACGAATAACACACAATAATTAGTATATGGGCATTAGCCAAACTGAGAATTACAGAAAACGTAAAAAGCAAAGTGTCATTACTTCATTGTTTACATCGAGTTCCAAATAAATACAATTATGACTTACTCAGTGATACTGATCATTGTTGTTTCGTACATAAATCCTGTTCTGTTGGAGACAGAACAAAATCAGTCATTTTGTTTGAAATATTTCTCTTATATATCCTACCATAAAAACTATTATGAAAGTACCTTTGTAAATTGTCTTTGACAGAAATAACTTACCTGATACACAACAATAACACCCTACCCTTTACCAATATACCGTTATTGCTTTGTAAAATTAGCCACTTTGTTCAGACTTATTAATACCTACCGACTTGTCAACCTGTCCTTTGTAAAATATTAGATCTTGTTGTTCATAACATGCTGAAGTATCAGTAATAGGTAATTCATTATTTCCTACTATGGAACACTTATTTGTAAATTAAATACTAAATAGAATAATACAGTGATAACTTTAAAGAATAATTAAAGTTCTCTATAGACTCATTAATTACATATTTTAATCCGATTTTAATTATTTCAAAAATCTAAGTACTTTACTCAATAAAAATAAAACAAAAAAGCAAACCAAAAATGGTTTAACTTTTAATCAGTTAATTTTGTTTTAACTTTAATCAGTTAGTTTTTGTAACTATTAACTGTAACTTTAACTTAGTTAGTTTGTTTGGACAGTAACTTAACTTTGATCAGTTAACAATTATTATGATCTTTCTCAAGTCTGTTTATAACGTGATATCATGTTTATAACGTGGTACACACAATATCACGTTAGAAACTTGCTAATTGAATAGAAATTAAATTCACTTGTTCCACATAATTTCACTCATTTATAGAACTACTATTTGTAATAGCAAAACCTTTCTCTACCAACTAACGATTCATGTTGTAATTCGAAAAAATCATGAGCAAAAGTAACATAAATTTATACATGTATGAAGAGTACAAAAAAAATTAAACATTGAATAGCCTTATTGACATATTAAGCTCCAAACTGAAGTAACAATAATCCATTTATGTTGATCAACAACAGAGACACAACTAGTTATGGTTTACAGGTCAATACCTAATTGAAATTGTGGAGTTTATTGCTCATATCGTGTATGTTTATGGTCAAAGTAATTTAATAATTTTTGGAACGGTGTAGAATAACAATTTTGACACCTTATGCGTACAGTTTTAAGTATTATAATGCTCTAACTTTAATTTTTGCACGAGTAAATTATCTAGTCGCATATGCGTAGTTTTACTTTGACTGTACAAACGTCAAGCAGCGTAGGGGAATGTACTGAACCCCCACGCAACTGGCAGTGGCAGTGCTGCTACGCTTCCCCTCTTCAGATTCTGTGTTAACGGAGCCATGTAGTAGCTCATTTACCATTTTGCAGTGGCTTAACATGACTTTATTTTTGGGGCACTTATTTATCAATATTAAGTACTTTATTCTTGTTAAAACGTAAAACATTGCAGGTGAACTACCCTCCCCCTTAACTGATCTTCAGCAAAATCAATAGGTCTTGAGTCCTGTACAACTTGGGCACACGTGCAAAAAATTATTTGATTCTGTTTGAATTTGCGACAGTTATTGTTCGCTGTAGAAAAAATTCTACACACGGACACTTTTCGAAAAATGACTTTTCTTCATGTTTTGAGGGTAATACAATCAGAATCAGTATCTCAAACACAATTTTTTTTGGAATCACCATACTTCCATTTCCATATGGAACATGGAAGTAATTAGGAAAAACGTTGTCTTACAATAAAGCAAATGAGGTAGGCTATATATTTTGTTAGCATATTTTCTGTGCCACTGCAAAAATTTATCACGTCTGCATCAGCGTCTGTGGAGTTCATAGTCTCTGTTTTGATGGACTTAATATTGTGTAACCGTACACATGATATACTGGATTACAAACATCTGTTACAGTCTCTTTACAATTGGCTGTTGAGATCCACGGAGGGAAGTAAGGACGTTGGTGCCAGTGACAAGTCCAGTACAAGTCCAATACCAGCAACCCACACTCCACATCTAATTGCATTGGAAAGTTATGTTCCAGATATACAAAATCAGGTAAGGAATTGTTTATGCATTTGTTAACGTGTTCACCAGAATTCTTTGCCACAGTACTGTGGTTACTGACGAACACCATGTCAGTTGTGTAGAATCATTTTATTCATGTTAAAACGAAGAGAACAGTACTTGTCCCATGATTGGCTACCCATAGGCTTTTTAAGATCGAAAACATTTTTATCACCGGATTTTCGATGTCCATTATATATGAGAACCTCTGGTTCATATCGCATAGGTCAATCCTAATGTTTGACGATTCAATATTGTAGGGGACATCAAAATGGTCTCCATAGGCGAGGCTGTAACATCTGAAAATAACAACGTTAGTGGAACACAGGCCAACAGCCCGGATTTTATTTCCAACAACTGTTTTCCCTTTCTTGTTACCATTTTTTGTGCAAAAGAATTTTATATTCAGCTACAATACGATCTAGGTGTTTTGGTGGTGTCTTCAAAGGCACTTGTACCACTTAATGCTTCATCTTGTTTCTCATCCGCTGAGCGCCTGCAGCCAAGTTTCATTCCAGCAGTTACCCAGTGTCACTCCTGCTCCCAACCCGTTGTAAGAATCAGTCGATAAGCATTAGCCCTAAGTAAACCTCAGGACAATAAAGTCACAGCACAGACCACCAACTGATGGTCTTGAAATTTGAACTCAGAAACATTAAGTAAAACAAAACCAATGATTGTAACTATCTGAGATAGGATAAATTATTATTGGAACACTAGAGCCATTGGGTAGGAATTTGTTGGAAATAATTGAGTAAGTGATGACACTGTATAACCTGATGTTTGTCTCAGTGTTTTTACAATGTTTAAATTGTGTAAAAGTAATAGTGGAAACATGTTAAGGACTAGATAGAGAAAATTGAAGTAAACTAATGTATCAATACATTATGGCTGTTGTAAATGATGACAGTGTCTAAATACTCAGTTCTGTTACAAGGGAGATCATTATTAAGTAAAGTAAACTCATATTTGGATAACAGCACAGCCAACTTATGAGTTAGAACAGTAAGACAGAACTCGCTATTTATAAGGGCTTCAAAAATTTTAATAAGGAAGTGGGAACTTGAACATAATAATTGTGTGTGTGCGGTGCGCACACGTCATAATTTTACTACTGCCTAAAGAGTATAGTCTTATTTTATCTCTTATAGATATGTTTATTAGCTTATAGTTGCTTTTTATTCTTCCAGATTATTTATTTTGTTGTTTTCCATGTTTCCCCATCTTGCCAATATATTGTAATCCACTGTACATGTTACTAACCAGTTAACACTAGATACATAAAGATTTTCTTATTTGTGTAATGGCTCGTATTTAGTATATACAAACGTTTAATATCAGCCACTGTTTCTAGTGTTCATTGTAGAAAACAGATGTTTAGAAACAAAATACTGTTACGACGGTCTACTGATTGTCGTATGGTACAATGGAAAACAAAATTCAAGACACCAGTTACGTCACTAATCACTAGCTTTAATTATCACAATTAAACGGTTTGTAATTAACAAGACAGTCTCTTACAACAAATCAATTAAAAATTGTTCACACGCAATAAAAATGTTAATTGATATAAAACAAAATTGTGTTACAATTGTTAAGTTTTATTACTTTTATAAATTTATTAATAGAACTTTGTTTACTTTTTACACTTGCGGCTAGTGTAGCCGCCATGTTGTCTAGTACCAACTCAAACTTTTACTCACCGTGTCCAGGGTCTCGTTGGACGAGCTGAAAATGACAAGATGGTTGCTTGGAAATGATTACTTCAAATCTACTGTATTCACGCAAACTTGTGTTTATTCATTATTTAGTTTTGCTGTTGTATATTAGTGACAATGACAAAATTACTCCCTCCATCTCTTACACTTTTACTATTATAACATTAATACAGTACATTATTTATTTTAACATCAACCTTTCTTCAAGATATTACTGAAAATTAACTTGTTAAACATTAAAACAGATGCTGAAAAAATACTAAACTACCTTCTCTTAACATAAACCAGTGCTTTTTTAATTACATAATTCAAACTCACCCATACACTCACACACGCTTTCACATTAAACAAGTTATATTCCCCTTAGAGCTCATTTTTTGTCGCGTTCTTGTATTTTGTGTTAAAATAATAAGATTTGGTAGGTTACTTCCCTTTTATCATGTCGAAGGTACTCCCTTACAATGTTTCCTCATAGACACGCACTACCTTATCGCCGAACTGTCATATTGCTTAAATTTTCTCACTGTATCTACTTGGTTTATTAAATACTGTTTTAGATCATCAAATATCAAAATTTTCACATTTCTTAAGTTGCGGGCGCCCGCGATTTATGTTCCGGAACTTTTACATGCTATTCACACAAGATGTTATTGCAGACTGGGATGAGACGAACTACTGCAAAATCTAAGATGGAGGGGGTGTCACGTGACCAAATCTTATTGTCTTATTAGTATGACGAGCCAATTTCTGAGGCGAGGCCGATTACGCATTGCACTCCACGTGACGTATTTACAGGCTTGGCCGTTATGTAACTGGTGACTTCATCGGTCAAAGCTCGTTTGGCTAAATATAACTGTTGTTTTGCGTCTGCAATGTTGACCTTGATACGATTTCAAGCACTTGTCTGCGTCATTACAAAACTCTACCATTATGATTTCTACTTTTGAATTATAAATAAAATTTATGTTTATTTTCCCCAAAACACTAGGTGGGCTGAAATGTCCCATTACACAATAGTCTTGCACAATTATAAAACACATAATACTTCGCCACAATACTACAAACCACACTCCAATAATTCGCAACTCAAACTGAAACTGAACGTCGCCAAGTACTTGTATTTATACCCTGCCGAGTTCCAGAATATTCGCTAATAGGCATCTAATAGAAAACACTACGCATCAGCTCTACACTAGGACGCAATTGACTATGGCCTTGACACAGTGCGCAGGGCTGGTGACATCCAGAAAAGTCTTGCGAATGCATGTTGAAATCACGTACGCACACACCATTATAGCCGGATTCCACTGGATCGTTCGATAAACATGTAGATTGTTCTGTAATCTCATAACAATACTTTTAAGAGAATTGGGAGTTAATGGTATTTGTATTATTTTCAGGTGGTGTTGTCGAACAGCACAACAGCTGTAAATAGAAAATCTGCTGGTGGCTTTGATTTTACACAAACAGGAGAGGTATGTGTAGTGTAATGTTTCTTGTGGTTTTTATACACTGAGCTCTGTAGGTATTTACAAAATCTGACTATGATGTTTGTGAACTTTAAAAGTGAGACTGCTACAGCAGCAACGTGAGTGAATTTGAAGATGTAGTACCTTTGTACTGGGTTGACTGAGCACTGGATGTTGAAAAGCTTCACTTCGAAAATATCCATTCGAATAAGACACAAGGGAGGGGTCTTCGCACCCCTCAACTTTATAATTACGTATTTACGCACGCCATCAATAGTATAAGATAATATTAAATAGATCACTACAAGAATAATATACACATGTATATATACTGTGACGGCAGCGGTATGCGAACATCTGCTCTCCGTTACCAGTGGCGGACACAGTGAGCCAAACAGGGATCAGCAGCCAAGACGTGACCAACTACGTGCTCGGAGCAAGCCAATCAGCGATCCCGGCTAGTGCATAAAACCCGGGCCAGCAGAAAATTTTGACGCACTCTTCATCGCCACGCCATCGGACGCACTTCATCTCCTCTCCTCTCTCGGACGACATCGACGTGGAATCATCCGGAAAGAACGGCCGAAGAATAGAACCGGCGTTCTTGCGTCTTCGCCCTCCAGTTCCGCGCCAGCGATGGATTTCGCTGGGCCAGCAGCCGACTCTACAGCCGATGCCGAAAGAAGAGGAGGACTACAGTACGCCACGAACAGCGGGCGCAGCCGCCGAACATCTCAACGCGGCATGACCACCATCAGCTTTCTCGCCGCCAGGTCCTTTTTAGGGCCACCAAAAACAAGAGTGTATGATTGGCGCCATTTGTCATGCGGCAAGCCTTTTGTCCGGTGACAATACATTTTACACATCTTTGATTGATTACTAACTTAATAAAGGAGTTGAATGACAAAACACTTCATATATATTTTTTATATGAAATTATATTAAAGCCGTCTTTGCCATTGTTGAGTTATGAAACGCCTGCTTCTTGCTTTGCAGAACATGCCTCGTTGTGAATAATGTGCTCCTTGAACGAGCAAGAATATGTTCCATAGAAAAGTTAGCTCCGAAAGGAGCCCTCAGCCTCTCTCTTGAACCAAGACCGTATTGCGTGGTGAAGTACTACATCCTACAAGAGGTGACCCTGTTGACGCAGAACAGTATGGATCTAGACCAGAAGGTCGATAAATATTCCTGATGAAGGGCAGCAGTAGTCACCGTATCATGTTAAGATGGAAGAGAAATGATCCTGAACCAACTTATCTTTGGAATATTACAGGTGTGAAACTAGTTAGATTTAGTTCACTGTAATACTGCGTGTATTGTTATAGGATTATATGTTGCTGCTGCCATGCAGTTGAATATTGGTGCATCAAAGGCTAGGGGAAGACGGCCTTGATTAAAAATTACTGGAATTCAGGAGGCAGCCCCTTCACATGACTTCCCATCTATAGGCTGGTACCCTATAACTAGGAAATTAACATACTCAAAAACTTCAAACAAAACAACCAGACAGAGTTAGTGGTAAATGATGCAACCAAAAAAGGACAAGCAATTTGGAATAAATGAAAGATTAAATTTGGATTGGAGTGTACAAAGTAAAAAGAAAGAAAGAACTGTCCATGGAATTAAAACAAAGAAATATTAATATAGCCATAATTTCAGTAATTAAGAGTACTTAACCCTTTGAACAGTGACAACTCGGTCAGTATGCCAGGCCCCTGAAAGTGGAATTTTTTGAATTTTTTTAAAATGTATTTTAATGTAAAATCGTCAACTTCAATTATAGGCAAATTGATTAAAAATGTATAAATAGTGTTAAATTAAAATTTTCTACTTACTTTAAAAGTAGCTCTGCTCTCCGATTCGTCAGAAATGGACACTTCATCACCTGATTCACAGTTTGTAATATATTCACGAATTTTGTCATTCAAATATTTAGACATTTTGCAAAGATAGTTTATCAGATTACTAAATCAATACTCAACACTAAATCCAAATTTTACACACTATAATTTAAATAATACGAATAATAAACGTTATTTATAAACGAAAACACTGCTCACACCTTTACACTTTTGTACACAACGCAGAATGTAACCTCCAAACACAACGCTGCAGAGCACATGTAAAATTATTCACCACAGCCATGTAAATTACATCAGACTAAGAAGGAGTGAATACCAAATGTTTCAGAAACTATCCGCTAGAGTGCAGCACAAATACCATTCCAATAAACGACGTATGACGGCAATACTAACGAAACAAAAGTTGAAAACGTAAATATACGTGATTACTGAATTTGGCCCGTCTGACAAAAAACGTGTATGTACGTGATTACTGTTCAAAGGGTTAAAGACCTCTATGGGTTCACAATGATCTGTAGTGGAGTTGACCAACAACAGCAAGCAAGCAGTGGAGTAGCAATTCGTGATGGAGGAGAGGGACATTTCTTGATATCTTGGTCCTTTGCAGGGCCGACAGCAGCCTAGGACACAAGGTGTATAGAAAGTACACTGACAGATCTGTATAATCTGTCAAATAACCATCCAAGGCAGAAGCGGTCAGTACTGAAGACACTGGTAGACCAAGTGAAAAGAATCTGTGAGTCCTGGTTTCTCAATGTTGAGTCGTAGCATCTGGAGGAAACGCTACAGACCAACAAAACAGACTCGGCTGCGGAAATGAGAAGAGCCAAGATATAGTGGGTCAGATGAGTTGGCGGTGTAGGAGTTTGTTGGCTCAGTTGTCTTGCCCTGTATCCGGGGTTTGATGGACCACATAGGGAGGCTGTTGTCAAGACGATGTGTCAGGACAATCTTCAAACCAACCAGGAAAATCCAGCAGTACTGAGACCAGTGAAAGATGCCAGGGATCTGTTGTTGTCCTGCAAGCTGTACTGTGTCCCTTGCTTGTGTGGTCAGGTATACATTGGCTCCACAAAGCACTGTGTGTGCACCCGCATCAGTGACCACAGTTGTTGCTGTCATTTGTGCCAGCCGGAGAATTCTGCGGTCGCCAAGCTGTTCTTGCCAGTGCAGACCGTCACATTCTCTTCAAGGAGATGGAAGATCCAATCCCCGATAAGAAGTTACTTCACCTGCCTTACTTCAAAGTTAGTCCAGATTCAGAAGCATGAACTGGCATGGCAAAAGTCTGTCTTTAAATAGGATCTGGCATGCTGCATTACCGAGCCTCTCGGAATAAAACTGTGTTGTGTCTGGCTCACTGTTGGCACCAAGGTGCAGTGCTGCTTGTGATTGGCGCAATTAATTACAATGTCAATTGGTGCAGTGTCAAGGCCGCAATTAATTACGTCGTACACACTGGCGCTAACACGCATTTTGGAATATTCTGGTCTGTGAGCCTTGTATAAATACCAGTACTCAACGACGTTCAGTTTCAGTTATAGTCGCAATAAATTACAATGTAATTCGAGAGTTATTGTCGAGCGATTACAAGCGATATTAACTTTGTGCGTTCAAGTGGTTAATAGTGAAGTGTTGTGATTTATAATTGGGCGGTATAATTGTAATACAGTTGTTTCTTTTTATATTACTTGACATTTTATTGCGTGTGAACAATTTTTATTTGATTTGTTGTAAGAGACTGTGTTGTTCATTACGAACTGTTTAATTATGAAAATTAAAGCTGGCAATTAGTGACTTAAGTGGTGTCTTGTATTTTCTTTCCATTGTACCTATGACGATCAAGTAGACCATCGTAACAATACTTTAGAGCAGTGGCTCCCAAACTTTTCAGTCCGCGGACCTCCTCAAAAAAAATAAAAATTTCACGGAACCTGTGTGAGCTATGAAATAAAACAAACAGTAAATATGATACACTTATATTTTAATTAAAATGTATTAAAATCAAAATTCTCTTAACTTGCAAAATTATAATATTAATTATATCAAACATAGTTTAATGTGAATAATGAAGCTGCTTTTCAACAGTTAGCTCTGCCATATTAGGTTTAATGATAATTTCAATATTAAGTCACTCTCGACATCAAGTTTATTTCTTAACTTTACCAACCTTGGCTCTATCTTTCCAGCAACACGTGTCGTAATCCAGCTACTTAGTCATAAAACTGGCTGCACGGAAAAACGTTTTGCATAGATACAGTGCTTATACACGAGATACAGTGCTTATACGTGGACTAAAACAGCGCGATCAGTTCTGCGTTGATGCGGTGCTCTAGTCTGTTTGGCTGACAAAACAGATCTGCTACACAACATGATTTAAAGACATTATTAAAGCCATTAGTTTGAAATTACTTTTACAATTACAGTTCGGTTGAACAAAAACAAAGTACTGTAATCTTCTACCAATTGTTTTAAGATTCAAAGATTTAGATTTTAGACCATAAAAAATCTGAAAAAAATTACAGTATATTCTATTTTTTCTTAAATGTGTCCGCAGACCCCACTTTGGGCACAACTGCTTTAGAGAAAGTCAGTAATCCAAACTAAATTGGACTAGGAGTAGTTCAGTTATTGGTTTGTTCATAACTGTGAAACATAAGGCAGTAAAATAACAGTACGTTATCAAAATTTAAAAAGTAAAAACAATTCTTTTTTACTCAAAACAAAACTTTATGTCGTGGAACAATTAATATAAGAGTGTATATTTATTTATATAGTTCAAACACTTTTTGCTATAGTCTGTTTCTTGATGTATAAAATATATTTAATATTTATAAAGACGTTACCTCAAGATGTTATCTCCTTATTTGGAACATGTTTCGGGAAGCCTTGTGTTCCCGTCTTCAGCCTTCCTGATTTTGAGCCTTGTGAGGTACTTGTGTGTTTGTTGGCTGTTGCTGTGGTTTCCTGTTGGCATCTGGTGCTTTAAATTGGTATTATTGTGTGTGAATGTGGTGTATATATTAGTATTTTGTGTATTTTCTATGTTGAGTGCTTTGAAAATTGTGTCGTGTTTTGTATTGATGTGTATTTGTTCAGGTATTAGTTTCTTTTGTGTTTTATGTTTGTAAGTTTTGAAAAAACGTTATTTTGAACACCTAAACACATACAAAAAACCAGAAATATATAAATCTAATTTGGCCACACATGCAATAAACACTGGGACATGAATTCCCAGACAATAACCAATATTTAATGAAGAAATTTGTGTTAGTGGTTGAAATCACAATCAGAATGATCAATATTGCACACCACTATGTAGATAACAGTGAAGTAGTAAATAACACAGTTGAAAGGAAGCTTAGAGAGGAGTTAGAAATATTGAAAGAAAGAGAAAAAGGGTTAGACAATTTAATTAATATTAAAATTAAATTTGATAATGAAGAAATATTTTATAACATGATTAAGAAGTAAATGAGAGAGGGCAGATAGATAAGATTAAGAATTATATTTCATAGTACTAATTGGTTGTTTTAAAATAAGGGTGTGTGACTGACCCACGTGTGTGGAGAGGAAGAGGGTAGTTTAAAGGGATGCACACACACACACACACACACACACACACACACACACACTGAAACACAAGGAATTTACTAGAAAAATATGTAACTGTACAGATGGTGAGACAGAGTTTAGGGGGGTGGGGAAGGGTAATTAATTTTTAGTTTGTTGTGGGTGAGCAGGGTGGGGGAGAGGGGCGAAGGGTTGGGTATTACATATTTTCTGCCTATTCCTGATCTGACGATGAGCTGTGAAGCTTGAAAGCGCTAATCGGAATAATTTTTATATAGTGGTGTGCAATATTGATCATTCTGATAATAACCAATATGACACTAATAAAACACATACCACACAAAGGCACCATAATGAACATTTGGGAAAATTTGCAAATTTACAAACATAAAACACAAAACAAACTAATACCTGAACAAATACAAATCAGTACAAAACACAATACAATTTTTCAAAACACTCAACATAGAAAATACTAATATATACACCACATTCATACACAGTAATACCAATTTAAAGCACCAGAGGCCAACAGGAAACCACAGCAACAGCCAATCAACACATAAGTATCTTACAAGGCTCAAAATCAGGAAGGCTGAAGACGGGAACACAAGGCTTCCCAAAACATGTTCCAAATAAGGAGAAAACATCTTGAGGTAATGTCTTTGTAAATATTAAATTTATTTATATAAATTAAAAAAAAAAAACAGCTGCCAAGGACTGTATTGTAAGGAACAGAAGTTGTTTCACTTACATGGGTACAGACTGGCCAATTGCCACTGACATATGCACTCAACATGCTGACAAGAGCCAGGCTTACATGTGGTTCTTTCATAAGTTATAAGCCCACCAGCCGTTCCTGAACAGTAACCTGCGCCGACCCAATCATGAATTACCCCCACTTACAAGTATACATAAGTTACCTAGAGAGAAGGGAGGGGAGACGACGCGATAACACTTCACGGTCTCACTTCCATATTATCTCCCTCTCTGTCACACTCATGCTTCCAGCTTTGTTACAGCCGATGTTCACACTATGAAACACTGTACAAGACGACTGTTGTGCGCATGTGCAAAATAACTGAACATTTTGTTAGCCTCGCAACGAGGTGTTTGTACACTGCACATCTCTAACCCAGTGTGCTATAACTTTTTATTAATAATTAATTTTAATCAATTTTAAGGTTACTGTTCACTGTTTACTTTGTTACACTGTTAGAATTTCTTCGGGCGCCATCTTGCCTGATTAACCATTGCAAGAAATTAATTCAATATTAATTTGTATATATATGACATAAGTACTTACCATATTTCGGGCCAGATTCTTTTCGGCGAACTAAAAAGAACATACATGGTTGTCGAAATAATGAAAACTTTACTTGTTCCCCATGATTTAACTTTTATTGGTTACTAAAGTATTTCAATTTCATCATAAACAAATTATTCTTTTCTCCCCCTTTTCTATTATAAAATTCCCATTCTAAAATTCACATAAAAATTTAAACATGGTACAAAAATTTCACATAATTAAATATCAAGAAATTCAATATAACTAAATTTTTACAAACACAAACCAGCCTTCTTTATTTACCGAGTTCCCCTCACGCACACACACACACACACACACACACACACACACACACACACACACACACACACACACACACACACACACAGAGAGTTACTTTCTGCCCTTAGAGATCTCATATTATGTTGAAAAGTTTAGAAAATTAATTACGTTATAATTATGATTTAACCCTCATTATAATTTGGTTCAAACCCCAATTGTTTACTCATCTGAATTTTGTCCACATAGTCCAGTCTCCCTACGTAATTGGCTCCACGCACACACTTTTATTTTCATTACTAATCTCCGAAATTGTTATTTATGTATAATTTCACTTTTGTATCACGTCAAAAAACTTATTTACATTTTTGTTGTTTTGCGGTATTCACATTTTAGGTGCGGGCGACTAAAACTTCGCCTACCCGGCTAGCCGGCGGACGCGACGGTTACATGCGTCCGTAGATGTTAGTTGTTTGTAGCCGACTGTCTTTGTTCTGTGTGTGTGACGAAACTAGTGGCGCGGTCACTCCTACATTCCAGCGTTATGTAAGGCACTGACGTAACATCGGGTGATGCCGTTACATCACTTGTTTACAGTTTGTAAGTCCTTGAAGCTGCCCTTGGCACAGTTTTGTTGGCTGTTTCTATTGCGTTATTAATTTTCATGCGTAATGTCACAAGCAGTGCTACCACTGTCGCTACTAATGAATTTTACCTTTCTGTTTACGTTTTGTCCCAATTATCGTAAAAAATGTTATTTGTTTTCATTCAACATACAATTTCTTTATTTTACCCCAGGTAGGCCAAAATGTCCCGTTACAATACCCCCTCAATGAGAGATTTTATGCCGAAGCATAAAAAATCTCATTGACGCATTCATACTTGCTAAAGGGATCAGCCAGGATATGTCGCCACAACCCCCTGTATGGTTTACAAAAAAAAATTATAATTAACTCACCCTTTGTCCGGTGACGGTGACCGCACCTGAATGACATTACTGGACTTCTCTCTCAAGATCCCAACACCATAAAGTCAGACAGATACTTAACGCCCCTGCTCTGACGCGCTGGCCAGCTCAGGACCGCCGCCACAGCATCACCAAACTCTCAAACAACACATCAAAATATCAAATAATGGCCTTATACAACACCATATCCCCAACTGATCTGTTTCCCCGTAGCGGTGCTGGTTTGTGTTAAGAAGCACTGGTTTTGTTTTTCACTTACTTCTAACATATACCAAAATACCTAACAACACAACCATAATCTCATTCTATCTACTTTCTCTTGTTAACTTTTATCCCAAAATTCAAAATTATTGCTCTGATTCCCATCAGAATTTAAATAAACATTTCCCATTACCATATTACACATTTCTCTTATCCCCAATTTGCATCTAAAATATTTAAATTCATAAAAGTCTCTTAAATACTAACAAACACAATATAACATAAGAAAACATAGTACATTCATAATTCATATTGTTATGATTACATTAAAAACAAACAATTCACATTTAAATTTGACCACAAACTACACACTTTACATCTTAAAATTTGCATGTAAAATTATAAAAATTACATTTTAATCTCAATTGACTTTTATTAATTCTCTTTCCAAAAAAAATTATTATATTTTTTTTTTTTTTTCAATTTCAATCTTCGTTTTACACATCATTTCATTTATTATACCATTTCATTAATTTGGGTGATTCTCAGTTATTCATCATAATTCACTTTATCAACTTGGCATTTACCCATAATCTTACCCCTTTTATGACTCTAACGCTCCCTTACAAAATCTACTTATCTAATATGACACCCCTCTCTATCAAAACATCTATCAAACAATTCTCTAAACCCAGCTTACTACTAAACTCAAATCGCCATATTCTCTCGATATATAAAAAAAAATATTCTCTAACCCTTTGTACTTAGGATAAGTGTTCCCCCCCCCCAAAAAGCTCATTCCCTTACTCTGGTTCCTGGATTCTACCTAAGGTAACCCTTTCCGGCGCTAAACGGTCCCTTCCCGTCCCAACCCTTTTGTTGCGGACTCCACCATTACACTATCCCCTCTTACAAAATTACCATCCCCAAATCTCATTCTTATTATCCCACTTCAACTACAAAATAACATCATCATTTATAAACATCAATATATCACTCATTATTCTACATAAATTCTCCATTACTACTGTGTCTCCACTTATACTCAAATTCTCTATTACTTGTATTTCATTTTTATTCTCTTTAACACCCATCTATACTCAACTTGGACTTACTCAAATATTTTACTTAAACAATTACTATCACCCAACTTCTATTTTTTTTTTCAACCCATTGAAAATTTTAACTATCACAAATTTATTTCATTTTTATTTAAAATCTTTAAACACACTGAAAACTTATTCTATAAAATATTATTATATTTTTATAATCCTTAATTCCTAACATCCTACATGCAATTAACACAATAAGACATAATAAACATAATATAGGAAGTATCTAGTGCATCTACTTTGCAAATCAAAAACAAAATTATTCAGTAATCTCAGTAGCGAGTCATCATTATTAAAATACAACAAATTTCTAATTCGTTACCCCCTGGATAACCTCCCTGCCACACACACTATGACCCCCCCTGGACTGTGGCGTCCAGTTGCGTCCACAAAGACTGAAGTTTTGGAGGAATTTGACATCTCCGTGTCCTTGCTTCTGCGTTACATTTTAATAAAACTAGATATCATAATATCTAAACGTACATATTACACGCCCCTAATGCGGGTCTAGCACCTGGCTATGCTGTCCCTCCTCGGACTGAGTGGCAGCCGCTGTTTCATAGTTTGGTGATTCCCCTAAATTACCCCCCTGTCAATTTCAAAATTCACCTTTACAACGATAACAGCTATGGCCAGTTAAGGCAGAACGTGACGCAATGAGCCCCAACCATAGCTGTTAAAGCTAAACCAATTCCACGGTCAGGGTTCGGTGAGGCCGTGACCGCCCGAAAAGTTGGGGAATCACAAGTAAAATATATTTTGTAAAATTAAAATTAACAATTTACATTACATGACATTTCTAGTCTTGGTGGTGTTTTAACCCCATACATTCTTTCTTAACTTTCCCTACCTTGACCTTCATTAACATAAAATAATAAGTACAACAAAATATTTACTTAGTCACTTAAATTAATCTATTTACACTTAACGATGTTGTCATTACATGAAAATAAACAATTCACTTTTTAGATTTACCAAAATTACATAACTTACACTTTTAATTTCATTTTCAAATTCTATTTACTCGTGACCTTGTTACATTTTATTACTGCATAATAAATTTTATTACATAAGAGTAAATTTTGTTTGAACACACTGCCTCACTAAAATTATTTATTTATACACCTAGGAATTCCACAAACTAAACAATTTAACATTTATTTGTTTATTAATTATTATTAAATTGAAATCGCATAAAATAATTTAAATATCCCATAAAAAATTCATTTATATAACATTTTAAATCAATCACAATATTTTAAACATCTCAAATCATTTACTTCAATTGATTATTAAAACACAACATATTCCAATTATTATCAAAAATTTACAAATCATTAATTATTGTCTTCATAATTATTTTTATTATTTATTTAGACTGCAAAATATTAATAATATTATTATTATTATTATCACAACATTTTCTACTACATATACACATTGTTTACCTAACATTTTACAATACACACAATTGAATTCACTACAAATATATTTACAAACTTTTGTCATTAACTGTTCCATTTTTCACACTTCATTGTCCAAGTCCACAAGGTCATTACCAAAATTACAATATTCAAAATTGTCCATTCACTGATTTTTTTAGTTCAACCTCCATCATCATATACATAACGAATATATTTATAACATGCATCATTGTTATACACACTCAATTTGTTATTATTATTATTATAATAATCCATTAACTTTATTTCATTCATTATGCCATTATAATTTATAGGGTTATTCCCTATTAATATTTCATAAAACTTGTCAACATAAGTTATTTTTGTCCAGTCTCCAGTAGTAATTATTGTCAATATTGGGACAGTTATTCTTTCATCATAAATTAAATTACTCTTGTTTAAACACACTTCTAACATCGCTTTCCACTCATTATAATCTCTCTTTACTTCATACAATTCTGTCTCTTTATCAACACACAATTCTCTATCTAACACT
The DNA here is from genome assembly GCA_034769895.1 of Magicicada septendecula. Classification (NCBI taxonomy): domain Eukaryota; kingdom Metazoa; phylum Arthropoda; class Insecta; order Hemiptera; family Cicadidae; genus Magicicada; species Magicicada septendecula. The sequence continues at coordinate 34,631,303 of CM068372.1, forward strand.
CTCTCATCATAACACCATCTCATACCTTCAATATTACTCCATACAGAGGGTACAAACTTATACAACAAAAATAAACAACTCAAATCTTCTACTAATACGGGACTCTTGCCCTTCAAAAACAACACTTGTGAACACATTAAATCATCATAAATAAGGGGAAACTTTACCCTCTGCCCCCATTCATCCACTATATTATCTTTCCACTCTCTCTCTAACTCATAAACACTCATTAACATTTCATTATTACATTCCACAACTTCATCAGTACTCTCACTATTTATTTTCAACACATCACTCTCTGATACTACCCCTTCAATTGCATTACTATTCTCAATATTATTTTTATTATTTTCGACACCATCATTATCATTTGTTAATTCTTTATCTAGTACCACATTTTTACACCTATCATTATAATTTTCGTTTGTTTTAATCTTGTTTGTATTCATCACATGTACTCCCATTCGCTCAATACTCTGTTCTAATTTATTCAAACTAGTTCTTATTATTTCATTGGTATGTTCAAAACATTTATTCATTTCTTGAATCTCATTTTTTAATTCATCAAAACTATTCTTTTGTTCATCGAATTTCTCATTAAAATCCCTACTTTGTCTGTCAAATTTGTCATCAAGTCTAGCATTTATTTCATTATATTTAATATTGGAATCACTCTTTATTTCGTTAAATTTCTCCTCAAATTTAGCATTCTGTATATTAAAAAGTGTTTGCATTATTTTTACTACCTCATTCTCGTCAGTCCTTTTAGTCAGGACTGGCGTTGAGTGAACGCTCTCACTCATAATTTGCGATTCAGTTACACTTGTCTGGCTTTCATTTGTGCTGTCAGTTAAGCTGACTTCGTTAATATTATCATTAGTATTCATCATTGTTATTTGCGTAATTCTGACTATACATCTACTTCAATTACACGTAACATAACCTTATGTGACACTCGTCACCTATGTCTGTTTTGCGTACACGAAAAAATTTATTGTTACCTCAAACAACCATTCTGCTCTCCCAGTAGGCCGTACTTATATAAATATATTTATATAAATTGTCCCTGTTCACAAGCCATTTGTGCTATAACTTTTTATTAATAATTAATTTTAATCGATTTTAAGGTTACTGTTCACTGTTTACTTTGTTACACTGTTAGAATTTCTTCGGGCGCCATCTTGCCTGATTAACCATTGCAAGAAATTAATTCAATATTAATTTGTATATATATGACATAAGTACTTACCATATTTTGGGCCAGATTCTTTTCGGCGAACTAAAAAGAACAGACATGGTTGTCGAAATAATGAAAACTTTACTTGTTCCCCATGATTTAACTTTTATTGGTTACTAAAGTATTTCAATTTCATCATAAACAAATTATTCTTTTCTCCCCCTTTTCTATTATAAAATTCCCATTCTAAAATTCACATAAAAATTTAAACATGGTACAAAAATTTCACATAATTAAATATCAAGAAATTCAATATAACTAAATTTTTACAAACACAAACCAGCCTTCTTTATTTACCGAGTTCCCCTCACGCACACACACACACACACACACACACACACACACATACAGAGAGTTACTTTCTGCCCTTAGAGATCTCATATTATGTTGAAAAGTTTAGAAAATTAATTACGTTATAATTATGATTTAACCCTCATTATAATTTGGTTCAAACCCCAATTGTTTACTCATCTGAATTTTGTCCACATAGTCCAATCTCCCTACGTAATTGGCTCCACGCACACACTTTTATTTTCATTACTAATCTCCGAAATTGTTATTTATGTATAATTTCACTTTTGTATCACGTCAAAAAACTGTTATTTACATTTTTGTTGTTTTGCGGTATTCACATTTTAGGTGCGGGCGACTAAAACTTCGGCTAGCCGGCGGACGCGACGGTTACATGCGTCCGTAGATGTTAGTTGTTTGTAGCCGACTGTCTTTGTTCTGTGTGTGTGACGAAACTAGTGGCGCGGTCACTCCTACATTCCAGCGTTATGGAATTACTGACGTAACATCGGGTGATGCCGTTACATCACTTGTTTACAGTTTGTAAGTCCTTGAAGCTGCCCTTGGCACAGTTTTGTTGGCTGTTTCTATTGCGTTATTAATTTTCATGCGTAATGTCACAAGCAGTGCTACCACTGTCGCTACTAATGAATTTTACCTTTCTGTTTACGTTTTGTCCCAATTATCGTAAAAAATGTTATTTGTTTTCATTCAACATACAATTTCTTTATTTTACCCCAGGTAGGCCAAAATGCCCCGTTACACCAGTGTTCAATATCTATTGTCGGGTTTCTACTATGTATGTCCATATAAATATGGAGCAGAAATATGATATTTCTGCAGTTACCAAAAAGATATGTCCAAAGTCCTGACACTAACGAACCCAATTTACATGTAGTATGCGCTTTTATGAATTTAGATATATTGATTGGTTTAAGTTTTTTCTGTTACTTGACTGATGGCGTCTCTGCAGACAACGTGTCACTCTTATTACATTCTTGTTCACTGGTTGCGTCCAAAAGATGTTGCACTGATTAACTTTTTGAAAACTTCACTGTTTACTGTTATTTTATATCGTGCCCATGTTATAGTTTAAATCACATGGTTTGCTGGTCGGCCGACCCTAAATTTGCTCGAGCTAAATTTTTATACGACCGCGCGGTCTGCTGGCTGTAGTAAGGCAAAAAACGCTCACCGCTTTTCAAGATGGCTCAGCCGCTTCATCTTGCGGCAACTTGGTATTTGATTGGAGCACAGCGGCACCACGTGACATAGCAAAATTTCAACGCCGCATATAGTCTACTCACTGTAACTGTTCAACCAGCCGAGTATGTGATAATTTAGCTGTAGGCACACGCATCCACGCAATAGCGCACATTCCATAGCGCCTTAAAACCGTGCTTGTTGACAACTTTTCTGGACCAACATGCGGATGGGCGTCACCTTCAGGAATGTCTATGGTTATACATTGAGGCCTCGTGTGGGTAACTACTGCGTTGTATTCACAAATAAAATTGTATTCACCAATAAAAACCTATCTCACAATTCTGCCCCATTACAAATCCTGTGATATTACTTTGCAACAATATCTATTATACTATCCACAGAAATAATAGTCTTAATTAAGTTAAAGGTGTTGTTAAATTATGTTGTGTATTTTACGAGTGGTTATATCAAAAATAGACTAACACAGTTCACATTAAAGTTGTTAAAAAAAATCAAAGATAAAATAATCTATGTAAGTGAACCAGTAGTGTGGCGTCCATGTAAGCGCAGCTTTCGTCCTGGACACGAAAAAAAATAATATCGATTATATCACAGAATAAAAAAAGTTTGGGTGCATGTATCAGTAAGTGTGTACACGCGGAAGAAGTGAAACTTCTTTGGGTTATATCCATTATTTTTTGTTTATCTTTTATTATTATTATTATTTTTAACTGTATACTTAAAATTTAATAGGATGGGAGAGGTATCAGTATAAGAAAAATTTTCATTTTTAGTAAATTAAAAATATTTGATTATATACATTTACAGAAATTATTATTATTAATCTATTTCATTAATATTTAGTGATATTTCATCATACACTTTTGTAACCAAAGGCTTATGGTAACTAAAATAAGAAATGTATGTTTTACATTCAATATTATCCAGAAACCTTGTGAATACTGCATCAATTGTCGTATTCGATTTTGTCGTAGATATTTTTTTTATCATTTTGTATAGACAGGTTTAAATTATCTTTTAAAAATTCAACCAGTTTTATAGATTTGTCTAATGCAAAATTGACATTGAAATCTCCACTTAAAATCATAGGTATTTTATGATAATCTTTACGAAGTATGGCAGCACCTTGTGATGTAATGGAGAAATTAATAAATAATGAACGATGGAGAAAATCAATAATATCATCTAATGTTTTATTAGTAGAAATATACACTGCTACAATCACAACTTTTTGCCCATTTTACATTCAGCCATACACACATCGCCAACTGTAGATGCCATTGAACCATAGACATCAGATTGAGTAACGGAAAAATCCATGGATGGAGTTATAATGTTAATAATATCATCAGAATTTTGAAATATCCCAACACCTCCCGCTCTAATATTTGGTCGTTTATATTTCACAATGTAGTTGAAATTAAGAACAGATACGTCATCTTCATTGGCTAGCCAAGTTTCTGATAAAACTATGACATTTGAATTTTTCACAACTATATCTTTTAGATAAACAGCATGAGCTGTAAGACTTTGGCAATTAAAAGTGAATATTGATAAGCCTTTTCTGTTATTGATGAAATTAACTAAATTTTCATATATAGTTTCTAGTTTGTTTAGTGAAAGTCGTTTAAATTCCTCTTGCAAATCAATTGTTGATGATGATCGTCTTCGGCCATGGTAGAATATCTTCTCGTTGTCTGTGTCGTAATATGTAATCCTTCAATACTCGTCACACGTGATAAAGCAACGTATAATAATGATTGAGAATGACGTCGATCGTATTCGTAAACAATTTTTAACATATATGTCATTAAATTATGTAGGACTAGGTAGATTATTTTTTACATATAGTTAACTTAAAATATTCGTAACAATAATTATATATAACTGTACATTTCCTCATTTTGGTATACTACTAAACACATATACACACACATGCATGCATATAACGCATAACGTATAACGCGTAACGAACATTTTTCCTACCGTGCCAAAAGAAGTTTCACTTCAATAGTTTAGTTATTGAATAATTTGAAATCCGAAAAATATTAGTAGGGAAACTTGAATAAAAGCGTAGCATTGTTTTCGAACTGCTGGGCACTTACACAGTCTTGTGTGCCAGATAAGATATTGGCAATGCTTTACTGTGTACGGTCATTGCAACTACCTCTTAGTAGTTGTCACTGTACAAACGAGAGGGAGACATATTCGTCTACCCAATGTGTTGCCACTGTATAAACCGGCAAAATGCTCTGTTAGCAGCTGTGTTCATTTCGGAACCAAGTGTGCAGCAGTTACGCAGTTACCTGTGTGTTTGTGTTTTGTTGGTTTAGTTATGTATTTCTATGTTTGTCTTTATTATTATTAAATTGATTATTTTTGTCCTCATTTATTCAGTGTAAGTATAATGGAGTCAGATCCCGTTGAACAGGGACCCTCTTCTTCTGCCAGCGAAAGATAGATGATACTCTAAAAAGATAGGAAAAATTCTAATTAATTTTTAGGCTGTTTTAGGCCTATCACAACCGGCAACAGCTTTTATGTACCCACGCCACGCCACTGAATTGAACTGTCACTGTCTGTAAAGGAGTCAGGTTCTTAATTACTATATTCTGATATAACATAATGCAACCCATATTGATTTGCACATATATGTTACAGAGTCTACTGAAACAGCTGTTGAAAACAGGAGGGAGAAGTAAGGTGTCTTCAGCTGCAGACAAGCCTAGGCCAGTTACAGCAGTTGGGCAGTCCCCACAGAATCAGGTAAGCATTTGTATAAACATTAAAAAGTCTTGGTGCTTGTTTAGCATACATAATACATTTCAAAGAGACAATCACCATTTCCTATATAAAATTTCTAATAATACATTTCGAAGAGACAATCGCCATTTCCTATATAAAATTTTTATCACTACATTTGCTTTATTCTGATAAACTGCGGTCATTTAAAGTTTATTTCTCTAAATTTAATTCACATACAAAGATGCAAAATATTCACCAGGCCCGGAACTTTTCACCCCACCCTCGTACTGAAGTGGCACTGATAGATAAGTTATTGTTTTTGTCAATTATATTATTATCATCATCGTTATTATTGTTATGTAAAGACAATGACCTGTGTAGGTTAAGAATATCTGTCTGAAAAACATACTTTTTTGTTACATTTCATCAGTGAAGTGTTTTTTTTTTTTTTTTTAGGAAGTAATGGATAGTTTACCAGTAAAAAGGAGGCATTGTATGAAAAACCAGTCAGTTAATAATGAACCTGTCGCCAGGAAGTCTAGTCAGTGTTCTTCAGTTCCTACATCACCTCATCATGTGTTACCTACAGAATTAGGAAGTATTACTCCAGGATATTGTCGTATGTTGCTTGCAGAAAGTGAAAATGCTAATTTACGAGAACCTACATCTGTTAGAATGCAAGGAACAAATGATAGCAGTGAATTTGTGGAACTTGAAAGTGCCTTCAGTGGCAGTGTAAAAACATTTTATTATAAAAATCAGGATGAAAACTTCAAAGATATAAGTTTGTTACTGACACACATTCGTTCAAAAATAAAAAATATTTTACATAATTTGATTATACAGTATGGTGCGCTCAAGTTCAGTGTTGTTGTTGAATGCATGTTTATGAAACCTATTGTGAACAAATTACAAGATATAGCCTTCAAAAGTAAAAATATTTCCTTGTTCCATGCCACGTCAGTGCATTCAGTAATAGACAGTGCCATAAGCGAGGTTTGCCATGAAGTAAGTGAGTCTACAGAATTGTGCTCAGCATGGACCATCTTATGCATTAACGGTGTATTGTTGCGTACTATTCGGTTTAAACCTTTGAGAGGTGGTTCGTACATCTGTCTTCCAGACTTTATAGCAAACAAAAAATGTATAATAAACCCAAGAAATGTGAATGACGAGTACTGTTTCAAGTGGGCAATACTCTGCCGTTACATACCCATCAAAGCGGAGCGTGTAAACAGTCGGTATTCTAAACTAGAAAATAAATTCAATTTTAGAAATTTAGATTTCCCTACCCCGTTACAGCAAATAGAACTTTTTGAAAAGAACAATAAACATGTTTCTGTTAATGTTTATGGTGTTGATAAAAATAAGTCCATTTATCCACTAAGAGTTTCTGATGAGGAAAAATCAGAACATTTTGATCTTTTACTCTTACACCAAAAAGAGAATAACTTTCATTATTGTTATATCAAAAATTTGGTCAGATTAATAAGGTCTCAGTTAACCAAAAATTACTCAAAACTTGAGATATGCAAACGTTGTTTTGCATATTACAGGGCGAAATCAAAACAAATAAAAATACACAAGGAATATTGTGGAAAGTACATACCCACAACAATGATGTTACCAACTTCTAATAATAATATAATGCAATTCAAACATTATCATCATCAGTTTCGAGTACCGATTGTGGTGTATGCCAACTTTGAATCTATTCTAAACCCATCTGGTGCAGATCCCTCTTTGCCTAAATCTACGTTCAAAATCACAAACAAATTTCATGAGCCTACAAGTTTTTGTGTGTATTTTGTAACTGACGTTGATATTCCTATTAATATTAGAAACATATTACCTACAGAACCTTATCTGTACAGAGGTCAAAATGTAGCAAAGAATTTCTTGTTGTACATCACAGAAATAGTTGATTCAATTGGGAAAGTTATGAAACACATTACCCCATTGCAAATGACAGAAGAGGATATGATTAAATGTTCTTCAACTAAAAACTGTGAATTGTGTAACTGCAAGTTTACACCATCAGTAAGACGTGTTCGGGATTACTGTCACTTTTCTGGAAAATTCAGATCGGTTCTGTGTGGCACTTGTAATTTACAGAGACAGAAACAAAGATTCATTCCCATTTTTATACATACTAATTCGAACTATGAGTTCCATTATCTCATTCGTCAATTTGGTAGCGAAATAAAAAATATTCATTTAAAAGCAGATTGTGGTGAGAAATATATTTCTTTTACAAAAAGATCAACTACAAGTGGATTGTTTATACGCTTTATCGATACTAATCATTTCTTAAATGGCTCATTGACTTTATTGTCTTGTAGCCTACCAGAAGACCAGTTTTTGCATACGCTGAAATTTTTTTCTGCCAGTAATATGCATCTAATCAGTAGAAAATGTATATTCCCATATGAATATATAGATACTTTTGAAAAATTGGAAGAATCTTGTTTACCTTCAAAGGATAAATTTTGTTGTAAATCAAACGTTGAAAATATAAAGGATGAAGAGTATGAACATACTGTTCAGGTATGGCATCACTTTCGCTTAAAAAATCTAGGCGAATTTAGTGATTTGTGTTTAAAAATTGACATTTTACGGTTGTGTGATGTGTTTGAAAATGTTCGTACACTATGTTTGTCGACTTATAAAATCGACTGTGCCTATTATTTCGCCCTGTCAGCATTTGCTTTCAATGCAATGTTGTCGTACACAAAAATAGAGCTTGAATTGTTAACAGATAACGATATGCATCAGTTTCTAGAACAAAGCATGCGCAGTGGAATTTCTCAGTATACAAAAAACCATTCTGTTGCCAATAATCAGTACATTGAGGAGACCTTTGACACAAGTAGACCAGTTAAATTTTTACCTTACTTAGAAGTAAACGATCTGTATGGCTGGGCTGGTCGCAAATGTATGCCTTATGGAGGCTTCTCGTGGCGGAATCCGAATGATAATTTGGATATAGTAAATATTGCCGATGATGCCCTTATAGGATTCATTTTAGAAATAGACATTGAATATCCACAGCATCTGTATGACAACCATAATGAACTGCCATTCCTACCCGTTAACAGTTACGCGAATGGAATGCAAAAGCCAAAATTGCATACAATGCTAGAAAGTAAAAAGAAATATGTCTGCCACTATGTTAATCTGAAACAAGCTGTCAGACATGGATTAAAAATTATGAAAGTTCATCGCGTTCTCCAGTTTTTCCAAAGCCCGTGGTTGAAAACTTTTATTAATTTTAATAGTGAAAATCAACAAGTAGCAAAAAATAATTTTGAAGGGAACATTTTTAAATTGGTAAGTGATTTGGTTTTTGAAAAGTGCATGGAGACTGGTCGAAATCTATTGAACGTAGAAGTTGTGAACAGTGAAAAAATATTACAAAAACGTCTTGTTCTGCCGACATTCAAAGACGTAATAATTTACGATGAACCGCAGTGCGCTGTACTGACATATAAAAGGCAAAGTCTATGCAACAAGCCATTTTATTTAGGGTTTACAATTCTGGAACTGAGTAAAACCGTTTTGTACGAATTCCATTATGACGTAATGAAGAAGAGATATGGTAAAAATGTGTCACTTTTGTATTTGGATACTGACAGTTTCTTTTATGCTGTTCACACTGACGACTTTTACAAAGACATTACGGATCCAGAACTGTCTCCGTATTTTGACGATTCCGATTTCTCTCTCCGTCAGCCATGTTTTTCCTCATCAAAGAAAGTGTTAAAAAAGTTTAAAGAAAAATGTAAGAATGCACCAATTACAGAATTCACGGGTATACGAGAAAAACTATTTTCCTTCAAAACAAAAACAGACAACGTTTAAATAAATTGCCATAAATTCATGTAATATGTATCTATAACAGAAACCATGTAGGCTGGAAAGAGAGGGCAAGAAGAACCAAAGTTTGTGAACAATATATAACTTGGAGTATCATGTAAAGAGAAGATATGAACAGATGTGTATGGGAACAGGGGTAGTGTCTGCCGCATGGCACGTGAACATAAAGTTACTTGTGTCCAATTTGTTCAACTTCCAGCAGTCAGCTGTTTGTTGTAGAAGATTTAATGAATTCTTCCATGAAATATTTGTTTTCTGTAAATTATTTCTGAGCTATTCTGATATGTAAGAGTTGGTTGGCTTCATGTCTAAGTATTATCCAATTCACCTTTAAAATGTGTTCTATACAGCAATGACTGCTTTAACAATTTATACTTAAAATGTTACACTTACTCAAAGGATTTTCTTCTTTTGTGTCCCTCAGTCAAGCCTGCAGTCACATGTTTGGGATTGTGATGTAGTGTATCTTGACAAATCTTTGGATTTAATTGATCAGAAACACTGTTTTGAGATTGCTTTTTCCTGATAAACCTACAACACGTGTCAACAGTGTTCGTGAATGCTTTCTTTTGGCAAGGTATTATATAAATGTAGCTATTTTCTGTGCAATCACAAAAGTTTGTACATATATCTGTACAAGTTTTAAAATCTGTGTATACAATACAAATTTATCGCTGGTCGATAGATGGGAGTTTTTTCTTAGTCAAACAGTCGCAACAACTCAAGGTGAAGAATGTTTTGTAGGTCTGTGAGGATTTTAAACTGATGTTTGACATTATTTACATACGTTTTTCTTCTCAGGACTGGAAACTGTTTTCAGATGTGTCGGTAGCAGTGATTCCCAAACCTTTCACCATTCTGATAGCCTTGCGTAATTGCTTGAAACACTGCAGCACCCCTGCCACCAGTGTGTGTTATAAATTATACGTATGTGTTGTTTAGTGACAACTAAAGATTGGAATTGTAGTATACAAGAATTGAATTCAGTCTGCACTTTATACGCTGCCAAAAAACGTTTTTTTACAACAGATATTTTTTACTGACATTTTGCAGCACACTGTTTGGGAATCCACTGGTGCTAAAGTGTTGCCATACTATAATTGTTTGAATTGATTAGACAAGGTGTGACGTAACACTTTGTTAAATGACTGGTGCCTTATACCAAAGTATTTGAAACTTAGTTGTAATGGGAAAACATGAAAATATTGTGCACGTGTGCCTACATTTGATGTGTGTAATTTGAAAAACAGTCATGTATAATTTAGGTGGATTACAGACATTTTGTATTTACTCATACAGACATAATGCTGTGCTGCAGAATTTTAATATTTATTCTTAAACTTTAAATAAATGTTAATAAAATGTTTGTTTAAAATTATCCAGGTTGTTAGGCCATGATTTAAGTCTGTTAAAATCGGAGTCATACTAGTAACAGTCAATAAAATCTTTAAAAATTTAACAACGAACTCAACAAAACTAGACGTTCCAGCTGCGCCCATGTGATGCGGGAAAAGTTCAGGAGCCATGTAAAAGACTAGGGAGTATGTCATGCATATTCCCATGAAACACACTCATAACAGATGCAAGAAAATAAGTATGAATGCATTTCAAGGTAGACTTGTCTCGGGGGTGTATGAACTTCTCCCACACCACTGAAGAAGGCCAAGATGGGCCTTTGATTTTTGTTAAGTTCTTTAAGAGGTTATTCATTGTTATTATTATGACCTCCACCTTCAATAATAATAACTCTTAATTTAACAGATTTAGACCGCGACTATGAAAGCATAATGTTCTTTACTTAGTTAAAAAAATGTGCTTCATTATTTTTAAGTACCTTATTTTGTTAACTGTAAATCAAAAAATTGTATGTTAAAAGTAATTTACTTTCTTGACTGTGAATGATTTTCTTAATGTCAGTGTATTAGTCTATGTATTATGATAAATAAGTTTTCAAATAATAAATACTTCTGCAAGTATACTGTTATGACAATCTACTGATCGTCGAATGGTGGTGTGGAAAACAAAATGCAAGACACCAATTAAGTCACTAATCACCAGCTTTAATTATCACAATTAAACAGTTTGTAATCAACAAGATAGTCTCTCACAACAAATCAAATAAAAATTGTTCACACGCAATAATAATGTCAATTAATAGAGTCACCACTTAAAACTAAACTAACCGCCACTGAATGCCCATATTTATATCCTGCTGACATTCCAGAATAATCCATAATACGCTTCAACACTAGAGCATAATTGCTTGTGGCCTTGAACACAGCACCCGCGGACCAGTGAGTGTGGAACAGTCTCGTTAACGCCTGTTAAGAATCACGTAAGCACATAACATTACAGCTGGTTCTGGTGGGATAGCCGAGAAACATGAACGTTCCGTAATGTTGTAACAATGTTTTGTTAAATTATTATTGTTCTATTTTAAAAATAAAGAACCCTCTGAAGATATAGATCTATTCTGGTAAACGTGCGGTGTAAACACAGCAATAACAATTTAACAAAATACTTTTGCAGAAGTATTTATTATTTGAAAACATTAATTATATCCACCTACACATAGTAAAGAGTTATCTATAAAATAAATATGAATTAATACATGAACTCTAATTTGTAAATTTTATATTCACAAGGAAACACATGTTTTGCTGGTCACGATCGATCTTACAAATCAGTCACAACAGTGACAAATATTTTAATTTTGTACATGTAAATTTTGATACAATAAGGCATGTTTATTAGTAAGCAACAGATAGTTTGCAGAAATGTAATAAAACATTTTGTATTCAGTGAGTTAAAATTTCTTCTGTTGTCAGTTTCTGACAAGGTTACATTGATGTATTGAATTCTTTACTAAAACAATCACTGTGCTTAATATGACTTATATGAAAATAATTTAAACACGTAAAGTTGTTTCTGCTCTTAAAGTGGATCATGATGTAAACAATGTGGAGTGATACAACGCAGAGGAATGTATAATGCGAAGTTAAAACTCTGTAAACACAAACAAGCATTATCCAGAGAGTTATAAAATCACCAACTTTGTCACTACTTATTGCCACACTGCTAAATACTCGTAGTTCGTTCTTGACGAGGCCTTTCAGTGTCTCCAACATCTTCAGGACCCCAGTGACAATGTTGTTGGTAAGATGGCTGCTATTAAAACTAACAAAACTGGAATTATAAAATCACTTACCTTATTTTTAGTTGTATTAATCCCAGTTGTATTAAAAAAGGTTTGTTGACATATTTTTAATCAATTAATACTAATCAGTTGCAAACTACTTTATTTATGGCAGAGGATTTACTGATGCGGCCACTCATCTAACCAATCCAGTTCTAGTACAAACACACGGTTTTGTTTGTATCAGGCTCCACTCAAAGAGTGAACAAAATTTAGCTTTGGCTCCTAAAACCATCTTCTTCTTCAGCGGCACAACAACTCATTACTGAGTCAAGCCCTCCTTTTTTATGTTTCTGCACATAAAAGTTTTACAGATGGGATATGTGAATTTTCCGATCCAGCCCCCAACCTGAAGGACCAGGAACTTTGATTTTGGGGTGCTCTTCCCCTAGAGAGTTGCTATCACCTCAGCTGATGAGCTCTCTCTGCCCGGTCGCGATAGGCTAACTGACTCAGCCCATGTGTCCAGCCGTTCGGTTAATATAACCTCCTCCACCTCCACACCCTACTTCCGATGTGCACCATCCTGCCAGGCCAGGACCCAGGATACACCCAGGCTGTCCTGACAGAACCCCCATCTCTCGTTTGTATATCAATCCACTCTGCCGAAGGCATTGGTTCCTAAAACCGTACAATGACATTTATTGTAAATAAGTTGTATTACATTCTGGTCCACGTACCGCATACTTTCCAATTTTGCACCAGTCCTCTAACATCTGTACGTATTACATTTTTTCTCTGTAAAATCATCACTATTCCATGATTCCACATTTTCTTCAGACCTCATCGTTTCACTCTTGTTTCCCAAGTATATTTCATCACCCTTGTATCGTGTGTTCTACCAAGATGACCAATGCTGTAGTTGTTTTTCTATTCTTATAGTCACCAGGGCCGGATTTTAAGGGTAGGCTGGCTAGGCTGCAGCCTAGGGGCCCGCACCACATAAAAATTTAAAAAATAAAATTGTAACAAAAATAAATGAATATTCTTCGAAGCTTCTCATTGTCCTAGTAGAGTTAATTTATTATTCCTGTATACACTTTTTACCCAGACTTAAATTTGGTATATTTTCCCTAACCGTATAAAAAAAAACTGTCATGACTGAAAAGTAGGGGACCCGCACCACAACCTCAGCCTAAGGGCCCGCACACTCTAAATCTGGCGCTGACAGTCACACCTCCATGACAGTCACACCTCCAATCCCCTCTTAGACAGTTCATCTCCATCTTTTGTAACTTGAATTTCGTTTTGTTGTACCTACCTTTCACACCCGTAATTAGCTTAGCCTAAAAACTCGTTTGCGTGGTTACTTTTACCCGTGCAACTTACCTACTTCTTTTGTACAAAATTTTTGTTGCAAACACTGGCTAACCCCTTGTGTACACCAACTTTGTTCATTACTTTGTTGACACGTGTTTCTTAACCCTTCCACCCACTCTGCTTGGTTCTCTTATGCAGCACTTCATTCATATTTATATCCATAAAGATGAATATATGCGGTTTAAGAGAAGTTTGTATTTTGGAATGTGTACAAAACTTATACTGGTTGTCACTTTACAAAACAAAATCGTATAATCTTTTATGAATTAAGAACAATGATTTCTTATCACCTTAAATTTGTGCAGTCAAGTCATCACCAAAGGCACACTCTGATGATATTTCAAAACTGATCTTAATTTGTAATAATCCATACGTAGTTTATAATTAATATTTGAACCATTTCATGTTTCCAAACTTTTTTTAAATTTTGGTTTCACATTTAACATTATTATAAAATACTGACAAACTGAGTTGATATACTTCCAGTTTTGTTAGTTAGCACCCATCTTAAAACCAACTTTATCACTACTTATTGCCACACTGCTAAATATACTTCGTTCTTGACAAGGCCTTTTGGTGTCTCCTGAAGATGGTCGAGACACCGAAAGGCCTAGTCAAGAACAAAGTATTTAGCAGTGTGGCAATAAGTAGTGACAAAGTTGGTGAGTTGATATAATTGTGTATTATGTATTGAAAAAAGTACATCTTTTTTCTAGAGATTTTGTTTGCATTGTTCAAAAATTATTTTTTAAGGTATAAAAATCATGTACATTGTAGCTGTAGATAAATATTAATGAATTATTGTTATTATTATTGTTGTTGTTGTTGTTGTTGTTGTTACTATTATTATTGTCCAGTATGTCATTGTATGGTTTAAGGGTTGTGACTCAACTTGTAAGTTAATGAAAAATATTTTGTACAACTATATTGTCCATTTGTGATTGTCAGTGGTGTTGTACAAAATATTTCAACTGTTTGCGTTGTACAAAAACTATTGTTTGCATTTCAGTTGTGTTGTCATTAAGTTGCTTTTGAGCGACAAATGGGTGACCATTAAGTGACTCAGTGACCTAAGATACATCACATCCATAATGACAGACAAATGGTAAAAATTTGATCAATCTGTTGTTGCAGACTTCAATAGCACAACTTTCCAACTACTGAAAAAAATTTCAGGTTGTCCTGTCTGCATCAGTCTTAGTACATTACAAACTTTTATTACAAAAAAAAAATCATTTACCCAAAATATTCAATAATAAAAAAGTTATGTTCCTGTTAGACTACTCTACCTTCATTTTAGTACATAACTTTTCCGTTGCCCTGTTTTATACCATACGCTTATTAGAATATAAAATATAATGTATTTGTTATAATTTAAATATATAATTTGTTGTGTTAGAATAAATAATTATTTAGGTTAGTAATATACAATTTTTGTACACCAAACATATTTTTAATAACTTCTTATAACGTGTGTGTGTGTGTGTGTGTGTGTGTGTGTGTGTGTGTGTGTGTGTGTGTGTGTGTGTGTGTGTGTGTGTGTGTGTTTATATTATGTCTCAACTTACAGTTTTATAGTACAAGCTAAAATTGTGAATTTGAATTATACAAGCATAACAACATCAAAATTAATTATAAGCACTTAAAAAATCCAGTTTTTTTAAATATATTATTTTTTTATATACTGTATTTTTTCTTCTGTCATCCTGTTATTTCTCGTGATTTTATGTGGCAAAGAGATGGATATAACTTTAATTAATTTCAGTTCTCTCTATTAAACAATAGGTAAGGAAAAGAGGACTATCTTTATTATTCATTTGGGTAACAATTGATGAATTAGGTGAAATGAAAGATATCTTTAAAAAAAATGACAGTTTGCAGACAAATTAGCCTGAAGATAAATTTTGTGAAAACTTAATTTACAATAGCCTTACGCCCAAATAAGCAACTGTCTATTCGAAATACAATTAGTGGAAAAATATTGTAACATAACAAGGGGTTACACCTTAGAATAAAGACAAGTATATCATCAAAATTCACTGTGAATTATGCATAAACGCAATCTTTTTATTAATAAAATACAAAGAAGAATAAAATAAACTTAATAAATAAAGAAAGGAAGACACAATATACTATTTAAAGATGAACAATAAGGTCAAGGAATAAAAAGTAATCAAAACAAAAAGGGAAATATTATAATTAATAAATAATAGGAAAATAGGGAATGCAAATTTAAGAATAAAATAATTCAGTTACCATAACAAAACCATAACTGACGATGACCATAATACCCAGAAGAGACGATCAAAAGAAATATTCAATGTAAATAGTTATTAGTAGACATAAATATAATGTACAAATGTTAAACTTAGTATGTAAGAAATAAGACTTTGATTATAGCATTAGACTAGTAAACTAGGTCTGCGAACCTCAAACAGTTATTTTGTGTTCAAACTACAAAATGTGAGTGACATTAAAATTACTAATAAACTAATGTGAAGCTATAATTAGGAAAGTTAAGTGGTGTAATAACATAAAATAATGAAAAGAACAATTATAAACAATATAAACCAGTGTAGAGTGAAGTAAATAGGAAACGGACCTAGTGATGTAATATACTATGAATAAAACATATAAATTATGTTAACTAACTATAGTTAATATAAAAAAGTGTACAATAATTAATAACAGCGATATCTTACGTTACAAACTTATAATATATGGTAGTGATGAAGAACAAATAAGATTCAACGGAATCATATTAATTATAAAATATGAAACCGAACCTGTGACCCATAAATATTCCATCCAAGACCTTAACTGAATGAATTAGTGAAAGGAAGGAATTCCTTCCTCAACAAGAAAGGAATATATTGTTGAAGAATTTGAGAAACAAGGGAGAACATGTTAATTTTACTGCTGGACTTTTATACAAATTAATTGAAGATATAAGACAAAATGAGAAAGAAAAACTGTTGAAATAACGAGAAGATTAATGTTTTAATTGAATATACCAACAACTTGAAGGCCAGAGACGAAGAATCAAGCAATAAATTCATAAATGAAACTACCAGATTGGTGAGATTGCTCCATTATGTTAAGGCAGACTGTTGAACAAATATTACTTCATTTAAAGAAGTAAAATTTTGTTAGTGTTCAGTGAAACACTATAACAAAAACAATATAAACGTTATAATAATGAATTTTATTTGTACACCATAATTATTAGTATTAAGAGTTCCTTTTTAAATTGTTCTTTTGTATGATCCAAAGGACCCACTATTCAACATACATCCACAACACCCAATTATTGAACCTTATTTATAAATATGATGTTTTATTTTATATGTATGACTTGTACAGTACATTGACTTTACTTTTACATTAACCCTGAGATAAGATTATTCATGTTATCCAACCGAAATGAGCTACCAATGTTAGAAAGGAACATTGAATGTCAATACAATTAAATCAATGTCAAAGAAAAGAGTAAATAAAAATAATTGAATTTGAGACAAGAACGAATAAGGAGTTAGATTCTTTATTTTAACATAGACTTATACATTGAAGAAAGGGTAAGTTTAAGAAGTTAGGATATAAAGATTAAACTCACGTAAGAGTTTAATTTTACAATATTTATATTTTTTCACAGGGATAACCAGACTTGAGAAATTTAAAGGACAACTTTGGTTCAGGGACACAAAAAAGTATTGGACGACGATTACATTACACAAATTAGTTGACTAATGGTAAGCTGCAGTTTTTCTGCATCATCTGTTGTGAATACAATGCATGTAACCTTAGACACAGAAATTGACTTTGAAATCTTAATTTATGTACTTACCAACAGCATAAATGTTCAGTGATGGATACAGTATTTTTGTTTGTACTTGTGGCAGCTTGATCATTATTGGGCTGTCATTTATTGGCCATACCTGTTATTTGGGGAATTAGTAAACATTCAATTGTCGTTTGAGTTGTAATGTGTTACACTGTTTCTAAAATGCAATATATTTATGCAGTACTTTATTTTTAAATGTTCCACCTATACAGTGTGTTTGAAGGAGCTGTGATGATCTTCTTCTTCTACTGGTGTTACAACCCAGTATAGGTTTTAACCTCTTCAATCAATTTTCTCCATTCAGCACTCAATGCTGAAGAATACATAGTCTTCTCCATCTTCTTATCCCCATATATTCATATGTGTATACCACTAGCTTTCTTAAAACAGAGGATAATTATGATGGATGGATACCTCAAGCTCCAAACCCTACAAAGCTAACATAGTTCTTTGACTACTTTGTCGACGAATGGATGGAAAATCAAGAACTCCCAATACGAGTGTGGAGCTGTTACCAGAGGCAACATACTACTAAATGTCGTCGGAGACAGGAACAATTGCACCAACATACTGTTAGGAAGACTAAACTCCAAACTAAAGGAAGTGTCATCTGTTTAAAATGACATTCCGAAAACACAAACTACACAGTATTCTGGACGAAACTTAATAATTCCGTCTTTCTCATAATTTCTTCAACAACCTCAATCCATCTCTTCATTGGCCTTCCTCGTGATCTATCTGTTGGTCTTCATTTAGAATTTTTCTGGGAATTCTGTGTTGTTCCATCCTCATAATGTGTCCCAGCCAGGCTATCCTTCTACTCTTTATATAGCTTACTATATCGGTTCTGTGTATTATATTATTTGTTTCAGCTGTGATGGTACTAAAAGATTATCTCTTAAAACTTCTTAAAAATGGTAAAGTTGAAGTTACTTTGCGGCATTACAAAAAATCTGAATACACTTCTGTTCTTATATGTACAGTAGAAGCCCGAAATAGCGCGGTCCGATATACCGCGGATTCGGATATAACGCGGTGAAGAGTATGTCGCCCATTATTAGCGAAAATTCTTACGTGTAGAGAGTGAGTAAATTATGAATTGTTTATCGTGACTTCCGTAGCCACAACATTGGAATGCGTTGCGTTTATTGTAAACAAAGGCTTGTTGTTGGAAACGGCATTGTAAACAACAGCCAGAATTGCCAGTTCAAGTGTACCTGTAGACATAAACAATTGCCCAAGCTATTTACAGTCTATACGTTTCTAAGAATTCATGCCAAGGCAAGCAGCCAACTAAATCCCTTCTCTCCCTCATATTACAGTACAGTATACGATCATACTCTGATATTATCTTATCAAAGTGTATAGTATTTGTCATAAATTCGCATAGTGTAGAGTTTTGTGATGTCGCAGAAAAGAAAAGCATATTCTGTGAGTGATAAACTCAAAATAATTGATCGTGTGAAGAACGGAGAGTCAAAGGCAAGTTTATCACGCGAGTGTCGCATCCCAGAAGGAACAATTAGAGGGTGGATGAAGGAAGAAGATAAACTTAAAAGTTTTGTGAACACAGTTGAAAGTGAAGTGGGGTTGCAAAGAAAAAAGACTAAAGTAGGTAAGGATAGTGAACTAGATGAGTGTCTGTACAGGTGGTTTTTAATAAAACGAAGTGAAGGTGTGCCACTGTCAGGACCAGTTATTAGAGCTCAAGCTGTGAAATTCCATTGTGATTTACATGGCAATAGTGACTTTAATGCATCTGATGGATGGTTTTCGCGATGGAAATCTCGTCATGGTATAAGCCAGATAAGCATTGAAGGGGAAGCACGATCATGTGACAGTGAAGCTGCAGCACTTTTTCCTCAGGCATTAAACAAAGTAATGATCGATAACGATTTAAATGACCATCAAGTGTATAATTGTGACGAAACTGCTCTGTATTTTCGAATGCTTCCTACCAGAACTCTGGATGTGAATAATTCAATAAATAAATCTGGATTAAAAATAAATAAGGATAGAGTTACCCTCCTGTTTGCCACAAAGTTAAACCTCTCTGTATAGGGAAAAGCCGAAATCCTAGATGCTTTCAACATGTTAACATGACGTCATTACCCATCACATATCGTAATACAAAAAATGCTTGGATGACAAGTGATATTTTCGGTAAATGGTTCCATGAAGAACTTGTTCCATCTGTGAGAAGCCACCTGCAGTCACTCAACCTCGAAGAAAAAGCTGTACTGACCCTTGACCACTGTCCAGCACATCCACCTGCTGATATGCTACAATCAAGAGATGGGAAAATCGGAGTCATGTTCTTGCCGAAAAACACTACAGCACTGATCCAGCCATTAGATCAAGGCATCATAAAAGCATTTAAAGCGCATTACCGCCGTGAACTTCTGAGTGCTATAGTGAATTCTGATGAGGAAATGGAAATTTACCTTAAGTCAATAAACCTGAAAACAGTTGCGTATTCAATAGGTCTTGCATGGGAAAGTATTAGTATGGCTACGATTCAGAATTGCTGGAAGAAATGTTCCTTTGAACAAAACATCGCCGATGGAAATTGCTCTGTTGCCGGATTCACTAATAGTGATGTACAGTCTGCGAGTAGTGCTCTGCATTGCAACTTCACTCTAGATGACTTGAATGACTGGGCAGAAGTTGACAACGGTGAGCCTGTTACAGAATGTATAGGAGATAAAGATGTCATCGATGCAGTCCGAAATACAAATTGCGAAGAAAAAGAAGACGATGACGATGATGGAAATGAAAATGGGGTGGAAGTGAAAGAAGTTATTCCAAATGTTAGTGAAGTGATAATACACATAAACAAAGTAATTTCGTGGATGGAGAGGCAAAGTGAATCTAATAATGTTCATCTGCTGCACCTCGCGTTTATAAAACAATACGCGGAAAAGAAACGCTGTGCATTATCCCGTCAAACAACAATTACGGACTTTTTTAAGACCAACAATTAGGCCTACAGTAGGTCGAGTGAGCAATGTATAAATAGTGTATTTTATATTCCATTGGATTAAAATACAGTTTTCTTATTTTTTATTTCTACATTTGGTGACGTAATTTACGTACAGTATATAGTAGTGCATTATGCTGTAGCCTTTTTCCCGGTCCTCCCTCCCCATCATTTGTCATTGTACAGGTCACTTTCCGATATACCGCGGTTACGCCTATAACGCGGGGGAAAGTATGTCACCCGACAACCGCGCTATATCGGGCTTCTACTGTATATCGTTGAAGGGGACCTTCATTTAAAACTGTTATTTAACGGTCATTAAAGAAAAAAACATTAAATCAAATAAAACTACATATTTTTTGTGTAATTTGTACCGCCTTCATATTAGCAACAATTGACATTGTTCTTCGTAGTGCAAATGGGAAGCAAAGTAGAAAACAGCCATTTTTTTCATATTTATTTCATTTCTTTGTCATTGTGAAACCTGACTAGATATTAAGGAGCCTGCCCCCCACCCATCTCCAACTTCATCTCGCCACCTCAGCTTTGGTCTTCACACTTTCCTATTACCATCTGGGTCATACAGGAAGACGAGCGGACACACATTTCACAAGGAGGCACAGCTTCTGGCATATGCCGATGATATTGACATCATAAGTAGGTCTGAATCTGGATTAAAGGAAGCCTTTCAAGAACTGGAGTTCTCCGCCAAGGCTATGGGCTTGGTTATAAACCAAAGCAAAACTAAATATATGGTTGTAGGTGCCAACACTCGCGCCCTGTCCCTCCGCATTAATGATTATGAATTTGAAAAAGTTTAAGGATTTCCATATCTCGGGTCATATGTGGACTCGGAAATGACTCCTCTAGAGACACTGAAAAACAAATATCTGCTAATACGTGTTACTACGGACTAGTAAAACATTTTAAATCAAAATCAATAAGTAAAGAGACAAAAGCCACACTCTACAAGACCTTGATCAGACCCGTTCTGATGTATGGCTCGGACTGCTGGGTGCTAAAAAAACTAGATGAGCAGAAACTAACCGTGTTTGAGAGGAAGGTACTGAGGAGAATCTATGGCCCTGTGAAGGAAAACGAGATTTGGAGGTGACTGCATAATCGAGAGTTGTACGAAAGGTTTAAAGATCTTCTGATTGTGCTATTCATACAAATTAACAATTTGCCTTGGGCCGGACATGTTCAGAGAATGGCGGAGGATAGAATCCCAAAAAACATCATGAATTATTTGCAGATGGGAAGGAGAAGGAGGGGAAGACCGCATACAAGATGGCTGGACCAGGTTGGTAAGGAGGCAGTGAGGCTGGGTGCAGCAAACTGGTGGACATTGGCCGGGAGTAGAGACCAGTTGAGACGATTTTGATTTCTTTTGGAGGCCAGGGCCCGGACTGGGCTGTAGCGCCGAAGATGTATGTATGTATGTAAGTCATACAGGAAGAGGCACTTTACAGGGTCCTGGGTGCCCATCCTAACCTGCCATCTAACCCGTTCTATCTTTACCTTTTTGATAATGGTCACATCATGTAGCAGGTTATATACCTCTCCATTTGTTCTTTTTCTCCACACACACACCCCTCCTTCACTGGCCTACTCAGTATTTTCCTCTCAAATGTTCCCAGCACATTATCAGTGCTTCTGCTCAGAATCCATGTCTCCAATCCATACAGTAGCACTGGGAAGAATAAAATAATACATAAAAGTTGCCAATAAGAAAAAACAACTGGGAATGTAAGGGAATTTAATTAAAAACTGAATCATAAAAAGAGTCAAACAAATCTGCATCAACAAGTATGCACAGGAGAAGAGGCAAATTGGTTGATTTATTACAAACAATTGACTATGACCTGGGCGTTTTTATTGGGTCATGTTTGTAAACAACCAGACTGAGAATTTGTCCAGGGGTGTGTTAGCATTGCAGATGGCAGGATATCATTGGCATGAAGCTGAATGAATAGCATTTCAAAATAGAATTAATACCAAGAGC
This sequence comes from Magicicada septendecula, assembly GCA_034769895.1. Lineage (NCBI taxonomy): Eukaryota > Metazoa > Arthropoda > Insecta > Hemiptera > Cicadidae > Magicicada > Magicicada septendecula. The sequence continues at coordinate 34,654,021 of CM068372.1, forward strand.
GTCTATAAACAATACATTGATTGATACAGTTGATTCTTATATGGCTAACAAGTTAGCATATAACACACCATTTGGGGATGTTTACTTCGAGTTACACAATTTTTATTTTACATATTGAAATCAATGTGTGGTTATAGATTTTGGAAAACATTCTGTAACACACACGTTCAAGGCTACTTGGTTCATGTTGTTATCATTAATGACCAAAGAACCTTTTGTAAGTTTGTTTTATTAGAGTTTTTCTCAGCATTGTCATTAACATTAATTGGTGCTAGAGCCTGTTGAGAGCTAGGGCCTTGTCAACTGCTTGCCTCCACCATTTGGCTTTCAATGCTGCTAGATGCTTCTAGTTTCGGATCCCCAACTTATGTGGGTCAGCCTCGACATCATCTAGCCAGTGCAGCCTAGGGCATCCGTGCAGTATCCCCTCTGGCTTTGTGCTCATCGCTTTATTAGTACTCGTTCATTGCCCACGCTTTCTACTTGTCTGCACACTTTTATGTAGGGGACGATGTGGGGCATTGTAAAGTACTTTTAACTTAACATTGGTTCTTATCCTCTACATGTTTTCTCACATACAGCTCCAAAGATCTGGCCGAGAATCTTTCATTCCCAAATATTAAGGAGGCTTTCATCCTTTTTCTTGTCAAGGTCCAGGTTTCAGAACCACATATGACTACCAGTTTGATACTCATCATTGTCAACAAAGGTAACTGTATCATAAATTTCCTTTTTCAACCTGTGAAACAAAGAAAGTGGGAGAAAGATGCATTGAATGTGGGGATTTTTTCCACCCATAACATGCACACTCAGAAGAGTATGATACAGGTGCTACGTCCCATTTTTGCAACTTGTTGTGACCATCTTTCTGTCAGTTAGCATTTCTTACATCACAACTGCAGCTATTTATTAAACCAGTAAGTTTGCGACTGTGCCCTAACCTAAATTATTGTTTTGATATACTGTAAACAGACTTTATCCGTTACTGGATTGTGTGGGGTGAGTGGTCTACAACAGAAACTAGACATTAAACTGACATGGACAAAACTATAATAGTCCTTTGAATTTGTCAGTTATATTCACTAGCCTACAAATAAAAATCAATTTGCTGATTACATATCATGCTGCACTATATTGTTTGGTCATATGACTCGAAAATTTTGTCTTTCTTTTGACCGCTACTTTATTAGTCTTGTGCTGAGTCAAATGATTCAGCGCGAGTTTAGTAAATGTATTGGCATTTTTTTTGGACGGTAAAGACAGTACAAAAGTTAAAGTAATTAGGAGTGCTGCTCTCTACCCGCGGATAGGAGAGGCTACCGTTCTCGAGTTTTCACCGTTTGATAGGTGTTTCCATCTACTGAGTTTTTCCAGCAGCTCGGCTGAGTTTTTAAACAACAGTGCTGCAGCCTGGTGAGAATTTCCTTACAAACGGACAACGAACGGAAACTTTTGTTAAAGTTTGTCTCAAAATGGAAGCCTAACTCACGACATCGTAGAAGATCTCTTCGGTGGAGAGTTTAGTGTGAAAATCTAGCGTCGACTTCTTTTAAATATGAGATAGTTCTTAATGACTGCGGTAAGTTTTGATTTCGTTATATTAATTATATACCAAACTTTTAAAGGAGAAAACGTTTTTTTTTAGTAAGCTTGAGTAAGCCCCCACTTGTCGGAGCATGCATTGTGAGACGTAATTGTTCGTAAAGTTTTTATAAACCAATAAAACTTGATTATTGGAGTGTCAGAATCTCGGCTTTAATACCTAAAGTACAATAACCACAATATATTTAATATTGAACTTTCATTAAAACTGATGTAACGAGATTGTGTTGTTCACTTAACCTATTACACAATACGTCGTCATTAAGTGGTATAAAGTTTTGCTACAATGACAGTAAAACTTTATACATACATAATTGGGAACTTACTCAGGCACGTTTTAAACGTAAATCATGTCACATTCAAAGTAGTAGTATTCGCAAATTCTATGGAGTAAAAAACTATGTGTTTTAAATAAATTCTTCGCCACGTGGTAACCTCAATTTCACTCAAAGTAATAAGTTCATAAGATGTCACAGAGCCAAGATAAATTATTATATTGCAGAAGCAACTCACATTCAGTGAGGTTCAAGTTATAAAGCGTTATAAAGAATCATTGTTAGAGGACTTTTTAAGTAAGGCATGTTGGCCAAAATAATGTTACCAAGTTTTATTATGTACAACACAACTAGGTGTTGTTTTTATTTATGTATTTTGGAGGGTGTCCAAACGGTGGGGGCATTTGTGTGTGGTCTCTCACTAAAGATGTAATGTGTGACAATAGGGTTCACTGAACAGAGACAAGTCCTGCTAAGACTGAACCAAATGACATCCTAAAGCTCCACACTCGACACCGAAGAGAACAACCAGGCCGCAACAACATGCCAATCATGAGATCGCCACGCTATAAATAAGATCATCCTTCTGGGCACACAAAGCAGGTGAAAAATATCCATTTTATATTCACACGTAGAATCAACAGGGTACCAGTATACATTCATTTGGATCCCCAATTGATGGGACAGTTTAGTGTGAACACTAAGTATTAATTGTAAATTTCAATACATGTATAGTTAATTGTCAGTTCAGAGACTGACATGTGTACCACACAGCATCCAACTTAGATTTCCACTCATTTCTTTATAGTACTTTCGCTACAGATTTAAAGTCAGTTTTGTTATTATTATTTTCTCAAGTTTAATTTACTCTGCATTAAAACATATATTTTCTCTTATTTTTAAAATCAGGTTAGGCCATTTGTATAAAAAGATTACTGGGGAGGTAGGTGTTATTTTAAATTAGTTTCAACCAAGCTGTGCCTGTCGAAACACTTTTCAACTTGTTTGTCGAAACAAGGTTGTTGAAACAAGGTTGTTGAGACTGGTTATAAATGGAAGAAACATGTCCGTCTCTGACACACAAATGTATTTTTTTTATATAAGGTGCTAATATTGTGCAATTTTTCCCTTTCATTAATTGGCCCTATTTAAGTCTATATAAATTCTTTATATTAATCATGGTAACTGGGGGGCGTTAATTATTTTAAACATTTTTTATTTCTCACCTTAATTAAGTATTTTAGCACTTAGCCACTTAGGCACTTGGTTTTAAATTTTAATGTCCTGGGGACATTTGTATGCAATACTTTATGATACACATGACGTGCAATTAACCCACACCATGGGGCTACATTCATAGAAATAAATCTTTAATCCTAATTGGGATTCCTATAAAGCAGAAGTTTAGAATTTATATACACCAGAAGGCTAATATAAAAAAAAGGGCGTGGCAAGAGACCTTTATGTATTTGTATACTATTGTATATGTAATTTGTCTTGTGGAACGTGTTATGTCTGTATATTTCTGTGTACATTTTGGGGGATATATATATATATATATAAATATTATGCATTGCTGTACTTTTGGTGGGATATAGGGATTTTATTATTAGAATGTATATACACCAGTAGACGAGTATTCTATCTCAATAATCGTGGCTGATCATTTCTTTAAATTAATTGTTTTATTTAACAAGTATAGTAAGTGTCATCTTTAAAGTTCATTTAAATTGGATGAATAATTATTTTAATTATTAATAGTAACTGTGAATGAAATTATTTACCTTCATAAATTTATATACTGCATTTTAAAAGAAACATATGATATAAATTTTATATTTTAAGAAATAGTTTAATGGGAGTTTTATTTTGAGGTTAATGATTATTTTAAATTTTCAATTCATTGATGGTGACATAGCAATTATTTTCTTGGATTCAGTTTATATTATTCAGATGGCCTTGTTGAGAGGATATATTTTTTTTTGTTAACCATTTAAAAGGGGAATTCTAAATCACTGTTGTTTTTTTGTTATGAATATTATGAGATAGAATAATAAAACCATTGTTAATTATTTAATTCTTGAGTTTTTATTGCAAGTCCCGTCTTACTGGATCCAGCGCAATTTTAGCTTCTCTAGGCCTTAGCCTAGTTTTAATTAACTTGTAACCCCTCTTTACAAAAAGAAATATTCTTTTTGTTTTAACTACTCAAAATGAAGTAGGGGTTTCATTTGGTAGCAGAGCGCGGTTACGACAAGGGTCCTGTGGGTGTGATGGGGCTTGCAAACTTAGGAAATATTTTAAAATTTTCACAATGTTTAGTTCTTAAATAGAACTTAGAAAAATTTTCAAGGCCCTATATCCCAAGGTTGAAAATATTTTGTTAGTTTTAAGGTTTGAAACATATGTATATGTACTTGCCCGCCTTGCATAGTGAATGGTGCCACGTGGTAGGAAATTTTAGAAGGGGAAATCCCTGGGCAAGACTTATCGCAGTCGGCGCTTAGTTAGTTTGAGTTTACCTTACCCATGTTTGGGGAGGTGTTGCGGTTTTTTTGTGATTAGGCGGTATGGCCCGATCGGCAGTCGGTTTCTGCCGATAAATGGTAGCCGGAGGTAACCTAAGAAATGGTTAAAATAAATTTTCGTTGGTCGGTATTTTGTTTTTTGTGTTGTGTGTGTTGTGTGTGTGTCGCGTTCCTTTTGTCTGGTGTAATCGAGTGTGAGCTGTTCAGGTAGTGGGCTAGTTCTCGCATCGTTAGGTGGACCCGCAGTCTACTCTTTGGAAGAACAGTACTTGGGTTTTTCAGATTCTGATTAGTTAGAATAAGTTTTAAAGTTTTGTTAAGTGTGCCGACCGCGAAGTAAGATGACGTCGATAAATCCTGAGTTGTTTGTTAGGGAGGAAATTGAGTTCGAGCTCTGGGCCCGGGGTAAAGAAACCCAAGGCAATGTCCAAACCTTACGGCAGCGGCTCCGTGAAGCGCTGACCGCGGGTGATGCGCTCTCCAGGGTCACTATCACTGACCCCGAGAGTGAGTGGGAGCGGTGTACAGAAAAATGGGGTGAGCTAAAGGAGTCGGCTCAATCCGTCGAAAGTTTGGAGGAGAGACCGGGATGCTCTCTCGTTGTCCGGCGGATCCGGCAACGTATGCAGCACTTGATTCATCGGCTGCAAAATTTACTGGCACAAGTCAGTGAACCGCCATATATAACACCGCCACCATATAATATAAAAGAGATAATACAGGAGATTACCTCGACCCTCCAAGGGTCACCACCGGTAAGAGCATCCACCCCAATTCCGGTTGTTGAGGAGTCCGTGATCTCAGCGCTGAACACTTCTTCATACAGGGAAGTAGAGCCCGTACGGACTGGTTCGGGGGCGGCAACGTACAACCACCTGCCCAACCCACTTGCCGATATTATTAAACAACTCCCAGTCGTGGACGGACTGGAAGCAGATAAACTACTCCCGTTTTTTAAGATAGTCTTTGACTTAAAGGACTATCCAGGTATGCTGGAGCGAACGGTGCTCGAACTCATCTTCCCCTACTGTCGCGGTACCATGGCTGACAGGGTGGCGGAGGTAATGCGACGTAAGGAAGGCGTGGATGAGTTCCACCGGGTGGTGCTGAGGGCGTTCGTACCCAGTAGAATGATGGAGCAATTGCGCCATCGGCATTTTTATAAAGTACAGGCACGGGGCGAAACATTGGCCCAGTATGTGCTGCGAATGCGCCAGGTAGCGCGTATTCTGGGAATGGGCATGTCGGAGGAAGAGGTAGTCCAACACATCCTCGACGGCGTCTCTGCTGACGACCGTCTGCGACTAGTTTTTGCACAGCGGCCGCAGTGGTTTACCGACCTGGAGCGACTCTGCGTTATGACGGAGACCATGCAGATGACCGACCAGGCGAGCGGAAACAGTAGACGAGCCGAACCAAGACCTCAGACATCGGAAGGGGCCAGAGAGCCTACCTTCCCCCGACAGGCCCAGCCAGCTCGAAATCGTCAGCAAACAAATCCAAATACTGTGATTTGTTATAATTGTAACCGCCCGGGACACGTGGCGAGAAATTGTATGCGAAGGCGCACGCGACCAGCACCACCTATGTCTAGACCAGCGCCAAAAAACTAAGTAGACAGGGGAAGATATTTCGGAGGATGTCTTCCCCCCACTTCAATTCTGTTCAACTTCCGTCGACCTCCAGGCAGCCGTTAAAAGCCCCATCTTCAAATATCAAGGTCCAGTCCGCTACCTCACAACAACTTTCTGTATGCCACTTTCTGTCGCTCGAGGTAAAGGGGGGTCAGCTCAGAGCCTTAGTTGACTCCGGTTCAGCCCGATCCATCATTTCATCTCGGGTACATGCGGACCTTGAACAACAGGGTTTAATTATAAGGTCAGAAAAGTCATCTGCTATATGCTGGACGGCATCCCGTGAAATCTTGCCTATCTCCCGGGTTACTTCCTTTAAGATCAAAATTGATGGGTTTTCTTTGTGGTCTTTTCTGGTTTCTCCTGCTCTGGGAGTGGATTGTATCATTGGTGCCGATTTTATCGCAAAAAGTGGTCTCGTGCTGGACATCCAAGCGCACCAATGTTTTTTTAAATTTAATCGGGAGGTTTTAATTCCGTTCCTTGGGTACCAGGGCGCTAAGCCGGGTATCCAAGAAGTAGCTTGTCCCGATTCTGCACGAGACCATCTCACTCCATCCCAGCAGACGGCCTTAGATTATTTGTGTGAGGAATTTCCCGAGGTGTTAACTCCTACTTTGGGACTCACACACCTGCTGGAATATAAAATCAGTCTAACAGATACGAAAATAGTGAGGTCACACCCTTACAAGTTTGCCCCTCCTAAGATGACCATTCTGTGAGAGAAGGTTCAAGAATTATTAGACCAAGGGGTGATTGAACCTTCTCATTCCAGCTATGCCAGTCCAGCATTTTTAGTGCCAAAGCCTGGTGGCAAACAAAGAATGGTAATAGATTACAGGAAGTTGAACGCCAATATCGAGGTGGATTCTGTTCCCCTCCCGGATTTACATTCGGCCTTTGATTGGTTCAGTGGGGCCAGATTTTATACCATTATCGATCTGAACGCGGCCTATCATCAGATACCTCTTGCCAAAGAAAGTAAACCATACACAGCTTTTTGTGTACCCTGGAATTTGTACCAGTACACAAGGGTTCCCATGGGTTTGGCTGTGGGGGCCCAGACACTTACTCGCCTTCTTGACACTGTCTTTCACGACGTCAAATTCCGTTTCATCTATAATTATCTTGACGATCTGTTGGTGTATAGTGAGACTTTCGAGGATCATCTGCGGCATTTAAGAGAGGTGTTGGGTCGTTTAAGAGAGGCTGGCCTCACTGTCAATCCCGAAAAGGTTCGTTTCGCCCAAGAGAGTATTTCTTTCTTGGGCCATTTAATTTCATACAAGGGCGTGACGGTAGACCCAGAGAGGACACAAGGCATCCGTGACTTTCCTCCGCCAAGGGATGCGAAAGGCATAGCGAGATTCGTCGGTATGATAAATTTTTATCGGCGTTTCATACCGAATATCGCTGAAATTGCCGCTCCCTTGAATGAACTGAGGAAGAAGGGGGCAAAGTTTGCATGGGGGGAAAACCAACAGAAGGCTTTTGATACCTTAAAGGAAGCCATCATTTCCCCACCGGTGTTGCGGATGCCCGACTTTTCGAAACCGTTCATTTTGCAGACGGACGCGAGTTCGGTTGCGCTCGGAGCGGTCCTTTCCCAGGTTATTGACGACGCTAGGCAGCCTGTGGCTTTTATCTCACGCACGTTGACCCAGCAAGAACGTAAATCATCCGTTTACGAGCTAGAGTGTTTAGCTGTTGTATACGCTCTAGATAAGTTCAGGCGTTTCCTGGAACATGCTGAGTTCCTGCTCGAGACCGATAATCAGGCTCTCTCATGGCTTCTAGCTCATCCCCGGCAACTGGGTAAAATTGGTAGATGGGTGGTGAAAATCTCATCCTTTAAGTTCACCGTGCAACACATCAGGGGATCCCAGAATGTGGTTGCAGATGCCTTATCCCGTATGTTTTCCCAACCCAGTGATGCCCAAGCTGAGCAACCCTGTTCCGTTCTTCTCGATTTTCCATTAGCCTTCACTGATGTGTTACCCCATCAGTTAAACGACGAAGTGCTGGGTCAAGTCATCCAAAATATTAAGCAGGGTAACGTACAGGCCCCTTATTTCTTGTCCAAGGGAGTCCTTTGCTGTCGAGAAAGAAAAGGACGAGCACCTAAAATCGTGCTGCCTAGCAAATTAGTGCCCATGGTCTTCAGTTATTACCATGATTCCCCAATCGGAGGCCACAAGGGAATTTCGAAGACCATTTCCAGTATTAGGAAACATTTTATCTGGAAGGGCATGGATAGAGACATCGCGACAAGAGTAAAAAACTGTCATCTGTGTGGCTTGAGCAAGCCTGCCCAGAACACCAAACTAGGGTTGTTATCGTCTGAGGTGGCGAGCAGACCAATGGAAAAGTTATTTATTGACTACGTGGGGCCGTTCCCCCGTAGCAAGTCAGGTAATGCTTACCTGCTTGTTTGTGTAGATGCCTTTTCAAAGTTTGCCTGGCTACTGCCCTTACGGCAGGCAACCGCTCGTTTGACCATCAACGCTTTACAGAACCACGTTTTTCAGCATTTCGGTCTTCCGACCATCATTGTCTCGGACAATGGCCCGCAATTTATTTCAAATGAATTCAGGCGTATGTGTTTCGCCAGTGGCATCAAACACGTAACCACTTCCCCTTATTATCCACAACCGTCCCATGCGGAGAGATTCAATCGGAATCTCCGGTCCGCCTTGATTGCTTATCACGCTGAGCAACAAACCACCTGGGATCAGAATCTGGTTACAATTAGCCTTCAACACGGCCAGACACGACAGTCATCAGGCCGTGCCCTTTGAAATTTTGTTTGGATTCTCGCCCGCACTCCCGTTGACCAACCTATGGGATATCGAAGATCTTCTGCCGCGGGAGCCCAATAATAAAACTGCGGAGAGATGGAAAATGGCTCGGAAGAATTTGCTGCGAGCGCACGAGCGGGTCCGTCGGCGTTATAATCAGGGGCGTATTCCAAACCCCTTCCGGATTGGTGACTGGGTCTATTGCCAAAGCCACCCACTCAGCTCTGCCGCCGACAAACGTGCTGCGAAGCTATGCTACCATTGGTCGGGGCCATACCGAATCATAGGATTTACGTCACCGGTGACGGCCCGGCTGGACGTACCGGGAGACAAACAAAAGTTGTTGACAAGCCACATTTCAAAACTTAAACGTTGTCGGGGGCTATCCAAAACGTTCGAAGGGGGATAGTCCCCGTAAAGATAGGACGGAGGTCCATGTTAAATGTGGAAGTCGTGTTCAGGCGAATGGGGCGAGCCACAGGAGATCGGAATATCTACGCGTAGGAATCTTTCTTTTGTCTTTAGCTCTCTCTCTCTCTTGTGCTGTATGCGGACTCTGATCAGGTCAGCATGCAGCACCCGCACACTTACATAATACATATCTTCTTTCGTCTCTTTCGTTTTCCTTTTGAATTCTGTTCTCCTGAGAGCAAGCTCAGCTGAGCCAACCCAACCACGACGTCCACGGGTATCTTTTGGGGAGAGGTACACTGCAGGGTACCCTCCTGGCCTTTAACGTTGGGGCAACTATGTTGCCCTTTTGGGGTGAGGGTGTGCTGAGTCAAATGATTCAGCGCGAGTTTAGTAAATGTATTGGCATTTTTTTTGGACGGTAAAGACAGTACAAAAGTTAAAGTAATTAGGAGTGCTGCTCTCTACCCGCGGATAGGAGAGGCTACCGTTCTCGAGTTTTCACCGTTTGATAGGTGTTTCCATCTACTGAGTTTTTCCAGCAGCTCGGCTGAGTTTTTAAACAACAGTGCTGCAGCCTGGTGAGAATTTCCTTACAAACGGACAACGAACGGAAACTTTTGTTAAAGTTTGTCTCAAAATGGAAGCCTAACTCACGACATCGTAGAAGATCTCTTCGGTGGAGAGTTTAGTGTGAAAATCTAGCGTCGACTTCTTTTAAATATGAGATAGTTCTTAATGACTGCGGTAAGTTTTGATTTCGTTATATTAATTATATACCAAACTTTTAAAGGAGAAAACGTTTTTTTTTAGTAAGCTTGAGTAAGCCCCCACTTGTCGGAGCATGCATTGTGAGACGTAATTGTTCGTAAAGTTTTTATAAACCAATAAAACTTGATTATTGGAGTGTCAGAATCTCGGCTTTAATACCTAAAGTACAATAACCACAATATATTTAATATTGAACTTTCATTAAAACTGATGTAACGAGATTGTGTTGTTCACTTAACCTATTACACAATACGTCGTCATTAAGTGGTATAAAGTTTTGCTACAATGACAGTAAAACTTTATACATACATAATTGGGAACTTACTCAGGCACGTTTTAAACGTAAATCATGTCACATTCAAAGTAGTAGTATTCGCAAATTCTATGGAGTAAAAAACTATGTGTTTTAAATAAATTCTTCGCCACGTGGTAACCTCAATTTCACTCAAAGTAATAAGTTCATAAGATGTCACAGAGCCAAGATAAATTATTATATTGCAGAAGCAACTCACATTCAGTGAGGTTCAAGTTATAAAGCATTATAAAGAATCATTGTTAGAGAACTTTTTAAGTAAGGCATGTTGGCCAAAATAATGTTACCAAGTTTTATTATGTACAACACAACTAGGTGTTGTTTTTATTTATGTATTTTGGAGGGTGTCCAAACGGTGGGGGCATTTGTGTGTGGTCTCTCACTAAAGATGTAATGTGTGACAATAGGGTTCACTGAACAGAGACAAGTCCTGCTAAGACTGAACCAAATGACATCCTAAAGCTCCACACTCGACACCGAAGAGAACAACCAGGCCGCAACAACATGCCAATCATGAGATCGCCACGCTATAAATAAGATCATCCTTCTGGGCACACAAAGCAGGTGAAAAATATCCATTTTATATTCACACGTAGAATCAACATGGTACCAGTATACATTCATTTGGATCCCCAATTGATGGGACAGTTTAGTGTGAACACTAAGTATTAATTGTAAATTTCAATACATGTATAGTTAATTGTCAGTTCAGAGACTGACATGTGTACCACACAGCATCCAACTTAGATTTCCACTCATTTCTTTATAGTACTTTCGCTACAGATTTAAAGTCAGTTTTGTTATTATTATTTTCTCAAGTTTAATTTACTCTGCATTAAAACATATATTTTCTCTTATTTTTAAAATCAGGTTAGGCCATTTGTATAAAAAGATTACTGGGGAGGTAGGTGTTATTTTAAATTAGTTTCAACCAAGCTGTGCCTGTCGAAACACTTTTCAACTTGTTTGTCGAAACAAGGTTGTTGAAACAAGGTTGTTGAGACTGGTTATAAATGGAAGAAACATGTCCGTCTCTGACACACAAATGTATTTTTTTTATATAAGGTGCTAATATTGTGCAATTTTTCCCTTTCATTAATTGGCCCTATTTAAGTCTATATAAATTCTTTATATTAATCATGGTAACTGGGGGGCGTTAATTATTTTAAACATTTTTTATTTCTCACCTTAATTAAGTATTTTAGCACTTAGCCACTTAGGCACTTGGTTTTAAATTTTAATGTCCTGGGGACATTTGTATGCAATACTTTATGATACACATGACGTGCAATTAACCCACACCATGGGGCTGCATTCATAGAAATAAATCTTTAATCCTAATTGGGATTCCTATAAAGCAGAAGTTTAGAATTTATATACACCAGAAGGCTAATATAAAAAAAAGGGCGTGGCAAGAGACCTTTATGTATTTGTATACTATTGTATATGTAATTTGTCTTGTGGAACGTGTTATGTCTGTATATTTCTGTGTGCATTTTGGGGGATATATATATATATATATATATATATATATATATATAAATATTATGCATTGCTGTACTTTTGGTGGGATATAGGGATTTTATTATTAGAATGTATATACACCAGTAGACGAGTATTCTATCTCAATAATCGTGGCTGATCATTTCTTTAAATTAATTGTTTTATTTAACAAGTATAGTAAGTGTCATCTTTAAAGTTCATTTAAATTGGATGAATAATTATTAATAGTAACTGTGAATGAAATTATTTACCTTCATAAATTTATATACTGCATTTTAAAAGAAACATATGATATAAATTTTATATTTTAAGAAATAGTTTAATGGGAGTTTTATTTTGAGGTTAATGATTATTTTAAATTTTCAATTCATTGATGGTGACATAGCAATTATTTTCTTGGATTCAGTTTATATTATTCAGGTGGCCTTGTTGAGAGGATATATTTTTTTTTGTTAACCATTTAAAAGGGGAATTCTAAATCACTGTTGTTTTTTTGTTATGAATATTATGAGATAGAATAATAAAACCATTGTTAATTATTTAATTCTTGAGTTTTTATTGCAAGTCCCGTCTTACTGGATCCAGCGCAATTTTAGCTTCTCTAGGCCTTAGCCTAGTTTTTAATTAACTTGTAACCCCTCTTTACAAAAAGAAATATTCTTTTTGGTTTAACTACTCAAAATGAAGTAGGGGTTTCAGTCTTACTATCTCTCTTAACTTCTTTTAACAATTTCATGTTTGTTTTCCCAACTTTTAACATTTTGGAAAGATCCGCCATTTTTTAAACCAGCTTACGGTTTATTGGTTTTTGCTAGAAATTTAAAAAAACTCCGTGTACCAATTCAACCATTACAGTTGGCACCAAAAGTCGTTAAATTTACCATTGTCGCTGATAAAGTTAAGTTTTTTGTAGCTGCGATTGATATTCTTTGGTTACGTCTGCCTCTGAACAAGGACTACACGAGAATTAACAGAAACCCGTGGGCTGTTTGAAGAAACGTTTACATCCGCAAAAAAATTCAATAAAGAGTATGACTAAACAAAGGCCGTGAAGAACTCAGAATAAGGGCTAGCGCAGACGGTCAATTTTTAACATTGAAAATGTTTATAAGGACGTATCGCACATTTGAAAACGACCGCTGGTGCGTGATCGAAAATGGGAACCGGTGAGTTTCCATAGAAACTACTTCTTTGTTGTCAATAACGTAGTACACATATAAAACTTCGCTTATGAATGCGACTACATTTAACTTATAATCTGTACATTGGTAAATGAAGAATGACTTCATTGATTGGTGAATGAAGAATGAATTCATTGACTGGTGAATGAAAATAAATATATATATTATATATTTTTTTTAGATTTATTGAAGCATTTTCAATGCCCTTCTCTGTCGATTGCATTTGTTCAATGCCTGTAAATTTTTACTCGGCCGATTAAAATATCGGTTATTTGAAGTACTACCTTCAAATTGTTTTGAACGCACACGAGCGATTAAAAATCGCCCATCGTTCCCTTCCTTAACGGTCGTTTGTTTAATAACACCATCTTGGAAGTAGGCACAGCTTAATAACATTGAATGAATTATGAAGAAAATAAAATGAACGTTAATTACGTGGTTACTGCTTTCAGTTCTTTCTTCTCTAAATATTCTTACCGGCGAAGTTTTATAATCAACGAATGCGTGAAGGTTTACACAATTTTGCACAAAAATTTCACTTAATATTTTTCCATATAAAAACGGCACATTATTTTCACATACTGTATAAAAAGGATCGATATCGTATATTTTTGTCTGATCGTCTCTATCGGTTCTTCTAAGAATACATGGATTTGTTAATACAAACGTTTACAAAGGAACTGGAAGAGTTTTAATAATGTAAGACAATCATGTAGGTATGACCTGAAGTCCGCAAAGAAATATCATTTTCAGAAATTCTGAGCTCATGTCTAAGGAAACGAAAAATCTTACGTCGCCGAAACTGTACTGTGTACCGTGGGAATCGTTACCAAATGGGATAACCAATGTCGTTACCAATGGGGGGAGGGAGAGATAACATACGGTATTACAAAATGTAAAGTACCGTTTACCAAATGGTAAAAGCTTAAGAGCATGATAATGTCTTTCAGCCGCCAGCTAAACGCAACATTATTATGGTTACTGACTGACTGATTGGTGGCTTACATACCTATCTACAGCTATGCAGTGTTGTTTGCTTGTTAGGTCTTTAATCTGCGACGGACGTTAGCACGTTAGCGGTCGCGGTTTTAGTTAACGATTCCTGGCTGGTAAATGATGACGTCATGCAGCGTGATGCGTTACAGAAATTTTCAAATGACCCCCAGCCATAAGACATTATCATGTCAAAATTCGTTTATCTGAATGGTGTCAACACCTACTCACTTACGTACGAATCGTATCAATATGTTTAACCGATTACATTTAAAGTTCAGCTGGTCATTCAGTACAAGGCTCATGTTTGTGTATGCTCTGTAAAATTCAGACTGTGTTCTGTAAACATGCATGCTACTTAACGTAGGCCTATTTCTATGTCAGTTACGTGTGTTAAAATAAGGCTTATAAATAACTAGCTGTTACCCGCGGCTTCGCACGCAAATATTTGACTTTTAATAGCCTACGTATTTTAATACAATTTTTATTGTCTGTGTCTAAATGGGGTTCTATCAGCTCGTATAACAATTTTGTACTCATTAGTCAAATTCTCTCCAAAGCAGTTTTCAACACTTGTACTAGAGGTGGGCCGATATACCTGTAACAGGTATTTTGGAACGATATTTTTGTGGAACGGATGTAACAGTGACTGAAAAGTTGAAATACCTGTTATTCGCAGCGACGCTGTTCCGAGTCAAGACACGCCGCCCTCGCTGTTCCGAGTCGAGACACACCCCCTACGCACCTAAACAGACACACACACACAAAAAGTACGCAAGATCACGTAAACAAATACGCCAAGGCCAAATACTAGGCGTACAAAATATCGTTGGAACGCAAGGAACAGCCAGTACACGCGTATTTAAAATACTAGGTATTTCAAAAACTAGTGGTATCACCGATACACAAGGAACAACGTGTTCCAGAGGAACAGTAGTATTTTAGGAACACCTAGTATTTTAGGAACAGGTAGTATCAAGCATATTTCGAGTAGGAACTATAGTACGAGCCACTTTTTCGTCCGTATACTTCATTCTGCGCAAAGAGACGGAGCTGTTTTTAATAAAGGAAAAAATTCATCCTGATATTACATTTATTCTCGTGTGATATGCAGATATATAATACAGATTATATGCTAATAAATTATATATTATACTAGTCACCAACTTGTAACTAAAATCGGTTGGTAAAACTTTACTCAAAAAACCTTTGTGTTCCGAGTCGTTAGTGAAATAGTTGTATTTAATTAAATTGAGTTATAACCTATAGAGTGGCTGATGTTGATAAGCTATATTATACTTTTTATTAATGTGATTTTAACTTCACTACACATCTCACGTAAATGATGAGATTGTTGTAATGGACATTTATGCACTTTATCTAGTCCTGTTCCTTAAATATCTGTAATGCATTTAATTTACGTTTGTTGTTGCTTATTGACGTGAAAACGTCTATTCGCTCGTTAAGCACAGTGATAGCCGGTCAAACTTTCTTGTGTTACAAAATACCGTCAGATTTCAATCGCTAATAACTACGAGACTAATGATGCGATAACAACGGTTGAGGTCACAATGGATAGAGCATGTCTGTACGTGTTTGTTGTGCAGTGTTTGTTTTGCCTGTGACGTCATCGGGCTAGTGTAGGCGCCTGCGTGTGATTGTTGTGAATTAGCGTTGTGTAAAATTATAAATTAGTGTAGCGTGAGAACGCGTTTAGCTAGGACGTTGATTCGGGTGTCATTGTAAAGAGCTTGAGAAGCACTACTAGGACTCAAAGTGAAACAATAAAAATATTCGCCGAAATATATGTAAAAATCGGTATTAAATTGAAAATTGCAAACAAATTAAAGATGTCGTCTCATATGAGTCGTAAATATGCGCGGAATTATAGAAAACGCAAATCAGAGGAAAGCTCGCATCAAAAGGAATTTAAAAACCCTAAAAAGTCCAGTGCCGAGGAAATGCGAGAGCTACGGCAGCATCGAAAAGAAAATGAAAAAACGGCGCAAAGCAATAACGTAGGTGGCCCGTCGGGCGTACAGCGGCCACCGGCAGTCCAAACGTCCACAGATCATGTGCAGACGTCGTTGGAAGGCAATACAGAAAACGGTGATAATATAGAGATCAATGGCAACGTGACAGCGCCAGACGAGTATGTATTGCGATCACCAAATATCGTCGTGTTGTCAACGTCGGGCATCAATGCGCGTGCGTTGATGGCGGGTGCTACGGTAGACTGTGATGTTATTGAACAACCTACCAGAGATCCTCAAATGGATAATCGTTGGAGAACGGCACGTGCTCATTTCGCCAAGACTTTCAGCGCAAACGAGTTTGGCTATGCGTGCAGTGTGTGCGATCGCTTATGGTTTCAACGCGATTTGAAGAAAGTTAAGGCTAAACATCGCACTGTACTGGAAGAAGCATTCCCTGATGATACGATCTCGGAATTTGTAAAATGTAGCAATTGTACTAAGAGTCTCGATAGCGGGCGGTTGCCCATACTAAGTAGATCAAATGGCTTCTTGTACCCACCGAGACCAAATAACCTACCACCGTTAGACACCGTCACTACTAGGCTGATTTCGCCCAGATTGCCATTTATGCAACTGAGGCGCTTGCGGCATGAAGGTGCATTGGGAATCGTTGGTCAAGTCATCAACGTACCCATTGATGTAGACGAGACGGTCCGACAGTTGCCTCGCCACCTGGACCATGATTACTCAATTAACGTGAATATAAAGAAGCGGCTTACACACAAGTCGTCATATCTCAGCGGGGTGGTTCGTAAGGGTGTTGTGAAGAAATGGTTACAATACTTAATTAAAACCCCGCTCTATCGACATTACAACATCACAATCAACTGGACGGCTTTTAAAGAGCTCAATGAGCAGGCGCCGGCAAACAATGATGCTCCTTTAGAGACGCTCAATAACGTAGTCGAGTCTGAGTGTTTACTAGCCAGACAGAGAACGCTTCTATGGAACGAGGATATGTGTCTCAACATAGCACCAGGGCAGCATAGTGTACCGCTGAATATAATCTACGATGTGCATGCAGAGGAGCTGTCATTTCCATCCATTTACTATGGTGTGGCGCGTTCCTTCAAGCCAAACGTACCCGTCACACCATACAAAATAGCTAACAGCGAGGTGCGCCGTCGAGACCGTCGAGGTGTGACACCCAATCACATCCTCTACATGGCGATGAAGATACTACGATTGCGAGTCACACAAGGCATATACTCCTCGTTCAAAAGCGTTAGTAATACAGAAAACGTCACACGTCGCATGATAGAGGACAAACAATATCTCGAATCGTGTATAGAGAGAAATCTGGCCTTTCTCAAAACCATACCGAACAGCGTCCAATATTGGTCGAATCGTAAGAAGGATCTCTTCGCCATGCTACGACAACTCGGTAAGCCGACTGTGTTTCTTACGGTGAGCGCCAACGAAATACGCTGGCCGAAGTTGCTCGAGATATTGAATCGACTAAATCCAAAACATGACGGCGATAATCCTGCCGTAGCAGCAGTAGCAGACGTCTTCGCAGGCATGAGTCGATCTACAAGATGCGAGTTAGTGAACGAAGATCCTGTGACGTGTTGTATCTACTTCCATAAGCTCGTTGGTGTTGTAATGCAGCTACTACAAACGACCGTCGCGTCACTAAACCCCTTCGGCCGCTACCGTGTGCTCGATCATTTCCTCCGCATAGAATTTCAACATCGCGGCAGCCCGCACGCTCACATTCTACTCTGGCTAGAGAACGATCCACACGAGTCAATAAGTGAAAACATGCCGCTTACTGTACAACTCGTTACCGATCTGTTTAGCGTAGCGAAGGAAGACATGTCGGAGCCAAACAACTACACTCTACAGACTCATCGGCACACATTTACCTGCACCAAACGTGGCGAAACATCGTGCCGTTTTAACATACCATATTGGCCCATGGATACGACGCGTGTGCTGCTTCCCATGGCATCGAGTGACGGCCGTCGTTCGGCTCTGCAGACTCGCGCCAAGAAGTTGCGCCAGAAGCTGGAGACACAAGTGTACGACTCTCTCGGTCAGTTCTTGATCGACAACAAGTTGAATATGCGCGCATATCTGGATATCATCAGAGCTAGCTTGCGCAGGCCAACGCTCATCTTTAAACGAGACATGACACAAATTATGACCAACACCTTTAATCCTTTTATCTCTGATGTGCTCGTATCAAACATGGACATTCAGTTTATACTCGAAGAGTACAGTTGCGCAGCGTACGTTGTCGAGTATGTAAACAAATCGGCGAGGGGCATCAGCGATCTACACAGACAACTGCTTCAGCTTACGGAGGATCGACCCGAATTAAGTGAACAGGAGCTGTTAAAGAGCGTTTGCCTCAAGCTGCTCAACTCAGTTGAGTTGTCGTCTCAGGAGGCTGCCTGGTATCTGCTTAACCAACATATGAGTGAGAGTAGCCGCGAAGTCGTTTACATACCCACCGTGTGGCCACATGAGCGCCACAAGTCTCGCAAACGACGCGCTCAGCTCGATCGAGAGGGCATCGATCAAGACTCCACAGACGTGTGGACCAAGAACATCATACAGAAGTATGAGGAGCGACCCGAGCACATGGAATCACTATGTCTGATCGACTTCGTGGCCAAGTACACGCCTAAGAAGAGGAGGACGAGACGAAGCGAGGACGATGATGACGAAGCGGCTGATGTTGACTGTGAGAATGCATTGGAGGCGGAGTTCGACGATGCAACGGAATATATGCAACGCGCTCGCTCACGAGTCGTGCGCAGCCGTTGCTACGATATAGAAGACATGCATAATTATAAGCGTGAATTAGTAACGCTTTATGTGCCGTTCAGAATTGAGTCTGTCGATGTGTTGGATCGTGATCGCTATCTAGAGACATACGAGCAACGCGAGAAGGAAATCATGGAAAAGCGTCGGGAATACGAGGCCAACATTGACATCGACAAATTAATGAATGAGTTGCGAGAGCTGTGCACGTTCGAAAATGAAGAAGCCGAACTGCCGACGGAAGAACGAAACGACTTGGTTCAACTGATGGACGTTAACGACAACACCGATGATATCGACGTACTGGAGCCGCTACATGGACTGTCTGTAGTCGGGCGGAGAACGGGAGTACTCAGCAAACAGGAATACTGCGAGCGCATGCGATTGACGAACGATGCACAGCGCGAACTGTTGCTCGAAGTCATACATCGACTTCATGTAACCCCGGATAGACAACCAATACAGATCTTCTTCACTGGGCCCGCTGGCAGTGGCAAGACGTATGTGCTACGTTTGCTCATGGAAACATACAACCGCTTCACTCAACACCATAACTCCATGCGCAACGCGTACGTGGTATGTGCCAGCACTGGGAAGGCGGCTGTAAACCTCGGCGGTATCACCGTCCATTCAGCCTTTAAAATCGCAGCGATGAGCAACAATCAACCTGACAAACCCTTGGCTCATGAGGTCGAACAAGTGTATCGAGGGATGTTTAACGGTGTGCGTAGTATCATTATCGATGAGGTTAGCATGATCAGCAGTAGCATCTTTCATAAAATAGACAACCGCCTGAAACAAATCACGGGCGTACATGACATGAGTTTCGGTGGGCTCGATATAATACTGTGCGGTGATCTGCATCAGCTACCGCCCGTGTGTGCAACACCTATCTTCAAGTCCAGCCGTAACACGATAGGCGGACCCTGTTTGTGGCAGTCGCTTGAGTTCTTCGGCCTTGATCAAGTTATGCGGCAGGCAGACATAGTGTTTTCCGGAATACTCACAAATATCGGCGATGGCGTGCGTCTAACTGCTGAAGAAAGGGCCATTATTGAGGGTCGATTCCGAACGACTGAGTGGTGCGATGCCAACTTAACGGGTGTCGTAAGGCTGTTCCACAGAAATTCATCTGTGGACGCGTTCAACAGTCAGGCTATACAGACGGATATCGAGAGTACGGCTGTGGATGTGTACAGCGGCTACCGCAATACCACGGAATTGTCCAATGCACGCCTCGCTATGCACAAGATGAACACGACGGCGAGCGGAGGTATGCCGTATGTGCTGCGATTAGGGATTGGTCATCCTTACATGATTACAATCAATCTAAACGTTGAAGATGGACTAGTAAACGGCGCCATCGGAATACTTCGGTACATAGAACAGGACTTAAGTGAGGGCACCAGCGTGCAGAGAGACGACAGTGCTGCACAGCAAGGAATAGGTCGGCTCTGGTTCGAATTCGATAACAAAAATATAGGATGACTGGCGCGTCTGAAAGCGAAACCGTACGTGCAATCAAGGCTCGATGTGCTACAGCTCTGCTGGACTCCCATTGAAAAACGCACCGCAAACATATCTATTGGGCGCGGCAAACCAAAGTGTAAGCGAACGCAGTTTCCAGTTTCTCCAGCCTGTGCTCTCACTATTCATAAATCTCAAGGCGCGACATTTGATCAAGTAGTGGTAGAGTACGATTCAAAGCAAGAAACTCAACTAGTGTACGTAGCGCTGAGTCGTGTTACCTCAATAGAAGGGTTATAGGCCTACTTACTGAACAAGCGTGGCGATCATCGGTTCTATCATGGCTTAAAGGAGGACGGCAGTCAAATATCTCGCGAAATTCGACAAGAATATACTCGTTTAGATCGACATCGTCTGCCAACAATAATTTTACAGCTGCGCAAATTTCTCGGTGCGTCGCCGAGCAACAATTGTGAGGTGAGTGACGCACGTGTACGTATAATAGTGGCCGCTCACAACTCTCACAACTGTGTGAGCGACTAAAAGTGAGTTTAGTCGCTCATTCGACAGATATAGCTACGGACCAAATAATGCGCCATTCGGACTATCTCGCGCTCTCGGAGACCTGGATGGATGATAAATGCAACGCTGTGCCGATTTTAGGCTTCGAATTCCTGGTTGGTGACAGCACATCGGTCAATCAGCGCGGTGGTGGCAAACGATCTGCTGGTGGCGTTGCTATCTATAGAAATGCCGAATCTGTGACCGACAGTCCAATCGTGCATAGATGTGCCAGGTCAGCACTCGCATTGGGCGTTCGACTGATAGAGCCACATGTCGGCGATATCTGCATGATCAACGTGACCCTGGGCGGAGAACTGAAATTCCTGCTTGCATCGATCTACGTTCACCCTGGCACGCGAATACAAGATATACAGATGCTAACCCTTTCGTCGCTGGCTCGATACTCGGTCAGTATTCATTATATTATACCGACATTGGAAGACTTGACGCATGTACCCCTCATTCTCACAAGAGACTGTAATATTAATGCCGACAGCGATAAGACAGTGCTGAATGACTTCATGCTCGCGCAATTTGGTATGATGCCCGTGACGATTCCTGCCCCTACAACACTCGGCAACACCAACATCGATATGACTTTCACTAGACACTTGAATTCGATACAGTGTGAGGTGAACGTGTGTTACTTTAGCTACCACAGACCCTTGCTACATGCAATAAACTTGTGATTTATCTATTCTGTAACCATACTACTCTGTATAACCATTATATTAAAGAGATTGATAATTAAATTACATATTAATACGAAACACTTGTTATGATTTTATCCCGACGTTTTCACGGAAAATCTACGGCGCGGTCCTTGACTACGCCTTTCGGTTTTTTTTATTTATAAGTTTTTATTTATGTATTTATATTTATTTTATTACAATTTTTTTTTTGTAAAATTTTGTTTATTCTCATTCACTCTTGTGGCTTACTGTTATGTTTTTATTATACGTTTCTGATGTTTTTTCACATTATTTTTTGTGGTATTACGTGTAGGCCTACTCTAAATTATTTAATTGCCCCGAGTTTCGCAACTGATTTGTCTAACCAATGTTAGTTTGTTTACTACTAGTGAAAACTTAAATTGGTATTCCCAAAGGGAGATAGGCCTATAAATTCTCTTGTTTCTTATTTTCTTTTAAACAGTAATAGTTTAATAAATTCACAGTGTAAAGTAACACTGTTAATACTTTTAGTTTGAAGTATGACTTGTGAATAGGTTATTAAAATCTGTAAATTCGTCCCTGTTTAGGGCGTCAACTGAAGTAGTACAGGTTAATTAGTTATTAAATTATTGAAATTTTGTATTACTTACCTTTACCGGTAATTTACCAAGGTGTCGTCTGGTGTACTTTAGCAGAGAAAAACAACAGGTGAATGCAACTGACAAACACATATTTTTATAAATTCAAATAAAATATTACTTTATTCTCTTTAGCATGACATTATCTTTTTCCTTTCTTGTTTGCATCTACTGTTATAACCCCATTCTTTTTATCGTACTACATAATACATAATGACAACTACTTCAAATATTATTCAAGTCACATATACGTACTATCAAGGTTCACTTACTACTGAATAAAATATGATGACTAACTTAATCTACAAAGGCGACCCAGCATTGCTCATTCACACCTTTTACCCCATTTAAGTTGGATTTATCGCTTTTAATTGATTATTTTGTGTACTTAAATTGAAAATATGTGTTTTACTTTCCTGTCATCGCATCAAGTCCGTGTTGAAGTCACTACCGGTTTTTTGTTCACTTGGTTGTTCCGAAATACTCTCTCACTAGTTAAATTTTGCTCACTGGTCGTAGTTTAATGTCGCACTGATATTTAAATACGGTACTACATTTTTCTTGTAGTTTAAACACAAAATTACTGGTCGGCCGACCCTGATTAGCTCGAGTGATGTTTTTATTAGCCACACGTGGTTT
Source organism: Magicicada septendecula (assembly GCA_034769895.1). Taxonomy (NCBI): domain Eukaryota; kingdom Metazoa; phylum Arthropoda; class Insecta; order Hemiptera; family Cicadidae; genus Magicicada; species Magicicada septendecula. Next base: position 34,676,820 of record CM068372.1, read on the forward strand.
GGAGTTCTGTGTCGACTGCGCAGCAACTGTGCACAAAGCTCCCCACTAAACTTTGTTACTCAACCGGAAACACACAGCCTTCCTGCGACAAATTGTTCGTCAACGTACAGGTAGCGTGGATTTTCAATGTGCCCAAGTTGTTGACGATATTACACGGCGACGATACAGGAGGCTCAGGTAGGTGGAGCCTCTAATCGGCTTCCTTCAGCTTCAAAGCACATTGTGAGGCAATTGTTCTGTCTCGCCATTTTTCTGTAGCGTCGGTTGAACCGGGTATGCGTCGCATCCGCGCGCGTACCAGTATGTGACAAACACTTGATTTACCAAAACAGTATTGCGTTCTCTGACAACACCCCGCTCAAAAAGCTATGCCAGCTTTCATTGTTTGAAACCACTATTATTTTACCTGGGACTAGCCGCACTGATAGCAAATAAATTTATGAATTTAATAAAAAAATAAAGACCCCCTTTTTGACACATCACAAGTTTCAATTTATTTCTTATAACAAATTATATAGTATAGGTTATATAATATCTTCAAATAAATACACTGCAAGTAGGTTTATTAATATATTAATAGGTTTATCTAGGTGAAAATAAACCTACTTGCAGTGTATTTATTTGAAGATATTACATAGGAGACCTGCAGGAAACTCAAAACGAGTTACTTACAAAGGATAATATAGGTTATGTATATATAGTATATAATAACAGGTCTTTGTACGTGTTATTTTTTTGGAACGGTATTTTCATGCCTAGTATTTTAAAATAACAGTTTAGCCCACCTCTATTCCGGACAGTCCTTTGTAGAACATACCCAACGGTCTTTACCTGTCGTATACAGTTTCATTTGATCGCCGTTCGTACAAATTCTTGGGTTATGTAAAATATTTTTGTTTCTTAGAAACTGTATCGCTGAATCCTTGTCGGGAATCTGTGCTGCTAACTGAAGGAAATTCATGATACGAAACGATACTACTACACTCTTGCGATTGCGGCATACAGAGTCGCAGGGCACGCTGTCACCATAGAATAGTTGCAAAATGCGTTGGAAGGGGAAATGCGTTGTTACTGGCAATTGCTACGTAAAGTAATTGCTCACTGCATGCTGCCACTTAACCGAAAAGATCCCAATTTACATGCCGCTAAATATCATTTGTTAATTTACTTGTTACTATGTTAATTAATTCTAGTCTCGCGTATTAATATTAATTATACGCGTCAACAAAAAGGCATAATTGAAAGGGCCTACATCGTGCGAACGGGGGCAAAATATAAAATTCCAAGTTAGACAGTGTATTTCTTCTGTAAAAACAAAACTGAACTACACGTTGTCATGGAGACCGTCAATACAATAACAAGAAATTGCTCGATTAGGTAATATTGGGCGTTTTCACACTTACCGACACGGCACCGACCCGACACCGACACGATATCGGTGGGAACAAAAAGTAAAGAAATGTTATGGAACCGTTTCACACTTACCGACATGTCGGTATCGGGTCTGTGTCGGCACCGACGTGTTGGCGGGCAGCAGCTCTCCCATCTTGGTCGGCGTTGTGTCGTCACCGATAGTTCACTCTGCCTAGCGCATTATTTTAGGTTAGTAGTTGAATAGTTTGTGAAATGACTAACAAACTATTTAAGTATGACATAGTCACATTGATTGAACTTATTGAGACGAAGCCTTGTTTGTGGGACAAGACAGATGAAGCAAATAAAATTCTTCGCCAGAAGAGTTGGCAAGAAATATATGAATACCTGGAAAACGGCTATGACACACTTACTCTTGAAGAGAAGAAAAAAACAGGTGAGTAAACAATCATTTTAATTGTTAAAACATTTTTATTGTCTGTTTAAAAATACTTCAACTACATTGATTCAAGTATCAAGTATCTTAATAATGTAAATTTAACACACATTTTCAGTAAAAGTGTACTCCAGTTCTCAAACAAATTTTTAAAAAATGATGTTTTAAATTTTTGATAACTGCCAAGGTAATTTCCCGTCATCACTAATGAAATAGTTTGAAAAATTGCTGCAAACGCCTTTTCCTGTTTTTCTTGTGCGCTTTGTTTTGGCGGGTAATTCTCGAAATTGCGAGCCTGTAGATATCATGTCGTCGTGTTCTCTTTCACCATCTCTCGAGCGTACTATATTGTGCAAAACAACGCACGCCTTTACAATATTTATTGAAAATGTTTTCGATACATTCAAAGGCCTATGGAATATTCTCCATTTATTGCTCAGTATGCCGAAGGCACAACCACATATCTACGGGCTCTATGTAGTCTGTAGTTGAAAACACGTTGTTTCACACTCATATTATGATTTGAGAATTCTTTCAAAATATGTTCATGAATTGCAAATGCACTATCGGCAACAAACACATAAGGCACTTTTACACCTTTTGGTGGTAAAGGTTGTGCCTGCGGAATACTTAATTCACCGAGAGTCAGTCTGTTCCAAAATTCTGTACTTCGTAGAACGGAAGAATCACAATCCTTGCCGTAGGCTCCGATATCAACCAACACAAATTTGTAATGAGACTCAACGACTGCTAAGAGAACAACTATAGAGTAAAATTTCTTATAATTGAAATACATTGAGCTTGCATGGGGGAAATTCTGGATCCGAATGTGCTTACCGTCAATGGCACCAAGGCACATGGGAAAATTAGCTCTGCTTTTAAATTCAGCAGCAATTTCTTCCCAATCTTGCTGTGCCATTTCTTTGAGGTAAGTTGACCGAAACGTGTCCCATATTTTACTGCATACGTACTGTATGATATTACTCAACGTAGATATCCCAATTCGATATGAGTAGTGCATATCTGTCAATGTGTTTCCCGAGGCCAAGTATCTAAAACAAAAACACAACTGTGTGACATTTTGTAAGGGCAAGTACAATTTTTAAAATACAACTTGTAACGCTAAAAAATATAACAACAGTTTGTAATTAGTCTTTTTTTTTGTAATTTTCTACAAAGAGAAAATTATGTTTCTCTGCCTAAACTTCAATGTTTTTCTGCCTAAACATGTTACAACAAGCTTTTCCTTTTTTGTTTCAGGTGACGCTATCAGGACCAAGTGGGGCAACATACGAGACGCATTTCTGCGATCTCTACGAACAAAAAGTGGGCAAGCAGCAAAGAAGAGCTACATGTATGCAGAACATTTGTAGTTCTTACTGAAAGCTGCAAAGAAGGGTATCACCACTAGCAATTTAACGCAGGACAACTCTGAAGATGAAAAAGATGAAATTGAAAACTCTTCACAGGTTCCATCACCAGCTCAGTCCGTATCTGATTTAAATCATAATTTAGATACAACAACAGAAAGCTCCATCCGTTCGACCGAACTAGCCTCAAACACTAGCACACAGAAGAAAACAAATACAAATAAGAAAAAGAGACAATTAGACCCAGTGGAACAAGAAATTTTATCTGAAATAAAAAAATCAAAGCCTTCCCACAATGAGCATGAATTGATGATGTTGTCCTTCGTTCCATACATACGCGATATGAATGAAACGGAGCTTATGGACCTGCATATGAACATTCTAATGTCCATAAAATCAATCAAAGAAAAACGAAGTTCAAATTCGCGTTTTCATGGATCGACTTCCCTTCCATTGACTTCACCTACTACCTCCAGTTGCAATTCTTGCCAAAGTCATGAACATAACTTTTCATTTGTAGGACATCCAGCCGCAGGAGCTTACAAACAACAACCAAATATGTCTCAACCTCCATCGGATTCCAATTTGAACGAGTCTACAATGGTTTATTGTCTTCAACCTCTCAAAATTGCTCCGAGCTCAATGGTGACTAACGAAGTTCGCAAAAGTTCCAACATATTCCAAGATTTTCTTGACAATCAGTGTGGAACTGAAGAAGATTTGTGAACATTTTATAAATTTTCCTAATTATTTTAGCTTCTTAACTAATCTTTTAGCTTTAAAAAATCATTTCAAAACTCTGTTTCCTTTTTTTTTAGACAAAACATTGTCGTTTAATGTATAATAAAAGACATACGTTTTATTTTTGAATTGTTAGTATTATTTATAAAAAATTTACCTTATTGCAACTGATAGCATTTCTTCTGGTGGGATTGCCATTCTGAATCGAGTATCTTCTTTCTTGATAATATCTGACAAGTTAACTAAAATATAATCAAATGTTTCTTTACTCATTCGAAAAAAATTGAAAAACTTGTTATCATCTAAAACCAACTTATCAAATAAGGTGTAGTATGCGCCTTCTACATAGCGAACTTTAATAATCGGGTGAACCCAATACTTCCTATCTACTTTTCGTCTTCTCCGTCTTAAATATAACAAATATAGTAAATACAATCTTCTGTTGAATTCAGCCATTTGTATAAACTACACTCACCACGGTCGATATATCGAGATCTGTCGTCTTGAGTGTGAAAGTACCTTCCCGATATCGTGTCGGTGTCGGCTCGGTGTCATTGTAGGGTCGGTGTCGTGTCGGTAAGTGTAAAAATAGAGCTCTATAATATAGGTATTCGCACCCGCCATCTTTGCTCCAAGACTTTTAAATGTAATGTGGCGGGAGCAATGTAAGCACGCTGTACGTTGCATTATTTAATGTAAATTATGTATGTAAATATTAATATTTTTACATATCAGGGTTATAACCTTAGTGTACTAATTCGATTTATGTATTACACACGAATATGTATAATAATCATCTTATCTTGTCAGTGAAAACAAGGTTATAAATACTGGTGTTAGAGATATTATTAATGTTATGTAGTATGTTTTGCAAATTGTTGTACTACATCTCATAATCATAATGACTGGTTGTTGTGCTGTAAATTGCAAAAATCGAACAGAAACTAAGTTTAGAACATTCAAATTTCCGGCAGACCCTATTCGATGTGCAAAATGGATTCAAAATATGAGACGAGACAAATTTATACTAAGCAAGGGAATGCGTCTGTGTGAGGTAAATTTAATTGTTGTTCCTTAAAAGTTTGTGAATGTTGATCATAACGACTAAAAATGTAATACACCTTTGCACTTTTAGGTTCATTTTGAAAGTTCACAGTTTGAACAGGCACGAGTAGATGGTTGGAAAAAACTGAAGCCTAATGCCATACCGACTTTGTTTGACGTACCAAATCCACCTCCTAGGATCGGCCCAGTTCCACGCAAATCACTGTACAAGGTGGTTTATTTTTTTAATCCATTAATTATTAATATAATGTTATAACTAAAGCCCGGATTCACGTGCAATTGCATCTTTTTTTTTGCTAGTTCGTAAACGGCCAGTGACAATTTATTTATCCGAATTGGGACGTGTAGGTCATTTTAACATACATTTTATTTTGCACAAAATTGCACGTTTTGGGGGTTACTGCACAAAATTGCACATTCTGTAGTTTTAATGCACAAAATTGCACATTTACCTGTTTTTCGAAAATCAGCTGCGCGATAGCCAAGCGCGAAACATACACGCAGATCGTAAACAAAGTCGAGAACAAAATCAGCATGAAGAAATTCTAGTCCAGTAAGCGCAGCTTTTGACGTAACAAAATTTTGACTGTCGATGGAATTTCACTAAATTTGATATGTATGTTCTATATGCACTCTAGAACAAAGTTAAACTGTACGCTTTTTATTTGGGGGTGAGAACCACCCCTTTTTCAAGGGTGATTGATAAAAAAAACAATTAACCCTAGGATCCAATAGAGAATCAAATTCTAAGCAAAAAAGTCAGTACGCAACTGTTTTGAAAAATGCGTTGTTTTCGAGTTATTCCAAATCAACATTTTCGATTTTTACCCCCAAAAAACAGGATTTTAGCGTAATTTTTAGCGAATAACTAAAAAACGTTTGAGTTTATATTAAAAATGAATAGGACCAAAATTATTCTATACGAAATAACAAACAAAATGCGTTTTGGCCAGGTTTTAATCCATGAGTTGTTTTCAAGATATGGCCGTGAGAAGTTGTAACTTGCAAATTTTTTGCCTGTACTAACAAAGTTTAACCCTTCCTACTAACCGAGAAAAATACTTTTGACTATAAAATGTCTAGTGCAATGAAAAATACATTATTGTTAACTTTAATAAACTTTTTATTATTAATTTTAACTAAATGTTAAGCAAAAAACCTGAATATAAACTTAATAGTAAGTTAAAAATGTAAATTCGTGTTTATTAAAAATAGTTTTAGTAACTTTATTTGGACTTTGGACAAACGAAGTTTAGTAAACATTAATTCAACAGCCATCTATTATAAACAGGAATAAAAGTAAAATCTGAGAATATATACCTAACAAAGTGGTAAGTGGTAACGATTGGTATTTGTTGTTTTTTAGACAAAATTATTCTCCTCTTACTATGGTCTGAATCAGTAAGTTTTAAGACGAAAACTATTATTTCCATATTTTTAAGGACGTGGGACATAATTTCACACTGTGAAATTATATTTTTGGCACGAAAAACTATAATAGTTTATGTAATATCGAAAACAAACTTATACTGCGTCCCATGTATACACAAGCGGCACCATAATATTGTCAGTCTCGGAACAAAGATGGCGAGTGCGAATACTCCCTTTTATAGATCCTTAGTAAAAACGCCCATTAGGTGGGCTAAACTGTTATTTTAAAATACTAGGTATGAAAATACCGTTCCAAAAAATAACAGGTACAAATACCTATTATTATATACTATATATACATAACCTATAACTACATGCTCCATAGGCTCACTTCAATACCCCTAAATACACATGACTACCAAGAAGAATTAAACACAATCAAATATATAGCAGTCAAAAATGCATACAACACCGAATTAATAAATAAACTACACAAACGCATCCTAAACACAAAAAGTAAAACACATCAGACCAACAGCACACACCCAGTAAATACATAACACTTACATACTACAATTCCAATACACACAAAATTGCAAACACATTTAGGAAACACAATTATAAAGTAGCCTACAGAACCAACAACACCATTAGGAAACACATAAATAATACTAACAAAGACACAGACACATACAGCAAAACAGGGGTTTATAAATTAAATTGTAATGATTGTCACCAATTCTACATCGGCCAGACGGGAAGATCTTTTTCCTCCAGATTTTCAGAACATTTAAAAGCCCTCTCCACAAACTACATACATTCCACATTTGCCACACATTTACAAAACGAAAACCACAGTTACACAAACATAGAACACAACATGGAAATATTACACTACTTACCTAAAAGTAGAAAACTAAACACAGCTGAACAATTTGAAATATACAGATATCACACACTACAACCCAACAACATATTAAATGAACAATTACATTATAGATCTCATACACTATTCGATACATTGATCCAAACACACAATTTGAACCTCAGCGCCAATTCCATCCCACCAATCAACCCCCACCACACACACCTATAGTCCATAACGGTTATTCTGAAAAACGACATTCAGTATTTACTCCCACTGAGGAAGAGGCACATCACCTTGAAACGTATGGGGAAGTGATAAAGAAAAGTAAGTTCATACGTGAAAGTTTATATATATAATAATATTTAAAAAGTGAACGAAGAGGATGAATCAACAAGATAATTAAAAAGTATAATATAGCTTATCAACATCAGCCACTCTATAGGTTATAACTCAATATAATTAAATACAACTATTTCACTAACGACTCGGAACACAAAGTTTTTTTGAGTAAAATGTAAGTTTTACCAACCGATTTTAGTTACAAGTTGGTGACCAGTATAATATATAATTTATTAGCATATAATCTGTATTATATATCTGCATATCACACGAGAATAAATGTAACAGCAGGATGAATTATTTCCTTTATTAAAAACAGCTTCGTCTCTTTGCGCAGAATGAAGTATTCAGGACGAAAAAGTGGCTTCGTACTACTTTCTACTCGAAATACGCTTGATATAAAAATACTACTTGTTCCTAAAATACTACGGTAGGTGTTCCTAAAATTCTACTGTTCCTCTGATACGCTTAGTATTTGTAATACGCGTTGTTCCTTGTGTATCGGTGATACCCCTAGTATTTGAAATACTGGTTGTTCCTTGCGTACCGGCGATATTTTTGTACGCCTAGTATTTGGCCTTGGCGTATTCGTTTACTTGTTACTTGCGTACTTTTTGTGTGTGTGTCTGTATAGGAGTGTAGGGGGCGTGCCTCGACTCGGAACAGCGAGGGGGACATGTGTCGACTCGGAACAGCGTCGCCGCGAATAACAGGTATTTCAACTTTTCAGTCACTGTTACATCCGTTCCACAAAAATATCGTTCCAAAATACCTGTTACAGGTATATCGGCCCACCTCTAGCAATATACTTGCCTTCATATGCGCTGACAGGTTCAAACATGTACGATACAGATCGACGGGCGACAATTGCCTCGCCCAATAATCTGTGGCATAATGTGTATTAAAAAAATATATAATATAGTACAGACAAAAAACTATTGGATAGGCACAAACTTCTGATACCGACTAATCGAACTTGACTCGATTAAGTAAAAATGTTTATCGATTGTTTCGTATGTTGATTAGTTAACCTTAAAACTAATGTTCGCGAAGCACGTGTGATTGTTTATGTTTAGATATTTGTTACAAAAGCACTTATTAATGTAAATTGTAGTTATACGTATGTAATTCTGTGTTCGTTATAACAAAACCAAAATGAAACAACTCTCGGAAGAAAGGCTAAAACAAGTTTTTGCAAAGCTCTCTAATTAGTAAGTAGCCTGCTGGTTTAAGAACTTTACAATGGTGAATACTTTTGATTTTTAAGATTAGGTTTTTTTGCAATGTATGTTTTAAACCACATCACTACAGCGTAATTCTTTATCTAAGTACCAGGTTCTTCCAGTTTCAGTGCCTGGAGAATTATATCAGAAGACTTAAAAGATTCGTAACATTATTACGAGGCAAATTATTTGCGTTTCATGTGGCGATATTGAATTTATAAAGACAGAAGTTGGGAATGGTATAGGAGAACCCATCTGATTCTTTTAGCGTTTTTGAATGTAGCGTTCACGTGCAAATTTTTTCGGAAACGCTTAGTTTTTTTTTATTTCGATTTTTAAATTACCTTATTTAATTCACCATTTAAAAATCGTGTTCGAGATAAGGGCTGATTCTGATTGCACTACTCTCAAAACATGAAGAAAGTTATTTTTCAAAAAGTGTCTGTGCGTAGAATTTGTTGTATGGCAAACGATAACACCTGCAAATTCAAACAGAATCAAATAATTTTTTGCATACATCCCTGAATTGTAGAGGACTCGAGGCCTATTGATTTAGGTGAAGGTCGGTTAAGGGAAGGGGTAGTTTACGTGCAACGTTTTATGTTTTAACAAGGGTAATTTTTTCTATGAGGAACAATAACTGCCGCACATTCAAACAGAATCAAATCATTTTTTGCATAGGCCTATTATGTACAGTTCTACAGGACTCAAGGCTTACTGATTTTGGTGAAGAGCGGTTAAGGAGGAGGGATAGTTTACCTGCAACGTTTTACATTTTAACAAGAGTAAAGTACTTAATTTTGATAGATGAAATGTCTATAAATGAAAAGGATAGTTGAAGGGGAGAGGGGTAATTTTCTATAAATGAAAATGATAGTTGAAGGGGTAAGAATAATTTTTTATGTGTACTACGGTATCGGCAACAAAGAAGTAGTTTGTTGTTAAAATTCCTTCCCGGGTTGTTTGGCGTGGTCCAATGTTTTCTACAAAACCAGACGTTTTGGCAGTGCTATCGACTGTCATCATCAGTGAAAATCGAGTGCGCCAACGTGAGGTGGTATACGTTAGTGACCACAGTACTGTGGTTAAGGCTGAAAAAAGACGTAGTTTCTATGGAAATATTTCATTTCGTAAGCAATTTTAAATATAAATCTTAGAACATGGAAGTCATGTATGGTTCTCCATACCGATATTTTTCAACATGTTAAGTATAAATTTGTTATTATGTATTGATATGGAACATACTATTTGTATCACGTATTGTGTTTTGTTTGTTTTTTTCTTCCTTAGTTTTAATATCGCTTTCCATAATGTGTGTTGCAGTATTGGACCCAACGTGAAGTTTTTAATTGATCGGCGTGATGGAACATACTGTTTTAGGGAACAAAAGGACCGAGTGTATTATGTCTCAGAGAAAATCGCAAATATGGCTGGAAACATTGCACCCGATCATTTAGTGAGTTTAGGAACATGTTTTGGTAAATTCACCAAGTCTGGAAAGTTTATGCTTCACATTACCGCATTGAATTATTTGGCACCATATGCGCAGGTATGTTGTAAGCCCTCGTTAGTCCATATTGTAACATTTTTAAAATCTAATAATGGTGTAAAGTGGAACTTGAAAATAATGTAATGCAATAACCAGTTGAAAGACAAGTTACTGAGTCAACCTAAAATACAAACATGCTTAACCTTAAATATGTTTAAATACAAAAGCAAAGGAAACAAAGGAAGAAGTGAGAAGTGTTTTGTTACTAGGAGGTAAAATGTCCTTTCCAATTTATTATGTGGCTTTAATGAGTTATAACTGCAACTAATGTAGGTCTACGGGGTTTTACATGAAGTAGTCTTTTGCGTATTGCAAAAAAAATATACATGCACGTATTTGTTTGATTTCTGTGATAAAAAATTTTATTTTAACTGTTTTCTATTCTTTCTTTAACAAAATATAATTAAATCACTACCGACTTCAAACACAAAATTTTTTATGGGTAAAAACAAACGTTTTACCTTGTAGCCTGAACCAGTTTTCACTTATTATAAGCTTCGTCAGAGGCTGCCACTGGGAGCGCTGTCCGTCTTGTTCTTAGCGACGGTGTCGACTTTTGAAGGATCGATGTTGTGTGTGTGGGGTATGATATGTTCGAACAATGCGTGTAATTTGAATTGTGTCTGTTCGTTTAGGATGTCGTTTTTATGTGTTTTTGTGTGTGTACATGTAGAATATCCACGTTATTGTCGATATTTTTGTATGTGTGGTCTGCTTCAATGAGGTGGTTTGCAAAGGTGGATTCAGTAGTGGAGTGTAGTGCCTTTGTGTGTGGAATGTATCTTTGTTTGAAGATACGCCCTGTCTGGCCTATGTAGAATTTGTTGCAATCTGAGCAATTTAGTTTGTAAACACCAGGTAGATTGGATTTGTTTTGTACTTTGTGTGTGTGTTTTGAATGCATTGAAAAGTGAGTGGTGTAATATTACACTGCCTGTCAAAATATGTTGGCATAAGATTGGCATGCATGTGTTTAATTTTCAAATAAGTTTGAAAATATGTGTAGGGAATCATATGGTTGAAGTTGAGTAAAGGACTATAAGCAAACGGACCATCTACCTGTAGATGATACATGAGATTAAGAGTGAATTACAAGCATGAATGCTGAAATTTTTCTTGTTCTTGTTGCATATTATAACTTATAGTTTGTTCAGTGTTGTTAAACAAGGTGTATTTATAATTCTGTTATTTAAGAACGATTATTATTAGTTGTAAATGTTAAGTGTACATTACATCTTCAACTGTCGTGTTTTACATTGTAAAATAACTTTTCAAGTTTTTCTCTTAACAGACAAGAAGATTACATATCCATATTACACTGAACTTACTTATTCACTGTAAACAAATATTTTAGCTAAGTTCATCGGACCCTGTAAAGTAATATTTGGTTATTACTCTGAATGTTAAAAACACATACAGTATAATAAACATTAAAAAATACTGTTACATGTGTTCATATAAATTATAAATTAAGATTAAAAATATAAAATTAGCAGTGTAAAAATTATTAAATAATTTTTTTGTAATATGTTTTATGGGATAAACAAGCTTTAACTGGTAAATATGCTATAGATTTAAAAAAAATGTATTTTGTCAATACAATTTTTGGAAAAACAGTTCAATCATAGACATATTATGCAAAGACAACATAAGTGAACAGAAGGGAAGTTACACACACAACTGAACATCCAAAGTAGAAAGTTTCACAATATTTCTATGACATGTACGAGGGGTGTTTGATAAGTCCCTGCAAAGTCAAAAGGTGGCGCTCGTAATACATAAATAACGTCATTTTTAGTTTCCCACATCTCCGCTAGGAGCATACACCATGTTTCAGTCATGTACATTCATAAGTCTATTGTTGCCAATCGTTTGAAAAGTATAGTGATTTGGAAAACATGGATGAAATAGAATTTCGTGTGGTGATGAAACATTACTTTCTGGAAGGCAAAACCGAACAGGAAACTAAATCCAAGCTGGATAAATATTATGGTGCGTCAGCTCCATCAATTAGAACAGTTTACAAATGGTTCGGTAATTTTTGTAGTGGTCAGATGACAAACGACGCTGAACGTTCTGGACGGCCTGTTGAGGTTACAACTGCAGAAAATATTGAAAAAATCCATGATATGGTGATGGAGGACAAAAGATTGAAAGTGCCTGAAATTGCTACGACAATAGGCATCTCAAATAAACGGGTGCATCATATTTTACACGAAAATTTACACATGTGAAAACTGTCAGCAAGATGGCTGCTGCGTTTGCTCACAATCGATCAAAAGCATGAACAAATAAACATTTCAAAGCATAGTTTGGAATGGTTTTAATATATTCAAGAACAAATTTTGTGCCGTTTTATAACAGTTGGTGAAACTTGAATACATCACTACCAAGGAACAGTCAGAACACTGGGTTGCAGTAGGAGAACTTGCTCCAAAAAAGAAAAAAATCGTTCCATCAGCAGGTAAAGTGATGGCCATTGTCTTGTGGGATGCTCGTGGCATAATCTTAATTGACTTTCTGGAGAAGGGTAAAATGATAACTGGGCAATGTTATGCATATCTGCTGGATCATCTAAATAAGCAAATAAAGAAAAACGACCACATTTGACAAAAAAGAAGGTTCTTATTGTAATAAAACGAGATTCTCACCAATTTATAACTGTATTATAAATGTTTAATATTGTAGTATTTGAAGTTAAAAGTGTGTTTACAATTGAAAATTAAAGTTACAAGTTATGATGAATCGAAAAAATTATAATTGTCTTAAAAGAACTCCTTTAAATAAAAATAAATTTGCAGTAATGTTGTTTGAACTATAACGTTGCTTAATTCAATAAATAAAGCGTACTAACTGGTCGCTTGATGAAGGTAGCTGTCGCGTTGATTCTGGCAGCGAAACTCCTCCTCCAGGTGGACAGTCGTCTAAGTACGTAAGATCAAGTCGCGTCTGGACAATAAAATTAATAAAATACACTTCCACGTACCTGGTCGTGATTCTGGAAGTTCGGAAGTTCACTTTTTCAACATATTAATAAGCTGCCAAGACGGTTTACAAAACCAGCTTGTTTTATTTACAAGGTTAGGTTACCTTGTTTAATAATGGGCGCCACACAGGTTTATTTCGGGAAAATCCCGTGTAAAACCCATTAATAGAATCAAATAATTATTAATTCTCTTCTTTAAAAACTGAAATTGTGTTTATTGCCCTTATGGCAATTCAAATTCAACAACGTATGATCTCTACTAAAAGTTACTTTGATTATTTTGAATTAATTCTCTATTTACTTTTCGAAATAAATTAAGTCAAAGTTATGCTGCTAATAACTGGGTTTTATTTGTACCCTTGATGATGAATTCAAACAAACATAATTAAGAAAATACATTGATATACAATTGAAATTGTTTGGTTCACTTACCCTATTATACTAGCTCAGAGCATAAACAACAGTTCTGGTTATGTCCAGATAAACTTTACTTTAAACATTAATTTTATTTATATCTCGGGTGTAAATTCTTTGAAACACAAGAAAGAATGCTCATGCCTACACAGAAATTAATTATTTCATAAAACAATATTGACTAGTAAGGCCTTGTTGTTTACTAACAAAAATCAAACCTATTTATAGGTTAGGCGTTCGTCACGCTTGCTTAATTATTCACAAAAGTTATATAGTGAGACCACTTAAGAATAATATCATTCTTAAACAGGATTGACAAATCCACTAAATAAATTCAGTCATTGTGTAATACAGAAAATGTTTTGGTGTTATGCGTCAGTACAAATTTTGTTTATGAAATATATCAGTTAGTGCACTCAGATTAATGGAATAAATTGTTACGATGTTACCTCTTTATTTTAATCTTTTCGATTAAAATTTATTTAAACACTCCAGAGGTCGGATTGTAATGACCCTGGCTTTACACTACACACGCACTTGAACAGAGAATATTTGTCCGCTTCTGACTAAAATGGACCTTTTATAATACTATTTAATTATTTTCTCCTGTTCGATATATCCCGCACTAAATAAAATAAATACTTCACATCGACGCACTGATTCTAGGTAGACTGTATTGTAGTTACTTGTTGTTGCCGAAATGATTCAATGGACGCACTATTACATGAAGCTATAAGTTAATAAAATTTTGATATGACGAGCGACACCTTTCGCTCTCGATGATTGTCAAAAGTCTTTAACGGAAATTACCTGCATTCCGTTATATACCCCCTGTTTTGATGAGGCTTAGGCGATTGTTTCATTTAGTAAGCTATTTTCTGATTGGCTTAACCAGACGTTACGAAAATGACGCATTGTTTTCCAACTGTCACTAACCGTCTTTTTGCTAAAATGATTGACAGCTAACGTTGTTGTTGTTATTGACAACCGAATTTCTTACTTTCTATTTACAAATGATGCTAACGCATGTCACGCACTTATTATAGTTGCAATTGTGGTTGTATTGCTATCAAATTAAAGGATATTTTTTACTCTTCAATCTGATATAGTTTGACGCTGGTTTATTTACACTTTCACTGACATTTTTTAATAAATAATGTTCAGGTATCTGGTTTAGCGCTGTCGTCTGCTAGCGACGCCGGCTATGATTCTCTCTTATCAATACATTATTTGTGTTGCACATCGCGTTTTCACTTAAACGTCTGTGTTGGAACACTAACATATCCGTCTTTACACTTATTTAGTGAATATAATGATTAAATCTTAACTTACTGATGTAATACATTGCTATGAACTATCCTTACTTCCTAATGACATTTTGTTTACACTACTTAGCTCTATGCTACTCATTAATGATTGAGTTATTACTTGTATAATACATTAACAATGCTTATTGCTACACTTGGTATAATAATAGTTCAGTGTATGTTATTTATACTAGTAGAGCTTTCTACTTATCACCTTACTGACAATTGTTCGTTTTAGGCGTTGCCTAGGCATACCGTTTACATCGGATTTATGCCTTAATAATGTTCATTAGTTACATTTGGTACCTTGGTGAGGTAACTTACTTATATAAGGTTCCCTCTTACAATTATTTTTACTTACTATAAGTACATTTGAGATTGTAATACAGTTTCAATTTTATATTGTGGCCATAGCTAATCTTAGTTATAGGCATTAATAGTTATTAGTCATTGTTGATTTATTCTCAGCCCAAATACTGTTGCTGATATTATATTATTCGGGTCGTTACTTAATTATTTTTATTAACATGTGAAATTACATTCAAGTTATTCACTGACTCGCTTGACAGCTTAAAGTGAATTTAATTTGCCCATTAGTTTGTGTCAGTTATAGTATTGGTTGTAGTGTCAAGCAGTGTTTTGTTTACAGCTTCTTGTGGCACTTCTTCTTTCTTCTTCGATGGTTCTTCTCTTCTTCGCTACTTTCATCATTATATTCTGTACTTACATTACCTTCATGTATTTATTAATTCTATGGGTATATGTCTAGGTTATGTAACACTTGGTCATGTTACATTATTCACCAAGACAATGAATGCACCAGCACACTCTTGTGCAGTTGTGAATTGTGACAGCAAAATTCTTTGAATTATGCTATGAAATTCTTCTGCACCCCCCCCCCACTTGTCAGACTTGAGCACCTTCGGACTATTATCTGTTTCCAAATTTGAAGAAGTGGCTTGCTGGAAAGAGATTTACGTGACATGATGAACCCAAAAACATCTGTTTGAAGACTTTGATAAATCATACTATAAGGATGGTATCGAAATGCTTGAGCATCATTGGACTAAGTGTGTAGACTTGAAAAGAGATTATGTTGAGAAATAAAAATAATTTTCCCCGAAAAATTATGTCTTCTTTATTTTTGCACTGTCTTATCAAACACCCCTCGTGTATGAAAAAAATAAGTAGAAACACGATACAAGTTAATTTTAAATATTTTGTTTAATTTTCAAAATTGTGTCCTATAAGTACCATAAGCAAAAGAGTAGTGAATTAAATGTTACAATAGTAGTAATATATTTTGAGATTTTTACTTTTCATATAAAGCAAACTGTGTTAGGGAATGCGTAGAGTGCTTGGAGGTTGTCAGATTCCGATAACCAGTGCCGACAGTGCAGGTAGGGTCACATAGTGAAGGTAGATTATATGCACTGAAACAATAGTCATAGTCAAGGAGTTAAGCAGTGAAGAAGGTATACGTAAGGTACACTTGCTTCAGAAAGTGTAGCTTAAAACTGGAACAAGAGAGAAGTGGTGTCTATGAAATTAATCTCTATCAGCTTACCTGCAACATCCATTTCCTTTTATATATCTTGCCAACAGGCATCTACAACAACCCGGTTGGAATATTCCTTGAATCGCTTTCCCCAAATTTCAGTTTTCATTAAAAGTTTTGATATCAGTGTTTCCGTGTCCATTAGGAAAATGAGAAGTGTAATTCAAACGAATAAAAGATATGCAGAATGCTCTAACTTGGTGATGGTTTCTGAAACCAGAATGAACCTTTTATTCTGGTAAACCGTTTGAGTCAGACTACAGCACGTGTGTACCGGTGTCTGCTGGCACTATACATGATCTCGTCTAAGCCTGTCATGCTGGCTCATGCCAGTTGGCACCGGTTGTCGGAATCTGAAAACCTGCGTGCACTTTACACGTGCCCTTAACACTTTGAGTACCATGGCATTTGTACATAGACCATCACCTATGACCAATGGTTTTTTTTTTAAAAAGCATCGTTTAAACATTCATAAGTACTTAATACAATTTAATACTAAAAAAAAAATTATACCACACTTTTCCCAGACTTTCCTCTTATGAAAATACTCATAATATTTTTATTGTTGATTTTATATATTGCAATTGAAGCCGTTTAAAAATAAATGTGTCGTGCAATTTTAACCAAAAAAATTCTGTCAAATGTTGTTTATCGTATTTTTAACTAATAATGTAGTAATTAAAACAAACACACACTAATGATACTATCAATAACACACAAAATAACCTCAAAACCCGCAGACCTCATGTAAACAAAAACTGTAATTTCCACCTTGAATACATAAAATGTAAACAAAGTCATTACGCATGCCAACTGTGCAAATTATTTCCTAAAAACTATTTTCTTCAGCCAGTGCTGCAATCTGATGGCAGAAACACAAACTAATATGTCAAGTAAAACTTATGCATTCGTTCTGTGGCGTAATAGTAAGACACGAAGCATTTGAAAGCGTTGAAAAGTGACCAGCGTAAATGTGCACTATCTGTCAAAATACCAAGTCCACTGGCGGTGCAATATTACGCCGTTTATCCTCAAAGTGTTAAGCAAGAAAATATTACCATTTTTGGTACAGTGGTGGGAAATTTACCACTTGAATCATTCCATAATGCAGTAATATAAGTGTGCCCACCTTAAGAAGGTTAATATCTTCACATTACACCAGATAAGTAAGTACTTATGTTGTGTAATGATTAGTTATGTTTTATTGCTTTCAGTTCAAGATTTGGTTGAAACCAGCAGCGGTGCAACAGTTTGTGTACGGCCACAATGTGACAAAAGCTGGACTGGGACGTATTACAGAGAACACACCAAAGCATCAGTGTGTCGTTGCG
This sequence comes from Magicicada septendecula, assembly GCA_034769895.1. Lineage (NCBI taxonomy): Eukaryota > Metazoa > Arthropoda > Insecta > Hemiptera > Cicadidae > Magicicada > Magicicada septendecula. The sequence goes on from CM068372.1 coordinate 34,694,752, forward strand.
TATGCTATGAATGATATGCCTTTGGTAAGTGAAACATTTCTGTAACTGTGTCTTCTTGATAACCGTGTTCTACCCTCATGTTCCCAGTAAGACATTCGGAAGTAAATGTGCACATTTAAATATTTTTTCCATGTTGTGCACTGTATGTGTCCGTTTTCTTTACAGATTATTGTAGTATCAAAACTGTTAACAGCAAGTTCTATAGACATAACTCATAAATATCTAGGTTATAATCTTACTTTGGAGAAAGTCCAAGATAGTGGCTATTAAACTATACCAAAATTTAACAATTGTTAACTTCCCTTTCATGACAATGTACTGAGCTGTGTTTGTTAAATTCAGTGGCGGCTCGTGGCTTCGAGGATTGGTGAAGCAGAATAGGTGGCAGGTCCCCCCCCCCATAAATTATGTGAATATGTTTCTTCCTGTTTTGGAATCATTAATAACATATGGAGACAAAAGAAAAGTATGTTAATAAAATTTACAAATATAGTAGTTAAAAATAGTAAGTACTTACAGGCTTGCATTTTATTTCTTGAACACAAGGTCAATTCTCCTCTCTTTCAAATACGCAAACTTGTCGATAATGTCGTCATAAAATGGTTGTACATTAATTAATTCGTTTAACAGTTCCTTTTCTATGGAAATTTTTGATAAGGTAGTAAGTCTGTCCTCTGTCATTGTATTGCGCAGGTATGATTTTATTCTTTTTAAACAAGAAAAACTTCGTTCTACGGAAACGCTAGTGGATGGAATAGTTACTATTAAACAAAACAGTTTGTAAGCTTCTTTAAAGATGTTCCTGTTGTCAGCTAAAAGTTCCATAAAATTTAGTGGTTCCATTTGTCTGTATTGCTTATCCTCATAAATAAGCTGTAATTCGTTTTTCAGTCTTTGGAAATCGGTAAACAGATTAGGGTAGCACACCTTTAAGTTACTTAATGCATCCGTGGGAAAGTTTTCAGAATACGTTACGAACTTTGAAGTATCCATTAATGTAACAAACTGAAGCTTTTCCATATCATTAAAACGTGTGGTTATTTGTACTGAAAGGTTATCTAAAATTTCATAATACAGAATTTTGTATTTTTCAAAAAGTTGATCACGTGTGAGTGTAATTCTTTTCTTCAACTCATGGTATTCAGTTGGAGTTGTTGTTTTTGAAGCAGCTAAATCGAAAATTTTAATAAATGCATCATCAGTTCTTTTGCTATTTATGAGTGTTTGAGTATTTTTAACTTGCGAGATACAGAAATTAACGTCAAATGACTTCTTTTGTAGCACATTGAAGAGAACATCCGTGGCTCCAAAAATTTCATTAAAAATGACAACCAAAAGCGTAAATTCAAAATCATTAAATTTATTTAAGAAGCCATCACTCTGCCTAATTGATGTTTGATCATAATTTGAATCGTTCACAATTTTAGTGAATACTTCTTTTAATGAATCCCATTCGTTGTATATAGTATTCACAATTTTTGAATTAGACTTCCATCGCGTAATAACGGAAGTAGGGATTCGTTTTCCAACGACTGTGTCTACTGCGTAAGTTCGCTTAGCAGAACTGTGGAAAAAAGAGGGTAAACCGTTAACAGTCGCAAAAAATATCCGACATTTCGAAATGCTGTTGCAGCTTTGTTGTAGCACTAAATTCAAACGATGCGCCATGCAATGAACAAAAACCGCTTGTGGCACTACTTCTTTGATTTTTGCCTGAAGACCATTTAATTCTCCTGACATAACGCTTGCACCATCAAAACACTGGGCAATAAGTTTTGATTTATAGTCAAATTTTTCGAGGGACCTTGACACAACGTGAAACAGTGCGTCGGCAGTCCGACTGGAACTAACATCATAAAATCCCAAAAATCTTTCCACCAGCTTTCCTCCGGGAATAACGTATCTAATTATGATGCTACATTGAGATTTGTGGACAATGTCTGTGGAATCATCCACTTGAATTGAAAAAAATGTACTATCTTTTATTTCCTTTGCGATGTGCTCATCAATATATTGTGAAATGCAGTCAATTATTTCATTCTGAATAGTCTTAGAATTGCCGGCAAAGACGGGTGAGATTTTTTTATAGTGTTCTTGAATATCTACAGGGCTTATCGAAACGAAGGTTTCTAGCAGTTCTTTAAAATTTCCGCGATTAATAGATGATAACTCTTCGTGGTGACCGCGAAATGCTAATTCTTGTTTACCCAAGTAAAGAACTGCACGAATAGGAAGATGCATGAAACGTCTGTTAAGCCGAACGTTGTCATGGAAGTGTTTAATATACAACCTAGAATTTTCCTTCAAAGCATCCTCGATAGTACTTAAATTTTTCTTTAATTTTGAAAAACTCAATGCACAACGCATGTGCTCAGAAGAACCTTCATGTTTAGAAAGAGCACGAGTAACGTTACCAAAATCATCAAAGCCGTTCTTATTCCACGCACTTGATTTAACACTAATAATTAAGCAGGGCATACAAAAAAGTTTATTTAAATAATAACTGCCATACAACCACTCGAACGTTGAATACCAATTTTGTTTAAAGTTGCGATTGTACACCTTGTCCTTTATTTTTGCAACCTTATTTACTTTCAATATATACATAGGTTTTTCACAGCTTAAAAAGTCTTTCTTATCATCATTATTCCATTTTGAAAATGGTGTTTCTAATAAAACACATACAGGATCATATGAAGGAAACATTCTGTAAAAACTTCACACACCACGAACAACGAACAAAACAAACGCGCTGGATAGGTAAAGCACTGCACGTACACCACTGAGAAACAGCCAGCGATACTGCTTCACGTGTGTGGGGGGGAACATTGAGTACGGAATACGTTGTCATGGCAACCGTGATAAACCGAGCGTTGTTAGTGACGTATTAACTGATGCAGCATTCGATGTACAGAAAGCTGCTTCTACGATCTCAGCGCTTTCCGCCACCAGTAGGCTTGTATGTGATCGCAGCGAAGTTCAGCTTCTGTAACCTATTTCCATCGCTTGTAAATGTTATTTTAATTATTATACAGACGAAATTTAATTAAAAAAAAAATTTTTGAACATAAAATTTACTAAAAATTGAAAATAATTTTGTGTAAAAAGAAACACATTGAACCAGTTATTTTAGGTGAAGCAGCGCTTCACCTGCGTCACCTGACGAGCCGCCACTGGTTAAATTTCATGTATTGTTTTTTTTAGAATCGTGAGTTTTGAAGTGTCTTTGTTGTCTGTGGTAATAAGTTTCATTCCTCGCCAGTTCTGTAGCTGTAATGTCCCAACTTGTGTTTTGGTCTTCCTCTTTGTTCCACAGAGGACACTACAGTGTGTTGTTAGAAAGATGATAGCTCTGAAATTACCTCACAAAAAATTTTGAAGCCCAAGTTCACCAGCTACTATATTTGTAAAGATGGGACGCAGCATCCATATCAGACTTCCTGATGGTCTCTAGTATTATAACCTGTGATATAAAACCCTCCAGACCCATTGGGTGAACTCAACTGGATAAAGAGAATGAGTTGTGTTACACGTGACACAAAACTAAATTAACTTGTTACAACGTTACTATACATTTTTCAGTACTCATACTGTCAAGGATAAATATTGAATAAAATATGATAAATGATCAGCGGCTGCTCGTCAGGGGAGGCAAGGGAGGCTAAGCCTCCCCAGTGAAATTTAGAAAAATATTAAAAACAAACAACTAGCAATAGGCTCTATTTTTTATTGTAACTGAACCCGTAATCAATCTGTAATCACAATTTGGCTTTAAATTATCTGATTAAATACGAAAAAGCTTTTTAATCACCCGTTATCAATAGCCCAGAATAGCAGCAGAGGCAGGGATCTGAGTAGCCTCTACTAGTAGTACTCGTACGGCTACATGAGAACTATGGCTGACGGGTGGTGGGGGGATGCTAGTGCATCTGTAACCGTGCTTGGGAGGCAACAAGTGAATTAGCCTCTCAGCACAGATTAATGGATTAATGTGGTTTGTGTTAGTTTTCCGCAGTCTTTACGTTCTCATGCTCCTTGTGTGTGTGTATGTTTATCATTTATCTCTTCTTGGCGTGTGTTTGTGATCTCTACTATGAGGATAAAATGGAATTAGCAGAATAAAATGAAATTGCAGTATCGAACAAATGCGTTACTACAACACTACTGAATAAACAATTTTCCCTGTTGAGTGACTTGGAAAGAAATGAAATACTGGTCGACCTACCCCAAAATTTTTATTTCTTAAAAAGGCACAAAAACAAATCTAGAACTTTCCAGTCGTCATTGTACAACCAACATAAATGTCTTTGCGGTAGTGAGGTAAATTCGAAGATATTATGCTGGCTCTGCTTATTGTTAAGCACAAACAAGACTATATGGTCTGCTGAAGGCGTACAAGTAAATTCATCACAGCTTTCAAACGCTGTTAAAATCAGATAGCTATACAATACTTAAGAGTGAAATAACATTTGTCTGGGGGGGGGGGGGGTATGAAGTCATAACATTTGCTATGACTGACTGACTGTCTGTCTCGTAGCCTCCCCTTCCACAGGACACACCGGCTGCCAGTGTAAATGATACTGTTATTTCCTTACTAGAATTAGGCCAAGTAAATTATTATCAGTGAAGTTAACATAAAATTTAAATTACAAAATCAATCAGCACCATTATAAAAAAAGTGTGCGACCAAGGAATCTCAAAATTCAAATAAAACCAGTTTAAATGTTGTAACAAGCGAAGATCAGTTATTCATTACTCAGTAATTATTAAAGCAAATAATTGTAAAAATTATTAAACAAGATAAATAAAAATTGTGGAATTTAAATAAATTTTGTTGCAAAATTTCTATCCTCAGCTCAATATGATATTGTATGTACAAATTGTGTAGGTGTAGATGAAAGCTACTATTATTCCCAATCTATTGTAAAACCAATTTACTGTTATTCCTTTAAACGTACATTATAATTCTAAATTGCCAAGTACAGTAAAATTGAAAGGGGATATGCGCAGAAACCTATTTATGGATGGACGAGTCCACTTTGAAATTGTGAATGGTGGGAGGGGAATGGAGAATCAGCTGGTATGCAAGTGAAGGTGTCGCCAACTTTGCGTGTGATGTATTAGTTACCCATGCATTGTTAGTTACTCTGTGACGTACTATCTCAATCTTGCATTTGTTATTATTATTTCAATTTATTATTAATTATATCATTTTACAGTCACTCATTTTTATTAGTTACTAGAGTCAGCTGCATGGAACTAGTATCGTCAAGGTCACACCGCTTACTTACAGCGTTGCCACTAAGCAACAGTTTCCCTTTCTTCCGAAAAATGCTACACTAGTAAGTAAGCCTACTTACTGTAAAGAATATAACAAAGTGAGAAAGTTTGTAATACATGCATTAGAGTACATTGTTACATTGTCAATAATTCTTAATAATAATTACATCACAATTAATATATTGTTAATAATTAATTAACAATTAATTTCCGTATCTTATACATAACATTCAATTCGACGCGTCAGCTATAGTTTGTTTGAACGAATTTTATACGCATCCTGTGTCTTAAGCTTGCCCCATTTAATTATTGAAGACACCGCACTATTCGTGACTCAGAAAAATATTCTATTTTTATTTCCTGCGCTGCTTATTAATTAAGTAAAAAAATTAGACCTATACTATAAGATGTTACATGCACAAGTAGCATAAAAATAATGGTATGTATAAACGTGAAACGAATTGGATTTCTTAAGAAAATAAGGATAATTTTATAAACAACAAATACAAATGTCTCATGAAATAAATTTAAAATTCCTTATTTATTTATATATATATATATATATATATATATTTTTTTTTTTAACTTAAATCTTTAAATATAGAATTTAAATTTATAATTCTATATTTTATGCATTGTCCTTACTAATTTTATAATTAAAATTTTCCTTATTTTATGAACTATAGAATTCCTTATGACTATTATAAATAAGCAGTATGTTGAAAAACTCACCTTAAATAGGGTTAGTCACACAATTATCACTTTGCAAAGTGATAGCACAGAGCACATTCATAACACTCCTGAAGAAAACACGCACACACGGTTTTTTATGTTTCAATAAAAATAGAAAATACTACGCTTCGCTATAGACACGTTTACCACCTATATACACTTTTTAACACTCCTGCCTTATTCGTCTTCGGATTCACTGGACTCAGGTTCGCTGTCACTACTCACACGTAAGTGTATGATGAAGGGCTCCACTGTGGTGTCTCTCGTGCACTGCTTTGAGTAATCGGCTTCTTGTAGTGCCTCCGCATGTCTTACGCACTTCTCCCAGTCTTCCTGAGTTATCCTGTCCAAAGCTTCGTGTGCAAGTTGTTCAATATCGGCCAATCTGAAAGTCGTATTCTTGTTTGCAACATACCGTTTAACTTGGGCCCATATCAGCTCGATCGGATTATACTGACAATGATATGGTGGCAGGCGCACTACTGTATGTCCCATTTCATTTGCCAGTTGATCCAATTCGTACGTCTTCTTGGCCGTTCGGATCTCTTCTTTAGAAAGAAGTTCATCCCTGGTTTCAGCTGTGGAAAATGAAATTCTCTTCTTACGCAGCCACTCCATGATATCCGCTTTACGCCAGTTTGAACATGGTGGTTTATCTATTTGTACAGAATGATAGCTGGCATTATCCATCATGATGACAGAGCCTTCTTCCAAGGACCGCAACATACCAACAAACCAGGTCTTAAAAACTTCAGCATTAATTTCTGTGTGGTAGTCAGATGCAGCTGAATGCTTACTGCCACAAAAGACAAGTTTGGCACCTGCTATGAAACCTGTACTTGCGGATCCAGCATGTGCAATAATCAGCCGGCCACCTCTACCAGTAGGTACTTTCAGCCCACCGTTCCCTCTGGAGTCTTGCCAGATGTATTTATTCGTATGATTCTGTGATATCCAGGTTTCATCCAAATAAATTATAGGCCTGTTGTCCTCCGTACGATGTATATGCATGGTTCTCAAAAACTTCGCTCTCAAGGCAGCAATGTCTCTGCGCTCCATTAAAAATTTTCGTCCATCGTTGCACTTCTTAAATTTAAAACCAAGCACTTTCAGAAGGCGAAGTACGGAGGCTTCTGAACCAGAATAATTGATTTTCTGACAGAGATCAGCTCGAATTTTGCTTGCAGTGGGGTATTCCCCTCGGTCGTAATATTCTAGTACGGTCCTGCGGACTATTTGTTTATTAAAATCGTCCAGTTCAGTGTTTTTGTGTTCCCGTTTATACCCTTTCCTTGGAGAACTGAACACAACACTCACGCCTTGATCATCTGCCGAAGCAACGGTATTGCTAATACGTTGCACCGACTGTTCAGAAATGCCACAAGCTTCCGCTGTCAATTTTCGAACTTGTGCAAAGTTTATGTTCCTCCTGCCTTCTTCATTATACGCAAGATTTTTAAAAAACTTGTAAACGTTTGCTATGATGACTTTACTTTGTTATCTAATGTCCTCTCGGCCCGCACGTACACCACCGCTGCTTGTACTCGAACTAAATGTAGGATACTGTTCCTCAATATCACTCATAATAAATACAAATTATTGAAATAAACTAATACACACACTGTCTACAATAAAGACGTCAACCGTTCACATGAAACGCACAAAATGTCTGTCAACAATACTAAGGACGATAAATATTTTGATGTTCGTCTCTTCCTCACCTCGTCCACGCAACCTACTTGGAATGGGGTACTGTAACTGAAATGGGATTGGCTTTTGTCACAACAGCGACAATTTTGTTTACAGAAATTGCTCAGTCCTATTTATCTTTGTGCAACGGAAGAAAGGTAGTAGCGCGGGCAGTAAACATACACATTTTTGAGGGGATTATAAAATGACAAAGGCATTCATAAAAGTGTCAGACAGCAATATTTACCGAAAAGACATGCCGACAGGGTATACGCAATGTGCATACCAAATGTGTACATATACCTAACAGAACTTCCGAACCATATGGCTTAGGAATGACCGTGTAGAGAACAAAAACAGATTCATTTACAAAAGGGAAAAGACCGTGAGTATGAAAAAATTAAAGCGACAACAGCAGGCAAGGTCAGCGTTCTCAGACAACTGTCAGTCTGTAGGATAACCGCCCATGAAGAAAACAGTAAAACTTTAATAAGTAAGTGCACTGTACGGAAATCACAAAATAACTGACCTAATGGTACTTCGTAAAGTTAGGGTGTGTATTGCTAAAAGGTTTAGATTCTAACATAAGAAAAACCAGCGCAGTATAAATAGTAGTTTCAGAGAACTGCAAATCGTAACAAAAAAAAAGCCAAAGAAACAGAAGAAATGCAAAGATAGAAATTCTGTAGATATTTACGCGACAACAAAAAATATGTTGCCGACTCACACAAATTTTTAGAGCTCAAATACTGGCGCCCAGAATTTAACTGAGTAGTGTTACCCACAACTAATTATTCCTGATAAAACAAATTCATTTACGCGATACGCATAAATAAATTTGAAACGAAGAATATAATGTGGATGTATGAAATTTGTTTTCGTAACACTGCTAAAACGCTACACACTGTACTAGCCGGCAACAACGCTGGGCGAGGGGCGTGGAGGTGACAGGGAGAAGGAGTGAAAGTGAGTGACCTTGACGATACTACTTCCATGCAGCTGACTATAGCGAGTACCCGGCATGCGTTGCAATGCCACTCAAAGAAAGAAAGTGTTTGTATATATATAATATATAAAGACTTCGTTCGCGTGGTCTTCAATTTAATGCGATAATATATTTAGAACAGAATCTATTCCATTGGGTTGCCATAGTAACCAGATCTAATAAGTTAGTTTTTTAAGACTCCAAAGGACCCCCCAGAGGATCGTATCGAAAAAAACACCTGTCCTATGTTGGTTCTCCCGTTGCGTAAAATATTTGTGCCAAGTTTGGTTGAAATCGGTCCAGTGGTTTAGGAGGAGATGTGGAAGACCCCAAAGAACCCCCAAAAGAACCCCATCGAAAAAACACCTATCCTATGTTGGTTCTCCCTTTGCATAAAATATTTGTGCCAAGTTTGGTTGAAATCGGTCCAGTGGTTTAGGAGGAGATGTGGAAGACCCCAAAGGACCCCCCGAAGTATCATATCGAAAAAACACATATCCTATGTTGGTTCTCCCGTTGCGTAAAATATTTGTGCCAAGTTTGGTTGAAATCGGTCCAGTGGTTTAGGAGAAGATGTGGAAGACCCCAAAGGACCCCATCGAAAAAACACCTATCCTATGTTGGTTCTCCCTTTGCGTAAAATATTTGTGCCAAGTTTGGTTGAAATCGGTCCAGTGGTTTAGGAGAAGATGTGGAAGACCCCAAAGGACCCCGTCGGAAAAAATGTAAAGTACCGTTTACCAAATGGTAAAAGCTTAAGAGCATGATAATGTCTTTCAGCCGCCAGCTAAACGCAACATTATTATGGTTACTGACTGACTGATTGGTTACATACCTATCTACAGCTATGCAGTGTTGTTTGCTTGTTAGGTCTTTAATCTGCGACGGACGTTAGCACGTTAGCGGTCGCGGTTTTAGTTAACGATTCCCGGCTGGTAAATGATGACGTCATGCAGCGTGATGCGTTACAGAAATTTTCAAATGACCCCCAGCCATAAGACATTATCATGTCAAAACACCTATCCTATGTTGGTTCTCCCGTTGCGTAAAATATTTGTGCCAAGTTTGGTTGAAATCGGTCCAGTGGTTTAGGAGAAGATGTGGAAGACCCCAAAGGACCCCATCGAAAAAACACCTATCCTATGTTGGTTCTCCCGTTGCGTAAAATATTTGTGCCAAGTTTGGTTGAAATCGGTCCAGTGGTTTAGGAGGAGATGTGGAAGACCCCAAAGAACCCCCAAAAGAACCCCATTGAAAAAACACCTATCCTATGTTGGTTCTCCCTTTGCGTAAAATATTTGTGCCACGTTTGGTTGAAATCGGTCCAGTGGTTTAGGAGGAGATGTGAAAGACCCCAAAGGACCCCCCGAAGGATCATATCGAAAAAACACATATCCTATGTTGGTTCTCCCATTGCGTAAAATATTTGTGCCAAGTTTGGTTGAAATCGGTCCAGTGGTTTAGGAGGAGATGTGGAAGACCCCAAAGGACCCCCCAATGGACCCCGTCGAAAAAACACCTATCCTATGTTGGTTCTCCCATTGCGTAAAATATTTGTGCCAAGTTTGGTTGAAATCGGTCCAGTGGTTTAGGAGGAGATGTGGAAGACCCCAAAGGACCCCATCGAAAAAACACCTACCCTATGTTGGTTCTCCCGTTGCATAAAATATTTGTGCCAAGTTTGGTTGAAATCGGTCCAGTGGTTTAGGAGGAGATGTGGAAGACCCCAAGAACCCCCCATAGGACCCCATCGAAAAAAATTCATAAACCTTCGCGGGCGTGCGCACAACAACTCACCGAAGTTTCATCGCAATCGGATGAATGGTATAGGAACGCATACGGGACAAAGAAAGAAAGAAAGAAACAAACATTCATTTTTATAGATATAGATTTAATTTTTTAGTTAATTTCTATTGGTAGTTTTTATTCTGTAATTATGTATTATCGTAATTATTTGATTTATAATCCCATAACGAGATTTGTTATAATAGTTACTTCTCCTTCAACTAGCAAAGACAGGAAAGTTATTCATAGTCAAGCACGGGAAGTAATAATACAGTTTTTTGTTGTCCAGGATTAAAAAGATTCTTGCAATTAAATCAATACGAAGAACACGTTTCTTTATGATAAACTGTAGAGATAGTCGAGTGTAATTAAGGAGTGGAAGTGTTCAGTTTGCAAATTCCATTGTGATAAAAACTGTCAGAAAGGTTGTAGTTTTTTACGTCTCAGCAGTACACAATGGCAGAACCAAACAACACTCAGATGGCAGAACCAAACAACACTCAGATATGTTTATAAAACATTCTGATATGTAACAGCAACAAATTCCAATTCGTGTGAACAGTTCATATCATTTGCTTGATTTGTATAGTAATACAATTACAATATTATTATTATTATTATTTGATTTATGTTGGAAGCAATAAACGCATAATTCTTTTTTTAAGGCCAGCTGTGTGACAGATAAATACACGCACAGATAGAGATTCGTGGTGACACATTTACAAACAAACCTTAACAGTCGCGAGTTTTTCTTACTATTAGAAATAATGTTCATAGGTTGGCTGCACCATCGCTGATAACAACAATCCTCTTCTCACATCTTACAGCGACTCCTTCCACATCGCCTTTCCCCTCTGACCGTAAGCGTTTCGCGCATTTCCATGCCCTTAACTTTCAATTTTGCTATAAAACTAAATATCAAGTTTCACTATCCTATTATCAACTTCATCATTGAATATTCAGTCAAAAAAATTTTTGGTCTCATAAGTCAAATTAAATGATTTTCCATGACACAAATTAAACAGGTATAAATAAATAATTACTTAAAATAAGACAAAGTATTTACATAAGTATTTGAAATTACTACATAAATTTGAAACATAATATGCAGTTGTGTATGTTCAAACAAACCATCTTCATTTATGACTTTGTTTAGTATTGTTACGACGGTCTACTCGATCGTCGTAGGTACAGTGGAAACAAAATAAGTACAAGACACCAATTAAGTCACTAATCACACCTTTAATTTTACAGTTAAACAGTTCGTAATTAACAACACAGTCTCTACAACAAATCAAATGAAAATTGTTCACTCGCAATAAAATGTCCACTAATATTAAAACTCAATTGTATTACAATTATACCGTCCGATTATAAAACGCAACACTTCACTAATAACTACTTGAATGTACACAGTAATAACTCGAACCGCTCTGTAAGTATATCACACTAATACTCTCGAACCGCACAGTCAAAAATTCGCCTAATACTAAATACTAAGGCCGCTACCGCCATGTATTTATAGTCCCGCTCACACACCAGAAGCTTCCAAACTGCATCTTATCTCTCGTGTGAACTACGTAATTAACTGCGGCCTTGACACAGTCTGAGCACCCGAGCGAAGCCCAGCACAGTCAAGAAGATTCACGCAAAATGCGTCTACAAGCACGTACGCCACACGCGTTACATCGAGTTTCTTCTGGCACATTCGACAAACACGTAGCTTGTTCTGTGATGCCGTAACAGTATGTTTGTGAGGTGTACACTATAGGTAACAGTTGCTTTCAGGTTTGTGATGAGAACATCATATGTTCAAACTCTGTGTAATCCTCCATCAGTTATTGGTAATCTCGTAATCTATTTAACTAGTACTGAATGAAATTGTTTGTGGTTTCTCATTGATCTTCTGTCTGAGAACTAAAATATGTGTAATAATGATGCTGACAATAATTTTATGCTCACCAAACATCACTACTATACAGTGACGTATCTAGAATTTGACTTTGGGGGGGGGGGGGGAGGCAGTCCGGGGTCAGCATACATAAGAAAATACATTTAAGATTAATTAACATTACTATCTTTAAAGTGGCTGAAAAACACATGATAACATCCTGAAATCAGTCCCATTAAAGTAAATGGTAATAACACAATAAAAATATGCGTTATTGGAACATTGTTACAAGATACTTATTGACTGAATTGATTGTCCTGTATTTCATATTTAAAACGTATACCCTAATGCTGTGTAATAAACCTGTTTATATTTTAAAAAGAGCTACTACTATATTAGCGCACATATCTGAAAACAAAAATAAAACAGCCTAAAAATAAAGAGATTAACAAAATTCGTCAACTTATCCACCCTCTGGGGGAGGGTCCAGTCCCGTTCGCCCCCCTCCCATAAAGACACGCCCACTACCATACTATGAAGCAGTGAATTATTCATTTTCCTATAGTTGAAATTCCTTTACTTCCATGTTTTTGGTTACCCATTGATCATCCCTATCCTTGTATCAACCATATTTCAGCTGTAATAATATAGCATTGTTGTTGAACAGGGTTTCGGAGTCGCAGCCAAAAGTACAGCAGAATGCAAACACACAGATCCCATGGCCATAGTTCTTATCCATCAAGCAGATATTGGAGAATATATACGCAGTGAAGATACTTTATTATAAATATAGACTTTTATACTAATTGTTGACTGTTTTCCTTATTTCTAGTATACTGGTAATCACAGTATCTTTCTTTCACATCTGATCATCCTGCCTTTATCTTTTCCCGTACTTTATCTTTCATGGTCCTTTAATCCTATTGTTGTAATTCCAATATCAATGCCATAATGGAGATAAGTGGAAATAATGGGTATTGTGAGGTCATAATCTTAAGATGAGTTTACCAGTTAGAATTTCTCATGGAGTCCCACTCCCATCCGTATTGAGCTCAGCTGTATATATAGTGAAACCTTGCCATTTCAAAGCACTGTACATTGAAATTTTGTTAATTTGAAGAAACTACTTGTTCCCAGTACTTTTATGTGTAAGCCAGTGCCGGATTTAAGATTTTTGAGGCCCTAGGCCAAGTTTTCTGAGCAACTCCCCTTGGGTGTGACTTTGAAGTAATATAATATGTACTGCAGAAGTAATTTGACGTCAGATTAACACTATCAAATTTAAAACCAGTAAGCTACTATAAAAAAGCGTGCTTTCATTTAGCAAACTTTTTAAAAATATTAAGAACCATGCAAAAGAATTGAGCAAATTCATTTATTTTTTAAGTAGAGTAATTTAACTAAGCTTATTCAGAAATTTAACAAAATTCGCATGTGCAGATTAGTTTCAAGGATTCCAATGTCTTAAAAATAAGCGCACAATATTTAAATAAGAACTGTCTTCCATTGTGTTTTTAACAAAAATTGATCATTTAATTTCAAAAAGTCATACTTAAATAAATCAAACTTCTTCCTGCTTTAATAAAAAACTTCAGTTAAAAAAAAATATCTGTAACTTGCGGCCCCCTCTGAGCCCGCTGGTGAATCCGGCACTGATAAGTGCATATTAAATTTAATTTTGTAATTCCAAATTTAGGAAAGAAAATTGTTAATTCAAATTTTTTATTAGTTGAGAAGTAGTAGAGCAAATGATACAAATGCCACCTAACCATTAGAAAATTTACTGTTAGAAAAGTTACTGTTACTGACGATGGAAAAAGCAGCCCATCCTTGCTGTTTTAAAAGTGTAAGGATGTTTCCTGTAGAACACATGACAAATGAGAAAGCCTCGATGATTTTAGAATACTTTGAAAAGTGTGTTTGTAAATTAGACATAAGGTTTGTTGACAGCTGTTCTGCAAAACTTGGAATTTGAAGGGTAAAAAGTTACAATTGTTCTCACTAAATGTGACATCCAGTGCCAGCTGACGGACCAAAACATGATTAGAAATTTATAACACAATTACTGAAAACTAATAATATAGAGGCAGTAAAAGAGTTCATATATCTTGGGTCCCAGATAAACAGCACTAACAACATTAACACTGCAATAAGAAGAAGAATATATCTCGCAAATAAAACATATGGATTAAAAAAGCACCTGACATCTAGCTTCATCTCAAGAAGCACAAAATGCAAAATCTACAAAACCCTTATCAGGCCACTGCTGACTTCATGTGCTACAGAAACCTGGACAATGGTAAAAAATAGTTACAGACTTCTAGGTTGCAGTGAAAGACGGATTCTAAGAACAATATTTAGAGGAGTACAAGAAAATGGAATGTGGAGCAGGCGCTATAATTATGAACTATACCATCTTTACAAAGAGCCGGGTATTGTCAGGATAATCAAAATACACAGGCTAAGGAGGGTTGGACACATAGAGAGAATGGAGGAAGGACAGCCTACAAAACATATTTTCTACCATAAACCAGTGGGTAGTAGAAAAAGGGGAAGACCCCGAAGTAGATTCAAAGACCAGATAGAGGAGGATCTTGGAAAGCTGAACATAAGAATACGGAATTCTTGGGCAAGTCATCAACATTCCAGTATCAGTCTGTGAAGCTACAAATTTGTGTCACATAAAATTAACTAATTTACTAATAAACATTGAATAATTACGGGCACCATTGTGCAACAACATAAATATTAGGCTTACCTTGCGGTCCAGAATTCGTGTTAAACGAACGATATGATAGCGGAAAGTGTTATCTGAAATAAGTACTATTACTTGAAATGGTTACCAATGTTTACCTTTTATTATCAAAAAGACTCTACATACATATAAAAATGATTCTACTGAACTATGTGCCAAACACGCACGTTACCATGCCTCGGGGCGTAGTCCTATTTATTTTGTAAACATTAATAAGAAATAAACATTGTAAATATAATAAACATAATGAAATAGAGTATAATATGCTACAACCAAAACAAATATAATACCTGCACAACCCAGCACTTAAATATTTAAGTCACTCTCTCTCTCTCTCATTCTCTGGTACAATTTATTTTATTTTGAGCTCATTATTGAATTTTGAATTGGTCATTCTTTTATGATGTTGATTTACTTGAATAATATTGAAAAATATTGGAGCGATCTCACCAATATCGGACAGCTAATATTTAGCTGCTGTTGTTTTTCCTGTAGAACATCGCACACCGCGAGTTCGCTAATTGCGCTACCGGTCACATCTTCGCTGATTACACCTTACCGAATGGTAAGGTGTCACTGTTATCAAAACACTTTTGTTGTTTTGAACACCAAACACTTTTGGTGGTGTAAAAGTTAAAATTCACACTTAGTGAACCTCTTGCCGGCCGGCTGCGTTCACAATCCAGAAGGAAATGACCCAGAGTCTTTGTTTAGCATTGCGTAGGTAGGGCAAAAACTACGTCACCAGGCTTTTGTTTGTTGTTTACAGACTCGAGTTGTTTACAGAAAATGTGCATTCCTTCCACTGACGTCATCAGGGCTAGTCACTTTATCGCTATATTGTAACAGTACAATTCTGGCCCTATTATATTTTGGGGAATAATCGATATAAATTGTATTTTCATTTCCAAGTCACATATAAAAAATTGGTAAAGTTTTATTGAGGGTTTGCAACTGCGCAATTCGAGTATATAGGATTGCGTCAAGGTCGAGCGTAGACGTCCAGAAACAGCAAAAACAGTTGTCATACAAAAATGTGTCAACCAGCTGCGCACATGATTTCGTCAGCCAAAGGTATGCTACTACGCAATACATACTTTTGTGAACAAAGGATTGAGTGATGTAGTTTTGTCCCCCACCTCTGAATTGCTTAGTAACGAACAAAGACAGTCTCGACTCATCAGTGTAACGTACCGGCCGGTATATCTCCAAACACTAATTCGATCTAAAATTTACACAACTAAGTGTTGTTGTACAATGTAAAACAGTGAAGTATTTATATAAAATAAATAACAGTGCAATGTAAAACATAAACAAACGTTTTTGTTAAAGTTTTTAACATCTTAGTGCGTTTTCAGCGATGGGACGTCTGCAGGACAATAATATCAGCTAAGTGACAAAATGTGGTCAATACAAAACTTTTAATATTTCAATATGTTAATATTTCATTTAGAATTCAATAATAGTAAAAATGAGCTCAATTTGTAAAAGAAAATTGAACCAAGAATGCGAGCGTGAGTGAATGAGAGCATGTCCAACTACATTTAATAAGTGCTGGGTTGTGAAATCATTTATAATTATGATATCATAAGAAATATAATTGAATATGTTATTTTGGAGGGTTTATTAAATGTTTAAGGGAAATTTTTAAACTTCCCTAAAATAGAACTGCGTCTCATGACGCAATGCCAAACGGCATATAATAGCGTGCTTATTTCGCACGGTAGAGCCATGTTTTGTAGTAATATGTTATTAAAACATAAAAAATATAATTGAATGTTATTTTGGAGGGCCTATTGAAATGTTTAAGGGAATTTTTTGACTTAATCAATGTAACTGCGTCTCATGACGTAACACCTATTGGGTGTATAGAAGCGTGCGTATGTCGTACGATAGAGTCACATGTTTTGTAGTAAGATGTTATTAAAAGGTAAGTTCATTTGGTAAACATTTCAAGCAAGAGTTATTATTTCAAATAACACATTCCGCTATCTTCGAGTTTCGCTTAACAGAATTCTGGACCTAAAAGTAAGTAAATATTCTCGTATCATATCACGAGATGGCGCCTGGATCAAAAGTTGAATAAAATTATTGATATTACATATAAGATTTATTGGGCAGTAATAAAATAGTATAACATTGGCGCCCGAACAGGGACACTATTTAAAATTTTATTTTATGTGGGTAAGCCTACGGAAAGTAGCGGTCAGTTATCTGAAATAATAGATATAATTTTAACATAACCTATCTTTTATGAGGTTATGTTGTAGGATTATATGCATGTGTGTATTATAAATAAGTAAAATGAATACCAATAAAGGTGATAACATAACGGCAATGATGCAATTACTGTTAAAATTAGAAATATAAAAACTTTCATTGACCCATTCGTACTTCCTAAAGGGATCAGCCAGGATAGGTCGCCACAACCCCCTTACAATTTATATAAAACGAAAATCAATAACTCACCCGTGGTCCGATGACGATGACAGTACCTGCATGACCTTACTGGACTTCTCCTTCGAGATCCCAACACCATAAGGCCAATCAGGCGCGTAACGCTCCTGCTCTGACGCGCTGGCCAGCTCAGGACCGCCGTCATAACATCACCAAACACTGAAACAATAAATTAAAATATCAAAATAGTGGCTTGGTAAATTACTCTATCCTTAACTGATCTGGTTCCCCTTAGCTATGTGCTGGTTTGTGTTAATAAGCACTGGGTTTGCTTGAACTACTGGAAGTACAATATAAAAAAAGATATAAAATACAAGAATTACATAGAATTGCCATTCTCTTCGTGGACTACCCTGAATTGTAAAAATTGTTTCGATTCCCATCGATAATAATTAACTCTTTGTGTTTCATAATTAATGTAATTATAAAAGAAATAAATATTAAAATAAACATGGAAATCCCCATATAAATCTCCCAATATTACTCAAATCTCCCATATATATTCAAACATGGATAAAACATTTTATAGAAAAAATAATTAATTATTGAAATTATTATTATTAACAGTTAATAATTGGCGCTGTTAGCAATATTTACCCCTCTTTCTCCTCCACACACACTATTTCCTATACATCATGTTAAAATTTCATAACATAATACATGATACATAATAATACACATTATCATTATATTAATACAGTAATACATTGAAATAGTTAATTCATATTTAATCTTGATTAAGATTTGCACATTCTATCTATATAAGTTTGCATTTAAAATATGAAAAATTACAATTTCAATTAATTCATTAATAATTCTAAACTTTCATTAATTAGCCATCAATTATTTATTATGATTATTAATTTATTTCAAATTTATTATTAATATTCATATTACGTTATTATTATTTCATTATTCATTTCCTATTTCCTACTTCCTTTCTACTCTGAACTTTCTACCTAACCTTTCACCTTCTAATCATTGTTTAGTCTGGGTGACTCCTATATTCTCTATGCTTTTACTTATTATAATCTTACTCACCTTTCTTCTAACTAACAACCAAATTTACCTATCATGACACCAATATCTCAATTATAAACACCTTTCACTAAATTCATTCCGACGATAAATCCTATAGCACCGCGCGTCTTTGTACAGAGATGGGTGTTCCCTACCTGGCTATATACATTCATAATATTTTGCCCTTCCAAAAAATTCGGCAAACACTCCCTAAAACTACGCTATTACCTGCCACAATGCTATACGTTGGCTACTCTTTATCACCTCACCCCCATTACAAAATATCATCAACAACAAATATATGTTTAACCTTTACTTTACTCACCTCTACAAATAATCACTAACTACTGTGTCCCTAAAATATCGTATACTCTCTTTGTATTATTTTCTTAAAAATTCTTAACTATCTAACTCCCATTAACTTCAATTGATTAACTCACCTGCCTTTATCTATACCCAGGCACTATTCCCTTTTTAAACATTTTACCTTACTGGAATCATTGACCATTGCAATATAAATATATCTCTCACCTATTCATAACAGTACATCTCAATATTCAAATATATGTATTCTTACTTAATCATTTATTATTATTCATTAGAAATTTTTTATCCATTACAAATTAATTAATACTTTAACTTCATTAGAACTTTCTATTACAATTAATAATTTACAACTTCAGTTACAAAGTTAGTACAACTTTCTTTTGTACCATATTAATTCAGTAATTAAGAGTAATAATCTTTAATTATTATTCAATTATTTAAACTTGTTTAGTTAATTACAAAAACATGTTAATTGTTAATTATTAACACAATTATTAAAACATACATGTTGTACATAAAATTTACCTGTAATACACAACATCAAAATACAAAAATACATGGACATTAACACATAAACACAATGAAAAATATACAATCCAAACTCATTATTTTGTCATTAATCAAAATCAGTCCATATGCAGTCCAATTCAAAACCACTGTTCACATATATTAAATGTTCATTACACAATTAAACAATCTATCCTCCATTGTTGAATAACATTCTTATCGTAGGTCTATTTATCTTATTTTTTAGTGAATAAATTTTATTATTAGAAACATTATAATCATAATAATTATCAAACATTTCATATTCATTCACAATTTCAATATCATATATCAAGTCACGATCGAGTATGGTTCTGTCTACATCAGTAAGATCATATGTTATAATCTTGTTATTATCGTAATTATCTCCTGCTACATCCATTGCTACCACAGGTAAGTACTTGATACCATTATTATCATCACCTATTATTATTTCAACTTCATTATAAGGTTTGTATTCGTCATAATCATACACCATCTCTATTCCTAACCTTTCTACAAGTTCTCTGTACTTTCTATTTACTTTAAAAATTTCTATTATTCTCTTACTCTCACCATATCTCTCACAATACTTCTCTACACTTTCTCTCTTAATATATTTCTCACCATAACACCAAGTTACACTCTCTCTCTCCAAATATGCAGGGGTCACTAACTCAAAATTACTGTACCACCTATGAGGTACACAAAAACACCAAGGAACTTTATTTGTAGACCTTTCGTCTCCCAAATATAAATTTAAGGAACTCTTGTCCTTCTTAAAAATACGTGAAGACTTGACTTCACCCCCTAACACAACATCAAAGGAAAATTCTAACCCCTGCACCCCTTTAACAAAAATACTTTCTCTAAGCTCTCTTTCTGACTCAATACACTCAAACACCCCATTTTCACTCATAATACTCTCATTATCATTTTTAATATCATATCATTCTTACTACCTGTAAACTCATTATTCAAGTTATCACTGTTACTTACTTTGTTAGCACTTAGACTAACATTATTTTCTGTGAATGTATCATCATTACCACCCCCACTATTATTCTTGTAATTCTCGTCTACTTTACTCTTCGGTATATCAAATATCTCGTCTACTAACGTTACTGTTTGTTTTGTCAATTTATCGAAATGAGCATGCATTTGGTCTATTCTTTTATCAAAGTGAGAATTGCGCTTTTAATTTCGTCTTTTATTTCGTTAAACTTGATATCAAAACTATTTCTGATTTCATTTTTCTGCTCGTTAAATTGTTTATCAAAATTATCATATTTGTCATTTAAATTAGTATATTTAATATTAGAATCGCTTTTTTGCTCATCTAACTTTTTGTCTAACTTTAATAGTAATTGCATCATTGCAAATGTATCTGTCTTACTTACGTCTTGAGTTGAGATGGGGGTTATTGTAACTGGGTTTAATTCAGTAACACTGGTTTGACTAACTTGGTCCAGTTTAACATCCATCTCACTCTCAACTATTTCCTCCACATTATCACCTTTATTGGTATTCATTTTACTTATTTTAATATTACCTTATAACATAACCTCGTGAAAGTTGGGTTATGTTTACATATTTAAAATTGTGTTTATTACCTCAGATAACTTTTACGCTCTCTTCGTAGGCTTACCCCACATAAAATTTTTATGTAGAGTCCCTGTTTCCAAGGCGACCATTTGTGAAGCTACAAATTTGTGTCACATAAAATTTACTAATAAACATTGAATAATTACGGGCGCCATGTTGCCAGATTGTGCAACAACATAAATATTAGGCTTACCTTGCGGTCCAGAATTCATGTTAAACGAACGATATGATAGCGGAAAGTGTTATCTGAAATAAGTACTATTACTTGAAATGGTTACCAATGTTTACCTTTTATTATCAAAAAGACTCTACATACATATAAAAATGATTCTACTGAACTATGTGCCAAACACGCACGTTACCATGCCTCGGGGCGTAGTCCTATTTATTTTGTAAAGATTAATAAGAAATAAACATTGTAAATATAATAAACATAATGAAATAGAGTATAATATGCTAACACCAAAACAAATATAATACCTGCACAACCCAGCACTTAAATATTTAAGTCACTCTCTCTCTCTTTCTCACTCTCTCTCTCTCATTCTCTGGTACAATTTATTTTATTTTGAGCTCATTATTGAATTTTGAATTGGTCATTCTTTTATGATGTTGATTTACTTGAATAATATTGAAAAATATTGGAGCGATCTCACCAATATCGGACAGCTAATATTTAGCTGCTGTTGTTTTTCCTGTAGAACATCGCACACTGCGAGTTCGCTAATTGCGCTACCGGTCACATCGCTGATTACACCTTACCGAATGGTAAGGTGTCACTGTTATCAAAACACTTTTGTTGTTAACCACTTTTGGTGGTGTAAAAGTTAAAATTCACACTTAGTGAACCTCTTGCCGGCCGGCTGCGTTCACAATCCAGAAGGAAATGACCCAGAGTCTTTGTTTAGCATTGCGTAGGTGGGGCAAAAACTACGTCACCAGGCTTTTGTTTGTTGTTTACAGACTCGAGTTGTTTACAGAAAATGTGCATTCCTTCCACTGACGTCATCAGGGCTAGTCACGTTATCGCTATATGTTACATACGATTTTTTGCTGCGTTTGCTGTTTCACAATAAAAGCGATCGAAATCCTGTCAATTCACATCTGTGTTTTATAAAATAATTATATAGTCCACTCACCAAAACTTTACAGGGATTATGAAATATTTAAATAATTATTACCAAATAATTGTTAAAAATAAATAAATACAATAATTATGGTTTTTTGTACCATGTTTTATAAATTTAGTATTGTACCAGAATTGTACCATCACAAGTCACTACCATGGGCGTAACTTTGGGGGGGGGGCTAAAGCTTCATAAATCAGGCTAAAGCCTCATTTCAAGTGTGTAATGAGACCGTCTATATAATAAAATTAATAAAATATATACAAAATTAGAAAGTTTAGTAATAATTTTTAGTTAGTAAACGAGGGACAATTTCATTTTTTAATGACGACCAACAAACTTTCTTCGTAAGTTGTACTTCCATTTATGTTTACCTAGAACAAATATATTGTAGGCCTACAAACATAAAGAATTTCAGTTCTTCCAATTCTTATACCCAGTTTTCGTAAACGCATCCTCTCCCTTAGGCACACTGTCACGAAATGCTCGGCAGTAGTAGCAGTAAGCCGAATCAGTCACAACACAAAGAAATTTTCAAATTGCGTCAGACAATTTTCAAAGAAATTAAGCTGTGTTACGCTTTTGTGTTTCTTATCTCCCATTTCCCAGCACTTATCAACAAAAAAACCAAAACAATCACAACAATAATAAGAATGGTTTGTTCTGGTCTCAAATAGGCAAAGATTAGAGCACTCCAGCGCTTCCTCTGACGTCCCACACCTCTCCGTCCCCTCGACTTATAGTTCCATAGTTGTCTGGGATGCGGAAGTCATCCATTTGGCAAAGATGTTCCTACAATTCAGCCAATACAGGGTGATCCTGTAGAGTATACTCATAATATTCAGTTCCTACCGTATATCTGTGTTTCTTCTATGATCATGGAAAGTATGGCCTGCCATGTGCCTGAGAAATCTCATTTCAGCCTCTTGGATGCGACTGGCCTGGCCTTTCGTTAAAGTCCATTTCTCAGACCCATAAAGAAGTGTGGGAAGAGCATCACCTTGTAGAATTTTAGGCGTGTTCTTAATATGTTTTTAAGAAATAATATAGTTACTTTAGTTTGACAAGCCAAAATGATTGAATTACTGTTTCTTATTCCTACTTATTCCCTTGGCGGAAAACAAACATTTTTACTTGATTTTCCAAAATCTTTTCATCTGCTTTGAGTTGAATCTCATAATTGAAATTATACTGATGTTTCATGCCATAGAGACATTTTATGTGTACACTCGTCTTGCAGATTTTTCTCTGGTCCCCCAATAGAGATATCAAAGGTTAACATTTGAAAAAATGAAAATTTCAATTTTTATGAGGCTATAATTTTTAAAGGGGCGGCTCAGTAGACCAGTGGGTATTGCACCTGGCTACTAATATAGAGATCCCGGGCCCACACCATAAAATCAAGGTGCGTTTCTCAGCCCCCAGGTCGACTCAGCCTGTTGAAAATGAGTACCTGGGATAATTATCCTAGGGATAATAATGGGCGGGTGAAGCGTAGTGCTGGCCACACTGCCTTCCTTGTATGCCGTATGGCTCACATAAGGCAGCCTACCCTGCCTTCTCCTAAGCTACTTCGGTGGTACACATGGGAGCCATTATTATTATAATTTTTAAAGGATATAGTACTCACCATTGATTGTTTCTATAAATTAACTATAATCATATAAAAAATTTAAGTTGAGATTCTTTTTCTTCCTTGAGAAATTACACTGTAAAAATTTTATTTTATTTATTCTTGTTCAAGAAGTTCGGATACAAAGATCTTCTGTACGGAAATGTACTAGGTTAGTAAACAGGGCTCCAAAGTGTAGATTAGAATGTACTGAAAACAATGAAGTTTATTTGAAAGACATAGGACAACCCATTCCTGAGACATTTAGAATACTATAAATATCATGCGCCACCATCTGTAAACTGGACACATTAAAAATACAAGAAAATATGTTTTGGACTACCAAAACATAAGAGGCTTAACGTTTTTTGTGCTTGCTTAACCTAATTGTCAGTCCTTATGCTCTCATATCTTAGTTTGTCTATCTGTTGCAATCTTCTGATTCTTCTAAGATATTTCATTTCAACAGGTGGTGTCTTTTACGGTCTACCTTCAAATCAAGTTCTCACCCTCTGTATATCAGCCCATGTAGGTACAGCTATCTGTGAACTGAGGTCTTTGTTATGATGGTTATTTCCTTGTGATCTAAGATTTCTTCTCCAGTTTTTGGGTGCTTTTATATACTGTTTGGTTTGTTGCTTATATTGACTTAAATTTGTCCAGAACTTAACTGGCTAATGAAATGTTAACTTCTTTTACTCTACTTTTTACCAATATTAATTGCAAATTATTACAAGTTTTAGTTTTTTAGAATTCAAGAATCGATTCTGTTTCTTTGGTATCTCTATCCATATTTTGAAATGTCTTTTTTTTTTTAAATAACATGCCATGTTTGAAGCACATGTTCAGAGATATATTGTCTGTATACTAAAATTGAAAGGTAAAGGCATTGTATGGGGTGCATATGGTATTGTATGGCATTGTATGGTGCATACACACAGAGGGAAATGCTGACATGGAGTGAGCCACTGTGAAATGAAATGTGAATCTATAGAAGGTTCAGTGCAGCCAGCCTATCAGTAAGGCATCTATAATAAACAAAACTCGCACATTGTTGAGGTTTTTTGTAAAAATCTAATCCCCCTCCTCCCTCTCTCTCCCTCCCCCTTTCCCCTCTCTCCCCCAAGAGAATGGCTTGGAAAAATCTGCTATAGAGGAAAGGATTCATAAGATGGTACGGGCATATGGTATGACTAAAGATATTTACAATAAAAAGTGCATATCTAAAAATGCGAAAATAAGGCATTACAGTACAGTAGTGAAGGCAGAATGCCTATATGCAAGTGAATGTCTAGCATTGAATTATTATTTAGACAAACTAGAAATTTTGGAAAGACGAATTATTAGGAAAATATTAGGCCCACGAAAAACTTCAGAGGTTGGAAATTAAGAAGTAATTATGAAATATATCAAAGTATAGAAAGTATAACAGAAACAATGAGAAAAAGGAAACTATTATTTTTTGGACATTCATATAGAATGGATGACAATAGGTTGACAAAGCAAATCTTCAAATATCTGTAGGGGAAGAAGTCAACGTCAAGTTGGATTAAAGAAGTCCAAAAGGAATTAGAAAAAAATAATATACACGCAGAAGAAGCAATTGAAGGAGAAGTTTTTTGGGCAAGTGTTAAAAATGGAAGGAGTCCAGGGTGGAAGAGAGAAAAACCAGGTTGAAAGTGGACTGAAGACAGGAAGAAGAGACACAGTGAGAAGATGAAAGAGTATTGGAAAAAAGGAAAGAAAAAAGAGTAAAGAATTGAAATTGGCATGTGGTCCCTAAATGGCCGATACGGAAAAAAAAGAAGAAAGATCGTTTTTTTATAACAATATTATATTACAATTTTGCAGATACAAAATTACTATTAAATGGACGGTAAACATATTTAAAAAAATAATAAAAATTAAATACAGTGACCGCCGCTTAATGTGATCACAGTTACTAGTACCGATTTATTCCTATGCCGTTTAATGCATAAAATATTCTTACCACTTGTTAGAATCAGCCACTTAATAGAATCAAAGTAATTGGTGGCTACTGTTATGTGTAGAAAATACATTTTTAAATATTTTAACATTATAAGATATCACACACAAAATAAAGTTACAGTGCTGCGAACAGGCGCTTGGTTACTTGGTTACCAACCTACTAAAAATTTATTATTTGTAAATACGGCAATTTTTTACCAAGTAAGATTCTCAGGGGGGGGGCAATTGCCCCAGTTGCCCCCTCTCTGGATCCGCCCCTGCCGTATACATACAGATGGCGTTTCAGCTGTATAAATGAAATGTAAAACAATACTGTACTATACTAAAACATCATGTTTGTTTAAACGCTTTGATTTTAATTCACATGTTACAATGTTTGTAAATCTCAGTTGCAACAAATTATACACATACCGTACACATTTATAGCACTGTGAGAACATAATGTGCACTAAGTACAGCTGTAGTTTGTATGCCAGAAGTTGCACCTATGGCCACTATTAGACGAAGTTTATCAGATAATTATGGCATCATTATGATGATTTTAATTGTCAAAACTTGTAACACACAGCGTACATCTATACGATGCATGCATCTTGTCCATTGCAAGCAATAAACTTGTAACAGGTGTGTGTTTGTGTGTGTGTGTGTTTTTGTTTTGATATAAATGTTGTTACGACGGTCTGCTTGACCGTCTTATGATACAAGACACCAAAAAAATCACTAATAACCAACTTTAATTATCACAATTAATAATTCGTAATCAGCTCATACAATAATTCCAGTTAGATTTGTTCACACAGAATAATAATGTCAAATAATAGAGTTCCACACAATTTATAATGCAATAACACTTCACACAATACTTTGACAAACTAAGCACAGTCCGTGCTAAGGAAAATCGCTCACATAACTGACTTGACAATGCCAAACGCTCTTCCTTTTATAGGTCGTGCAGAGGTCCAGTATAGCTTTCCTTCCTTACTGCATGCCGGCTTAATGTGTATCTTTTTTGTCATCTTATATAAGTTATAAACTTTTCTGGTTCTTATTAGGTTGAAATAAAACTGGGCTGTTAGACCATGGTAGGTTGCTGACAAATTGCGAGTCAGCTTACGTTTCGATGCCAGCCACCGAGAATCTTCTCAGAGCTGCAACGCGACAAGAACACATTAGGCAGATCTTACTGAACGATATTGTTACGATGTACTATATTCACTGATCGTCGTAACAGTGCTATGGTTCAGTGGAAAACAAAATACAAGACACTACTGAAGTCATTAAAAACCAGCTTTAATTATCACAAATAACAGTTTGTAATCAACACACTATTCAACAAGATTATACCCGTACAATAATTCAAGTTAATTTGTTCACACCAATAATAATGTCAACTAATAGGGTTGCGCACTATAATCACTTTTCATTAATAACCACTTGAACGCACAGAGTAATCGTCGAAAGTAAACTCGAAGCTCACTTGAATAAATCGCCACTTAAACTGAAACTAAGCATTGCTGAATGCTTGTACTGTATTTATACCCCGCTGAGATTCCAGAATAATCTATACTACGCGTCAACGCTACTAGAAAATACTAGAGCGTAATTGCTTGCTGCCTTGAACACAGTATGCGCGGACCGGTGAAGTCTGGATCAGTCTCGGCAACGGGCGCGTGACAAGTGTCACGTAATTGTCCTTCATCCCAGCAGCAATGTGTCGCACACACACACACACATTACAGCTGGGCTCTGCTGAGAGACACGTAGAATATTGTGTAATGGCGTGACAATATCGAAGTGCTATAAGAACAGGCAGCCAGTAACACCAAGATACCAAGTCTTGGCAAATTACAGCGCCTTAACTTGGTTGCGTTCTAATATGTTCATGAAGAAGATTCTCAGTGGCTGGGATCGAAACATAAGCCGACTATCGAAATTTGTCAGCAACCAACCATGCCTTAGCCCGGTCGGGACTGGCCATGTAAGCCTACATTTTCTGGTTATTTAATAATCCTTTGGTTGCATTCTACTTCCCCTCACTTCCTTTTCTTTGCCCTGAAGTTGTCAATATTGTCTTTGATTAATGAACAATACTACAAAGTTCAAGTGGTCTTTTACTTCGCTCACTTTGAATTTTGGCTGAGAATTGTTGTCTTCTTCATCTTCTTCCTTCTCTGAACTTTGTAGCAGTTTTGTTATACTATCAGCCAGGATCATCTTCATCTGCTTCAAGCCAGGACTCGAACTCCTCTAATGACTCAGCGTTTTCCTGTTTTCCTATCTTCTTCTCCCCCTTAGAGCTGTCCGTTGTAACGAGGGATTACTGTATGTAGTTTACAATGATAAATTGAATGATAGTAGCATAAGATGTCTTTCGTTTCATTTTTTTTATGTTTGAACATTATTTGAAATACATGCAACTTATTTTAATCCTTATATAGAATTTTCTTTCTTTCTTTCACCACTAAACTACATTCCATCCTGTACACTAAGTCGCAAACAGTTGAGTTGCTTTTTTTTTGTAAAGGACGTGAATGAACAAATCTAAACTTTCAGAAAAAAAAACTTTCTACGCTAAAATGTGAAACGTACAGCATTTTTTACTAAAGTTTCCAATAAAACAAGCGTAAGTTTAATATATTCCACGTAAGTCTTCATTTTGATATTTATTACTAATAAAATATAAAATAATTTAAAATTGGAACACGCACCCTTTCAAAAAAAATAGAATTTTTGGATTTTCGGAAAAGAAAGATTTCAGCCAAACTTCCTTAAATACAACTTATTGAACTGAAACAATGTTTTATTAATGTAAATCTTGGGTCTGATATCCTCCACTTTTTCAGAATTTCAAGTCGTTCTCCTTCTTCTAAATCTCTGACACCTAAATTCTCGGTTCTTTCAGGCGAGCCAAATATTTCTTCACAGTTTTCTTCATAATTTTCAGAAAATTGTTAAAAATTTGCGTGGGGTACCAAGTTATGAGCAATTTTGTTCAAAATATAAACTCGGTATCCTAATAATTTAAAAAAATTATCCCTCCCAATACCCCTTGCAAATTTTGGACTGTCTTCAAATTATTTGTAAGGTATGTTTGCAAAAAAGCTTTAATATATTGTTACAACACAAATAAGCCACCCCAATACCAGGGATGAAAAAGATGATACTAAATATAAATATACTTCAGATAAAATAAAATATTAAATATAAATAAAATATAAAGACGGTGACACGACAAACGACGACATGACCTAACCCAAGTGATTGACCAAACAAACAGGAAAACGACAAAGAAGGGAAAACCGAAACCAAATAAGAATAAAGACAATTGAAGGAAGTGAACGAATTCATACAACCAAATAAAATAAAACCAAACGAGAAGGGGAGAACCGAATTAAAATGAAGCCAATTGAAAATGAAGGAGAAGAAGAAGAAAAATGAAGAGGAAACGAAGTGAAACCAAGGGATAAGAAACACCACAAGTATAAAAGGGAGAAATGGTACACTCAAGTATAATATTGGGAATAAAACCAATAATTATCCAATACCAGAAATAAATATTATTCTCAATTAAATAATTAATGTAACTGTTTTAACCAAAACCCACTAAAGTAATATTATAAAAAGAAAAAGTACACTAACCCAAAATTAGAGTTAGATATAGTAAAAATCTATAGAAAAATAACATTAATAATACTGTGTATAATTAGTAAAGAAAGAAATAGTGAGAAAGTGACAAAGAGAAATAATTATAGGGATTACCCACTAAGAAACACTTAATGTAAACAGTTAAAAAGTGCAATAGTGAAAGTGTGAAACCCCAAAATGGTTAGAAACCATATCAATGATAATAAAACGCTCAATAATCAATAAGAAACAATAATTGATTAATAGTGAATCCAATAATAATTAAGAGTAAGGTTTTAATGATAGCATTAGATGCAAGCACTTCATAATGTGGAATAAACACTGAAGAGTGATGAGAAAACACTATGTGATTAAAAGTGATACAAATTAGTAATTAGAAATATAAAGTTTAATAATAATAGTAAATGTAAACAATTAGTAATATGAAACTAACACTGGAAAGTGATAATAACATTGTTAATTAAGAGATTTAAGATTAATTGTAAACGATTGTATTTAAAAGGGGAGTATCCCATGAAAAGATAAACAGCTAGTGTTAACATGGATTGAGAGTAGAGTTTAATTAGGAAATAAGCAATTAATAATACATAAATAAACACCCCAGATTGTAAGGGAAAACCAATTATTCAAAAGGTGATGTTAGTTAACACCCAAAAAATAGTAATTAATGAAATGAGTTGTAAACAAACTTTACTTAATAATGGTAAAATAATTGTATAATTATATTTATGAATAGGGTATGACTGAAGAATTTGTACAGAGCATACGCCTAGATGTTATGTTTTTAATTGAGGAAGAATAGGGAGTGGTAGCCATATTATTAACAAAGGCAAAATAGATGATTAAGAAGTTAAGACAATACAAATCTAATTACAATAGAAAATCAATAAATGTAGAAAATAACAGAACCATTAATAAAACAAAATACATTAGAATAAAATGAGACATCATTTGTATAAATTCAGTAAATATAGTCAATGGCTACTAGTGCATCTGAAATGCCTAACTGTCAAAACCAATAATTACAAATTGTATAAAATCCACAAGGAAATCTAACAAATCTAAGGCAAGTAACTAGCCAAAAATAATGTATAAATCATTTTAAAAGAAAAATGTTACAATAAGAGCTTACATTAAAAGAAATATGTAATTATCAAATGTTAACATAATTAGACAAAAGTTAATATCTAATAGAACATGACTTTATGAGGTATTATTTTAATCTTTGAAAGGAAATAAATACAATAGTGATAATATTTAATATTCAGGAAGGAAGACAGAAGAATAAAATCAATCAGAAATATATAGTAATTTTGAATAAAAATTCAAATATGATAACAATGGTAATAATCTATGCCTTAGCCAATCAAAGGGTTGAGGTTACCATAGAAACGGGCCGTTGGTTGCTAATTTTCCGTTAATTTTGAGTCCTCGTATAATGACGCTTGGGTAGTAGGGATGCAAGATTTTGTATGACACGAATTTTACTTTAAAATGTTTAAAAACTAATCAAAATCCAAAAACATGTACCAGTGAGAAGGAGGTGAAGAGGAATAACATTTACCTGATGTCCAGGAACAATATAAACGAAAATTAAAAGCAGAATTTCCCAAGACTAATTAGAAAAGGACGCCAGCAGCCTAAGTCACTCAAAATTGATGAATTTTCCATATCCAAAGAACTACGATCTATCACAAACCTTCTGAACTGATAAGTATCATTTAAATACCCTAATCCCAGGAATAAAAGCACATATATATAAACTTTCACAATTGAACTTACTTTCATTTATCTTTCCCAAACGTTTCGAGGTGATGTTCCTCTTCCTCAGTGGGATTAAATACTGAATGTCATTTTAACAGTATAACGGTTATAGACTGGTGTGTGTGGTGGGGGTTGATGGTGGGAGGGAATTGGCGCAGAGGTTCAAATTGTGTGTTTGGATCAATGTATCGAATAGTGTATGTGATCTATAATGTAATTGTTCATTTAATATGTTGTTTGGTTGTAGTGTGTGTTGTCTGTATATTTCAAATTGTTCAGCTGTGTTTAGTTTTCTACTTTAGAAGGAAATGTAATGCAAATGCAAATGTTTTAATTTTTTAGTGTTTATAGTATGATTGTGTGCTTTATAATTGTAATTTTTCCCATAATTGAAAAAGTATCTAATATCGAAATTTAATAATAAATGTACTTCGTTCAAAATAGTGAGCTAGTTCTGCACTTCAGGAAGCTTACTAGAAATTACATCGCCTCGTTCCAAGTAATCTTCATCAGTTAAAACACACTAAAGCTGATGATTTTCCAATCTTCAAGACATTTCTGGAACGCTCTGTGTGGTATAGCCATGTGTTCGCATTTTTACTTCCATGTTCTGTAAGGCAGTGGTGCCCAGAAGGGGGGTGCATGGCACATGTTGTGCCATCAACATTTTTTGGGGAGCATGTTTTTACAGCATTTTTTATGATAAAAGGGGGCAAATAAATAAAAGACTATTTGAAAAAAAGCTTGTAATAACCCTCCTTACTTTAATTATTCATAAAATGGTAAATTTATTCGCAAAGGGTTCAGTGTAGCAGTGCGTGGCAGCCTGATTCGGCGTAGCCCCCCCCCCCCGTTCTGCACGACAATCAGCTGTCAACTCAACTGATCTGACTGAAGCGCATTCAGTCCTCGCCATGTCCAGCAGTAGCCCCTTCATGGCGCCGTAACCTCAATGTTTCATTTTCATTTTATGTGTGCATGGGGAGAAGTAGGTTTCGGTCAATAACTGTTTTGATTTTGTTTTTTAGCATGTTTAATCACCGAACATTTAAGTTGTACTGAACATTCATCGTCTGGTCTCGTACTGTGTAGTGTGTTGAGTGAGTGTTGATGTAGTTAGTAGTACGTTTCGCTGTTTTACAAACTAACTAATCATGCCGAAGAGAGCTAAAAATGTATACAAGTATAAGTGCTTGGAAGTACTCTGTAATACTGTGCATAGAAAGGACAAATGGATAGACCATTGCAAGAAGAAACATGCTTACAAGTTCAAAAACAAATTGAAAATTAACTACAAAGTAATTGAAATTAAGACATCGCCAGATTAAGATTAAGATGGACCATGGAAAAAGTAAGAAGAATCCACAGATACTGGCGACACTGCAAGTCATCAACTTAGCGAGGAAATTTCAGGTGAAGAGTCGAGGTAAGAGCGTCACAAACATCCAACATACTTTGTTTAATGGCAATAGTTATTATCGTCACGAGTGCGAAATCGCGGGAATTCATGAGCTGCTGCTTAGGAGCGCGGCGTTCCCTCTCCTCTTCTTCTTCTGTGCTCATGACTCGTCGCGATTTCGTACGAATGATGATCATAATTTTTTATGTCGATTGTGCTTAATCCATCTTCACTAGCAACTATAGTTGTTCTTTTTTAAATTTATTAAGATCGATGCGAGTTCTGCTGGTACTGTCTTTGTGTCGGTGTCTCGAATTCGCGTCAACATTGATGTCTTTGATACTGCTGCTTTGATATATATTGATTTACCCTATAATTAGGTACCCTAGAAAAATTCTTTTACTCTAGATTTTACTCCAGACGACCAAAAATGCCATTAAAAGTTTAATTATCATAGAAGTGGCAACACTGGTGGAAAGAAAGACTTGTGACATGGCGGTAGCGACGAACGACGGCGGAAATACTCGATCCCGCCCGATCCACCCTCCACAGAAATCAGCATCATATTAAATAACTAGATTAGTAGTATAGATTAATGTCTTTTTAGGTTGGCCTCAGGAGCTGAGACAGATGTTGCAATGGAAGAACAGTATGAAGATCCTACATCAAGCGAAAATCCTAATACCAGTACCTCAAATTCATCTGAATTTTCAAAAAATGACAATTTGTGCTCTGAGACTGAAGTAGCGATAGTTTCAACACTAACAATGCCTACTGATTTCGACCATGTAGAAGTGCCATTGACTCTTCGATCAGAGTTAGAAATAAGCAATCCAGTTGCAACTGAAAAACATGATGAAAATGAAAAAGCCACCACTGAACATTTGCTTCTTTGTATTGAGAACGTAACAGACCCAGCTTGGTTTGTCAACATTAAGCTCTCTCCAGAGGATATTAATACAGGGCTCAAATTAGAAAATCAAGACTTTTCATCAATCAATTTCCCAGTTACTAGAGGAAGAAAATGCAATTCTTCTTGGAAAACCTGCTCTTTGCCTGATGGTAGTGTTAGGCAGAGAAATTGGCTAGTGTACAGCCAAAAAATTGATGCAGTCTTCTGCCTCCACTGTACTCTTCCAACAGAGCGGACAATCTGGAGCACAACTGGTTATAGAGGTTGGGTTGATCATCGTGGTGAACGTGACGTGGAGTTACATGAAAAATCTACAAATCACTTGTCTATGCAAATAACGAGAATACAATGGATGTCGAAAAAAGGATAGACATTAAGCTCTCAGAACAAAGTGACCAGTTTGTGCAACATAACAGAGAGGTCTTAAAAGTCATAATTGACTGCTGCCACTACTTAAGTGAGGAAAAGTTGGCTTTCAGGAAAAACGATGCTTTACAAGGCAAACTGATGAATCTATTCCGAATGCTAGCTAAATATAGCCCTAATGCCAGGGTTTACTTAGAGAAAATTGACAAACTAGAAAAATGTAAAGAAAACTAAACTAGGATCCAACTTCCTTAGCTATAGAAATATTTTTGACTTAATCAACACAATGAGCGACATGGTAGTTTCAAGAATTGTTGAAAATGTTAACCACTCTAACAGTTATTCCATAATACTTGATTCTACCCAAGATGTTAGCAAGAAAGAATGTACAGCTGTTTTATTGAGATATGTGGAGCATACAGATTTACAAGGAAC
Organism: Magicicada septendecula; assembly: GCA_034769895.1. Lineage (NCBI taxonomy): Eukaryota > Metazoa > Arthropoda > Insecta > Hemiptera > Cicadidae > Magicicada > Magicicada septendecula. The sequence continues at coordinate 34,729,053 of CM068372.1, forward strand.
TCCCAAAAATAACGTTAAGCCTGAAGAACGTTTAATCAAAATATTCACAAGTGGAGATACTACAGGAGCTAACTTATCCTCTGAGCTGTTAGACACGCTAAAATCTTTAGGCATCAACCTCAGTGGAATGGTAGGTCAAAGCCTTGACGGAGCATGAAACATGAAAGGTCGCTGTAACGGACTAAAATCTTTTGTGCTTAAAGAGTGCTTTTTATGTGTGGTGTTGCTCGCACAGGTTTGCATTAGTAGTGGAAAAGTCTATGGACGTATGTCCTCAAATGAGGAATATGTTTTCCCTACTTCAAGAGATTTATGTGTTTCTATTAGGCCACCGACGACATCATATTTTCATTGAAAATCAAGAAAAAGGGATCCCAAAACACAGGAAAAAACGTTTGAAGAGAGTACTGACAACAAGGTGGTCCAGCAAGAATGAAGCCTTGAAAACTGTTTTGACGTGTTATAACACAATTATAAAGACACTTGAAGATGTTCATCAAGATCAACAGTCTGAAAATGACACGAGAGCTACTGCTAAAGGACTCATTAAAAAGATGAAAGACTTTGAAACAATGCACATTGCATCAACTTTGTTCAAAGTCTTGTCTCCTGTCACAGTGTGCCTGCAATCCAAGACGATAGACTATGGAATTATTCCCAAAGTTGTTGCAGAGACAAAAGAAACGCTACAAAGCTTAAGGAGTGATGAAGAATGGGACAAAATAGCTCTTGATGTATCACAGTTTGCTCACAACAATGATGTGGAGCTAATTTCGAAACAGAGACCAACAAAACAAAAGCGCTTCATGGATGAGCTTGCTATTGACGAGACCATAAGAGAACCATCCAAGAAAATGAAGATTGAAGTTTTCCTCACAGTTTTGGATTCATTGTGTTTACAAATTGAAGACAGATTCCCAGAAAAATCACTTGACATGATTCGGCAAATGTCGTACTTTTCTCATGAGGGAATCTTAGAACACATAAGCTTGAAAAAGGAAAAACCCTCAACAGTAGAAGATCTGTGCTCCTATTACAACCTGGATAGCGAACTTGTCATCTCAGAAATGGAAACATTTAGCAGACTGTACAAAGTCACTCACCATGAAATAGACTTATTCTTCATAAACCTGAAGATAAATCGGAAGATGAGGCATCGTCAAATCAGGAAGAAGAAACGGATGAAAATGAAGGAGGTGAAAAAGAAAAGAAAAATGAAAGTGAGAGAGTGACAGACCAGTGGATTAAAAGAGGCTTCATTCGACCTTATCATTGCATTATGCATATTTCAGGTTTTCCAAATCTAACTGTTATGTACAGAATCCTCCTTTTGCTGGCAGTTACAAGTTGTTCTGCAGAGCGAATTATGAGTAGATTGAAGATTTTGAAAAATCGGCTATGCAGTAGTATGGGTGATTTGTGGCTTTCTAATCTTTTAATTTTAGCTTCTGAAAAAGACATTTTCAAAGCGATTCCAAATGAAGAAATAGTAAACAAATTTGCAATGACAACTTCTCGGAGAAAACAACTTTTATTGTCATCAAAGTGACTACATCAAGTGAGAACAACGAAAAAATCTCTAGACATGTAAAAATTGCAATATTCTTTTTATTTATATTTTCACTTTCTGAATAAATTGTAAAAATATAGTTTTTCTTGTAACTCAAAATACTTCTACATTTTTTTGGTTACCTTTACACCACAATTTAAATATCAAATGTGTGAGCACATGCACCGCCGGGGTGCATGCGCCCTGAATTTGGGGGCATGCGCCATAGCCTTTGGGGGGGGGGATGGTCACCCCCTGCTGTAAGGAAATGGAAGTACGGTGATGGCGAAAAAATCGTGTTCGAGATAATGGCTGATTCTGATTGTACTACCCTCAAAACATGAAGAAAAGTCTTTTTCTGTAAAGTGTCAGTCTGTGTGTAGAAATTTTTCTATGGGAAACGATAACTGCCACAGATTCAAATAATTTTTTGCATATGTGCCTGAGTTGTAGAGAACTCGAGGCTAATTGATTTTGGTGAAGATCGGTTAAGGGAAAGGGGTAGTTTACCTGCAGTGTTTTATGTTTTAACAAAAGCAAAGTACGTATTATTTTCTCTTATTTCCAGTGCTGTTGTCGCCGGCATGGACGCCACGCTACTGCTATTTCCTAGAATCGTTTACTATTGTTACTGCTGCGCACGGTTTGAGTACCGCGCTGTAGTGTCTGATTTTTTCAGTGGTTTGGATTCGTCAATCTAAACCCTATCTTTACGCCAGCTCTTCATTATCTTTACGCCTTCTCTTTCCCATAATACTGGTTGAGTAGGCCTACTGATTATTATTTTGGTCGTTATTTAAAATGTGTATTTAAATTCAATAACTTACTGATACTGAAAACAATAACAGGCGTACAGTTTGTAGTTGTGTCGCCAGAGGAAGGAAGCAGGCATAGAAAAAACAAACAAACAAACGGTGCTGAGTATAAACAGCAGTAAGTACGCGGCCGGCAGACGACACCATCATGTACAAAATATTTCTGTAAGTTGGCCAAAACGGAATCTCCCCCTCCCCTCGCCTATATACGCGACTCTCGCCAAATCCGTCGCGTCGCCCGCCACCAAAAAATAAAATCCTTTCCAGCCGTTGCGAATCGCTCCACGGTTCTGCTACACAATAACAGCATCCGTGCCTCCTAGAAGGAGAGCTCCATCCTTTTTACTAGGCTACATGAATCAAGACGCATAAGGCAGTCATCGGGTTTTCCCGGGCACTTCAACCACTGGGGGACGTCCAGCAGCTGCCCCACGATTGGATTGGATTGGATTGAGGGTTTCACTAAAATTCAACTGAAATTTATTTCCGCTTATACAAAAAGTCCGCGGGTTGCCGCGTATAATCGGCAGTTTACTGTATTTAATTTCTTGTGCATTTATTTTCAGGCCCATTTGGCATGGCTGCCCCTGTAGGTTTTAAAACATCTCTTACAAGAGTCCTGCAACCAGAACGATATCATCTGCATACACATGAACCCGTGATATTGGTACGGTTACACGAGCGTTTTTTTTTTTGACCGTGCACGCGCGTGGAGTTTGGAAAAACGCACAGTTATCACGCGTGCGTTTTTTTTCTCGTACGTGCACGGGCGGAAGTGTAGTCACACAGGCGGTTTATAATCGGACGGCAGCGTTGGGACGTCTCGGACGCGCTTCCCTACAGCTCGGCTAAAAGGTTAAATGTGTATATAAAGGTTAAAACGCAACTGCACAGAAACGTCCGTGTTTAGGTTAAAGAAAACGTTGGTTATCAGTAGTAAATAAATCTTTATTAAGACAATTTTTTACATTACATAAACATATTTTTTTATAAAGATGTCAAGAACACCATGGAGACCAAAATTAATTATCATAGTAACAAGTAAATGAACAAATGCTATTTTACCTGCATCTTTGTACAGTCCGTGTGACCACCCTCATGCGTGTTAAAAACCTCTAAAAACGCATCCGTTTGGGTTTCATATGAGACGAGATGTTTAGATGATCATTTCGTTTCATAAACATTTAATGATTTTAAATATAAATCTTAGAACATGGAAGTCATGTATGGTTCTCCATACCGATATTTTGACGTCCATGTTCCATAAGGAAACGGAAGTATGGTCATGGCGAAAAAAAATCGTGTTCAAGATAACGGCAGATTCTGATTGTATTACCCTCAAAACATGAAAAAAAGTCATTTTTCGAAAAGTGTCTGTGTGTAGAATTTTTTCTATGGCAAACGATAACAGCCACAAATTCAAACAGAATCAAATAATTTTTTGCAAACAGCCCTGAATTCTAGAGGACTCAAGGCCTATTGTTTTTGGTGAAGATCGGTTAAGGGAAAGGGGTAGTTTACGTGCAACGTTTTACGTTTTAACAAGAGTAAATTGCTTAATTTTGATAAATAAAGTATCCTGAAAAGAAGGTCATAATAATCCACTGTAGAAAGGTAGATGAAATATCTATAAATGAAAAGGGTAGTTGAAAGGGGGAGGGGGTAATTTTTTTAATAAATTAAAATGGTAGTTGATGATGGAGGAAGTAAATTTTATAAGTTTTATATGTGCAATATGTTAATGACAACAAAGAAGTAGTTTCTATGGAAACATTTCATTTCACTTTAACAAAATTCTATATTTTTCATTTTAATTTAAATCACGTATGAGTGAAAATATATCGTTCCTGGCAGGCAAGCATATCTCAATTATGTAATGTTTACGTTTCCATTTTATTATTATGATTACCACAATAAAAAGGCAGGCAAGACACACACATACACAATTCGCGTTATTTCTGGCCTCACTCATGTTTTTTATATGTGTACTACGTTATCGGCAACAAAGTAGTTTGTTGTTAAAATTCCTTTCCGGGCTGTTTGGCCGTATTCCAATGTTTTCTGCAAAACCAGACATTTCGGCAGTGCTATCGACTGTCATGATCAGTGAAAATCGAGTGCGCTAACGTGAGGCGGTATACATTAGTGACCAGAGTAGGCCTACTGTGGTTAAGGCTGAAGCAAGAAGTAGTTTCTATGGAAGTATTTCATTTCTGAAATGATTTTAAATATAAATCTTATAACATGGAAGCATGTTTGGTTCTCCATACCGATATTTTATCGATGTTATAAATTTATTCGACCAAAAACTTAAAAATTTCAATAAAATATTTTACAATTGATATCGTTCAATGCAATGCCACCACGGATACGTAAACAAAATATTTGTTCGTTTTCAGAAATTCACATATAACAAACGCTGGGCAGTATTCGCTTTCGTTCGCGTTGTTTAAATAAAAGATAATTTAATCAAATAAATTCTTTATTCTTAAATTATTAACAACTAGGTACAATTCGTATTTTGATTATCTTTCTCAGCGTTTTACTTCCATATTCCTTAAGGAATGGAAGTATGGTGATGGCAAAATATCGGTATGGAGAACCATACATGACTTCCATATTCTAAGATTTATATTTAAAATCATTTTCAGCCAAACAGCCAGGCTGTGTCTTACCTGCCTTTTTATTGCTGTATTAAATGAAAAATATTATATTACATTAAAATGAAAAAATTATAATTTTATTGCCTGGCAACAAAATTATTTTATTTTTAACAATTACCATTGTTTTAAAAAGTTTAAATAAATTTTCAAGTACTTTACTCTTGTTAAAACGTAAAAGGTTGCAGGTAAACTACCCCTTCCCCTTAACCGATCTTCACCAAAATCGAAAGTCATTGAGACCTCTACAATTCAGGGACGTATGCAAAAAATTATTTGATTCTGTTTGAATTTGCGGCTGTTGTCGTTTGCCATAGAAAATACGCTTGATAAAAAAACGTTGCAGGTAAACTACCCCTTCCCCTTAACCGATCTTCACCAAAAACAATAGGTCTTGAGAACTCTACAATTTAGGGCTGTATGCAAATAATCTTTTGATTCTGTTTGAATTTGCGGCTGTTATCGTTTGCCATAGGAAATACCCTTGTTAAAACATAAAACGTTACAGGTAAACTACCCCTTTCCCTTAACCGATCTTCACCAAAAACAATAGGTCTTGAGTACTCTACAAATCAGGGCTGTATGCAAAACATTATTTGATTCTGTTTGAATTTGCGGCTGTTATCGTTTGCCATAGAAAATACCCTTGTTAAAAAAACGTTGCAGGTAAACTACCCCTTTCCCTCAACCGAACTTCACCAAAAACAATAGGTCTTGAGAACTCTACAATTTAGGGCTGTATGCAAATAATCTTTTGATTCTGTTTGAATTTGCGGCTGTTATCGTTTACCATAGGAAATACCCTTGTTAAAACATAAAACGTTACAGGTAAACTACCCCTTTCCCTTAACCGATCTTCACCAAAATCAACAGATCTTGAGAACTCTACAATTCAGGGCTGTATGCGAAACATTATTTGATTCTGTTTGAATTTGCGGCTGTTATCGTTTGCCAAACAAACAAAATTACCCTTGCTAAAAAAAAACCGTTGCAGGTAAACTACCCCTTTCCCTCAACCGATCTTCACCAAAAACAATAGGTCGCGAGAACTCTGCAAAACCGGGCTGTATGCAAAAAATTATTTGATTCTGTTTGAATTTGCGGCAGTTATCGTTTGCCATAGAAAAAAAATCTACAGACAGACACACAGACAGACAGACAGACACACAACAGACACTTTTCGGAAAACGACTTTTTTTCATGTTTTGAGTGTAGTAGAATCAGAATCTGCAATAATCTCGAACACGATTTTTTTTGCCATCACCATACTTCCATTCCTTAAGGAATATGGAAGTAAAATATCGGTATGGAGAACCATACATGACTTCCATATTCTAAGATTTATATTTAAAATCATTTTCAGCCAAACAGCCAGGCTGTGTCTTACCTGCCTTTTTATTGCTGTATTAAATGAAAAATATTATATTACATTAAAATGAAAAAATTATAATTTTATTGCCTGGCAACAAAATTATTTTATTTTTAACAATTACCATTGTTTCAAAAAGTTTAAATAAATTTTCAAGTACTTTACTCTTGTTAAAACGTAAAAGGTTGCAGGTAAACTACCCCTTCCCCTTAACCGATCTTCACCAAAATCGAAAGTCATTGAGACCTCTACAATTCAGGGACGTATGCAAAAATTATTTGATTCTGTTTGAATTTGCGGCTGTTATCGTTTGCCATAGAAAATACGCTTGATAAAAAAATGTTGCAGGTAAACTACCCCTTCCCCTTAACCAATCTTCACCAAAAACAAAAGGTCTTGAGTACTCTACAAATCAGGGCTGTATGCAAAACATTATTTGATTCTGTTTGAATTTGCGGCTGTTATCGTTTGCCATAGAAAATACCCTTGTTAAAAAAACGTTGCCGGTAAACTACCCCTTTCCCTCAACCGATCTTCACCAAAAACAATAGGTCTTGAGAACTCTACAATTTAGGGCTGTATGCAAATAATCTTGTGATTCTGTTTGAATTTGCGGCTGTTATCGTTTGCCATAGGAAATACCCTTGTTAAAACATAAAACGTTACTGGTAAACTACCCCTTTCCCTTAACCGATCTTCACCAAAAACAATAGGTCTTGAGTACTCTACAAATCAGGGCTGTATGCAAAACATTATTTGATTCTGTTTGAATTTGCGGCTGTTATCGTTTGCCATAGAAAATACCCTTGTTAAAAAAACGTTGCAGGTAAACTACCCCTTTCCCTCAACCGAACTTCACCAAAAACAATAGGTCTTGAGAACTCTACAATTTAGGGCTGTATGCAAATAATCTTTTGATTCTGTTTGAATTTGCGGCTGTTATCGTTTGCCATAGGAAATACCCTTGTTAAAACATACAACGTTACAGGTAAACTACCCCTTTCCCTTAACCGATCTTCACCAAAATCAACAGATCTTGAGAACTCTACAATTCAGGGCTGTATGCGAAACATTATTTGATTCTGTGTGAATTTGCGGCTGTTATCGTTTACCAAACAAACAAAATTACCCTTGCTAAAAAAAAAACCGTTGCAGGTAAACTACCCCTTTCCCTCAAGCGATCTTCACCAAAAACAATAGGTCGCGAGTACTCTGCAGATCACGGCCGCATGCAAAAAATTATTTGATTCTGTTTGAATTTGCGGCAGTTATCGTTTGCCATAGAAAAAAAAATCTACAGACAGACAGACAGACAGATAGACACACAGACACTTTTCGGAAAACGACTTTTTTTCATGTTTTGAGTGTAGTAGAATCAGAATCTGCAATAATCTCGAACACGATTTTTTTTGCCATCACCATACTTCCATTCCTTAAGGAATATGGAAGTAAATAATCTCGAACACGATTTTTTTTGCCATCACCATACTTCCATTCCTTAAGGAATATGGAAGTAAATATCGGTATGGAGAACCATACATGACTTCCATATTCTAAGATTTATATTTAAAATCATTTTCAGCCAAACAGCCAGGCTGTGTCTTACCTGCTTTTTTATTGCTGTATTAAAAGAAAAATATTATATTACATTAAAATAAAAAAATTATAATTTTATTGCCTGGCAACAAAATTATTTTATTTTTAACAATTACCATTGTTTCAAAAAGTTTAAATAAATTTTAAAGTACTTTACTCTTGTTAAAACGTAAAAGGTTGCAGGTAAACTACCCCTTCCCCTTAACCGATCTTCACCAAAATCGAAAGTCATTGAGACCTCTACAATTCAGGGAGGTATGCAAAAAATTATTTGATTCTGTTTGAATTTGCGGCTGTTATCGTTTGCCATAGAAAATACGCTTGATAACAAAACGTTGCAGGTAAACTACCCCTTCCCCTTAACCGATCTTCACCAAAAACAATAGGTCTTGAGTACTCTACAAATCAGGGCTGTATGCAAAACATTATTTGATTCTGTTTGAATTTGCGGCTGTTATCGTTTGCCATAGAAAATACCCTTGTTAAAAAAACGTTGCAGGTAAACTACCCCTTTCCCTCAACCGATCTTCACCAAAAACAATAGGTCTTGAGAACTCTACAATTTAGGGCTGTATGCAAATAATCTTTTGATTCTGTTTGAATTTGCGGCTGTTATCGTTTGCCATAGGAAATACCCTCGTTAAAACATAAAACGTTACAGGTAAACTACCCCTTCCCCTTAACCGATCTTCACCAAAATCGAAAGTCATTGAGACCTCTACAATTCAGGGACGTATGCAAAAAATTATTTCATTCTGTTTGAATTTGCGGCTGTTATCGTTTGCCATAGAAAATACGCTTGATAAAAAAACGTTGCAGGTAAACTACCCCTTCCCCTTAACCGATATTCACCAAAAACAATAGGTCTTGAGTACTCTACAAATCAGGGCTGTATGCAAAACATTATTTGATTCTGTTTGAATTTGCGGCTGTTATCGTTTGCCATAGAAAATACCCTTGTTAAAAAAACGTTGCAGGTAAACTACCCCTTTCCCTCAACCGATCTTCACCAAAAACAATAGGTCTTGAGAAATGTACAATTCAGGGCTGTATGCGAAACATTATTTGATTCTGTTTGAATTTGCGGCTGTTATCGTTTGCCAAAAAAAAAAATTTCCCTTGATAAAAAAAACCGTTGCAGGTAAACTACCCCTTCCCCTCAACCGATCTTCACCAAAAACAATAGGTCGCGAGTACTCTACAAATCAGGGCTGTATGCAAAAAATTATTTGATTCTGTTTGAATTTGCGGCAGTTGTCGTTTGCCATAGAAAATACGCATGATAAAAAACGTTGCTGGTAAACTACCCCTTCCCCTCAACCGATCTTCACCAAAAACAATAGGTCTTGAGTACTCTACAAATCAGGGCTGTATGCAGAAAATTATTTGATTCTGTTTGAATTTGCGGCTGTTATCGTTTGCCATAGAAAATACCCTTGTTAAAAAAACGTTGTAGGTAAACTACCCCTTTCCCTTAACCGATCTTCACCAAAAACAAAAGGTCTTGAGAACTCTACAATTTAGGGCTGTATGCAAATAATCTTTTCATTCTGTTTGAATTTGCGGCTGTTATCGTTTGCCATAGGAAATACCCTTGTTAAAACATAAAACGTTACAGGTAAACTACCCCTTTCCCTTAACCGATCTTCACCAAAAACAATAGGTCTTGAGAACTCTACAATTCAGGGCTGTATGCGAAACATTATTTGATTCTGTTTGAATTTGCGGCTGTTATCGTTTGCCAAACAAACAAAATTACCCTTGCTAAAAAAAAAACCGTTGCAGGTAAACTACCCCTTTCCCTCAACCGATCTTCACCAAAAACAATAGGTCGCGAGAACTCTGCAAAACCGGGCTGTATGCAAAAAATTATTTGATTCTGTTTGAATTTGCGGCAGTTATCGTTTGCCATAGAAAAAAAATCTACAGACAGACAGACACACAGACACACAGACAGACAGACACACAGACACTTTTCGGAAAACGACTTTTTTTCATGTTTTGAGTGTAGTAGAATCAGAATCTGCAATAATCTCGAACACGATTTTTTTTGCCATCACCATACTTCCATTCCTTAAGGAATATGGAAGTAAAAATCGTGTTCGAGATTATTGCAGATTCTGATTCTACTACACTCAAAACATGAAAAAAAGTCGTTTTCCGAAAAGTGTCTGTGTGTGTGTCTGTCTGTCGTCTGTCTGTCTGTCTGTCTGTCTGTCGTCTGTCTGTCTGTCTGTCGTCTGTCTGTCTGTAGATTTTTTTTCTATGGCAAACGATAACTGCCGCAAATTGAAACAGAATCAAATAATTTTTTGCATACAGTCCTGATTTGCAGAGTACTCGCGACCTATTGTTTTTGGTGAAGATCGGTTGAGGGAAAGGGGTAGTTTACCTGCAACGGTTTTTTTTTAGCAAGGGTAATTTTGTTTGTTTGGCAAACGATAACAGCCGCAAATTCAAACAGAATCAAATAATGTTTCGCATACAGCCCTGAATTGTAGAGTTCTCAAGATCTGTTGATTTTGGTGAAGATCGGTTAAGGGAAAGGGGTAGTTTACCTGTAACGTTTTATGTTTTAACAAGGGTATTTCCTATGGCAAACGATAACAGCCGCAAATTCAAACAGAATCAAATAATGTTTCGCATACAGCCCTAAATTGTAGAGTTCTCAAGACCTGTTGTTTTTGGTCAAGATCGGTTCAGGGAAAGGGGTAGTTTACCTGCAACGTTTTTTTAACAAGGGTATTTCCTATGGCAAACGATAACAGCCGCAAATTCAAACAGAACCAAATAATGTTTTGCATACAGCCCTGATTTGTAGAGTACTCAAGACCTATTGTTTTTGGTGAAGATCGGTTAAGGGGAAGGGGTAGTTTACCTGCACCGTTTTTTTTATCAAGCGTATTTTCTATGGCAAACGATAACAGCCGCAAATTCAAACAGAATCAAATAATTTTTTGCATACGTCCCTGAAGTGTAGAGGTCTCAATGACTTTCGATTTTGGTGAAGATCGGTTAAGGGGAAGGGGTAGTTTACCTGCAACCTTTTACGTTTTAACAAGAGTAAAGTACTTGAAAATTTATTTAAACTTTTTGAAACAATGGTAATTGTTAAAAATAAAATAATTTTGTTTCCAGGCAATAAAATTATAATTTTTTCATTTTAATGTAATATAATATTTTTCATTTAATACAGCAATAAAAAGGCAGGTAAGACACAGCCTGGCTGTTTGGCTGAAAATGATTTTAAATATAAATCTTAGAATATGGAAGTCATGTATGGTTCTCCATACCGATATTTTACCAAAACCGTGCTGATATATTTGGTTTCGTTCTGAATGTAGGCCTACATATTAAAAATAATTTTATAATTAATGAGAACATGGAAGTCATGTATGGTTCTCCGTACAGATTTTATTTGTTTGTCAGCCAGTGAGTGTTGAAAATTCATTTAATATCGATGCGTATATCGTTCGCTAGTATGGCGCATACTCACGGCAGACCTGGTAGGTTATTCTGTTGTTTCTATGAATACGTTGACATTCAGCCAGTTGCTTATTTATAACGTTGCGGTTGCATTTGATTTCACGGCCACGATATTTATAAGGCTGTTCCTCCATTGTCTAGACTTGTGGTCTGCCTTTGTAATAACCATTAAAAGCGCTTGCTTCGTTTAGCGTGGCAGCAACCAATCTATAATGTCGTGTTTTTCGTTATATATTTTTCTTCATTAAGACTGGTCTGAAAGCTGAACTATTAACTTACTGGCTAATCGTGAACCTAAATCTTGATATCTGAAGTTCCCGTCGTAAACTTTCAGTAGTGTAGTTTACAGATTTTTTGATGGATTCTTATTGAGCAAGATTGTTCCGCGAAGAAGTTATAGACTAGGTCATCAGACTAGGTGCAGAAGTGACAGTGACAGGTCATCAGTGGCATATCTGAAATTTGGCCTTGGGGGGGGGGGGGTCCGGGGTCGAATCGGGTTTATACAACAACAAAAAATCGACGCACGAGAACCCGTATCAGGAGAGTCCCTGGACCCGACTTATGAGCTACACTGGCGGCAACAACGACCTGAGTAAAATAAAAATAAACTCAACCGTACACAACTGCTCTGCCCCGTCCACAAACATCATCTAATCCGTACTACGCAATAATAAAATAAAATAATTTAGTTCCCACAAAACATAACTACCCAACATAAAAACCACAAAACCTGTCCCACGCCGATCCCTTGACGTCATTACGACGCTTCCCGCCAACTTTAGCGTCACGCGCTGCTCGTCTCTGGTCTCGAAGCTTGGTACAACCCCCCTCACTCTCTCCTAGAGGCTGCCACACCATCACCAACTCAGACACTTTCTCTTAACTTTCAGGTACCTCCACCTTCTCAACGGCTGGTCGGCGCTGGCGTGCGAAACAACCAACCTACTCTCCTACCCATACGGGTGAAGGGGGCTTACCCCAAAACAGCCTGAGTCTGGTCCTAACAAGGGCCAGTCTCGAACACAAAAAAAGCGGTAAATACGCCCCTGCATGTCATTAGTGATAAGCAAGCAGTGTGCTGTTGGGGGTAGCAGGGGTATTCGCTAAATTGTTCCCTATTGTGCATGTTATTATGTCACTCTCGCTAGCGAGCAATGCTGACTTATACAGCTGAGACCAAAGGTAATCTGCAAAAGTTAAAGCACTGACTACTGGTGCAACCGCAGAGAGGTGCAAGTTAGTAGTAGACAACGAAATTGAGAAGCAGATGATGAAAGTCATCTATAACAAGCTACGGTTCAATAAGCTGCTAGATTACAAAAACAAACAGGATGTCAAAATGTATGTGTGTGATGTTATCTGGAACAATAACACTTTAAGTTTGGAAATGAAAGCAAGGATATATAAAAGTACAGTGAGGCCTATCCTGAGGTATGGAGCAGAGTCAAGACCGGAAATCACAAAACAAAAACTAGGAGACAAACACAAGTTGTTGAGATGAAGTCATTGTGAAGAATGATTAGCAGAACACGGCGAGTTAGAACAACAAATGTCAGTATTCGAGACACAGTGGACTGTATACAGGCAAGGTGACGACTATGCAGTGACAGAATGTATGGTGACGTATTGTTACGACGGTCTACTGATCGTCGTACGGTACAGTGGAGAAGAAAATACAAGACACCAATTACGTCACTGATCACCGGCTTTAATTATCACAATTAAACAGTTTGTAATCAACAAGATAATCTCTTACAACAAATCAAATAAAAATTGTTCACACGCAATAAAAATGTCTACTAATATAAAACACAATTGCATTACAATCACCCCGCACAATTATAAAACGCATAACACTTTGCCACAATACTACAAACCGCACTCCAATAATTCGCAACTCAAACTGAAACTGAGCGTCGTTCAGTACTTGTATTTGTACCCCGCCGAAACACCAGAACATTCCATACTGCGCGTCACGAACGCTACTAGAAAACACCAGAACATAATTGGTTGCGGCCTTGCACACAGCAGGCGCGGACCGGTGAGCCCGGAGCAATCTCGCAACGCATGTTGAGAATCACGTACGCACACCACACTACAGCCGGATTCCACTGGATCGTTCGAGAAACACGTAGATTGTTCTGTGATGTCGTAACAGTATCTAGCATTTTGTCTTGGCAGGGGCTCCGGTCGAACAAGTGAAGACTAATCGACATTACTATCTTTAAAGTGGTTGAAAAACGTGTGATAATGTCCTGATATCAACCCGATTAAAATAAACGACAATGACACAACAAAAATACGCGTTATTGAAACATTGTTTATAAGATACTTATTGACTGAATTGATTGTGAATATGATGCGTGCAAGTTTTACCTGTAAGACCTCACCGGCGACCTGCCTAAGCGGTGAGTTTCCGTCCCTCCCCTCCAACAGCCCCTCTTGACTACGCCTTGCTTCGTCATAACACTACAGCGAGACCTTAGAAAAAAGCATTGGGTCTGATGGCAACGATATTTCTTGCCACGTCGCACTTGAATCCCACTCCCACGTGTTTATTAATTACTTATAACTAATGAAAATATCAATTGAGTGCTTAATACATTACCTCGTGCGGTAGGGTGTCAGTGTATTAGTCAATAACTGCAGCTTATCACATTCAACTATTCCGACCCGTGTCGTGCCGTCGGCATTTTGCTATCAGTGTAGAGCTTTGTTTAAGCGGTAGAGGCAGGACAATGTAAATTGAACACTAGGGTCTCGATGTGCAGTAGATAAACACCTCGTTGCGAGGCTAACAAAACTTTCGTTTAGTTCGCACATGCGCACAACAGTCTTGTACAGTGTTTGATAGCGTGAACATCGGCTGCAACAAGACTGGCGAGAACAACGGAAGCATGTGTGTGACAGAGAGGGAAATAATATGGAAGTGAGACAGTGAACGTTATACCGACGTCTCCCCTCTCTTCGCTCTAGATAACTTGAAAGTGGGGGTAATTCATGCATTGAGTCGGCGCAGATGACTGTTCAGGAAAGGCTGGCGGGCCTGTACATAAGACGATGTCAACAAACCAGCTACAATACATAGGCGGAGGTAAAAGATTAATTAAAGTTAATAAGAGCAGCTTTGATGTTAACTGTTTCAGCGAATTAAGAATAAACAGATTTCCGTTTAATTGTTAAATGATCAGACACACGGACGCGCGTTTAGCTAATACTTTTATTTAGTAAAATTAATAAAAACAAGCTGCTGCCAATATGTGCCCCTCAATATTTTCTTATGTTTTTGTGAAATTCAAGTGAATTATTTAAAAAAAAGCAGTATCAAGTAAGTGTAGAAGGGAGGCCCAGCAAAGGATTCCTGGGGGGGGGGGGCAGGAAAAAAAGAGTTACGCCACTAATTTTTGTAGTGGCACTCATAAAAATTTAACACCTCCCTACAGATGGAAACTATCTGGCTGAGTCGCAATTTATTTGTATCGATCCTTACTATTTATTTATGGTATATTTAGATTCTTGCCAATGGTTGCATTTAGTTTCGTTTCGAAAATTTTACGAGTTTTTATTGTGTTTGTTTGTCCGTACGTTTCTATATAGCAGGGGTTCCCCCCCCCCCAAGCTTGACGACTCAGCCCCAAACTAGTAGAATAACTTGTTTAAAAACCTATACATATTTTGCGTGTGAAACAAGTGTCGCTTATTAAGAATGGAAGAGACTGATCACTACAGCTTAAGGGAAGGAGATTATGGCGGAATACCTGAAGGTGCTAGACTGGCACAGGGGCCCCCCTAAGTTTGATAACACCCCCAAATTCGGTGCCCCCCAAGGAAAGGTATTTAAAATTCAAATAAAATATCATTGTAATAACCGTTTTATTACAACTAACCTGAAGCTAAAAATACTACAGTTTGCAAATAAATTCTCATTTGAAATTGTTCGATATTTCGGATCGAACCGGTCATTCTTTTCATTTTCCGAGGTTGGCACTATGGCTTTGTAGAGCTCATACCTGCACGTGAACTTTTAGCTCTGTCGCACGCCAGCCATCTCAGTGTCATCGTCCACGAGTCGGGTCCTTCTCGGCAGGTAGAAATCCATGCATTTCACCCATCCTTTTCCCAACCAGTCTATCCTGCCTTGAGTGTCAGGATCACCCAGTCGTGAGATACGGTAAGTCATTTTTTTATATTATTTATGTCTGATTAGCAATTCTGCATGCTGCTGCTTTCGAGCTCACCAGAGGCTATTAAATTATCATGTAAGAAAGCCGTCTTACTTTCCATCTTTTTAAATTATTATCTCACAGAAATTAATAAAATAAATAAATATAAAATCTAATGAAATTAATACGTGTAAGACAATATTTCAAACAAGAAATGAAATATCAACATGAATAAAGAAGAAAACGTGAAAAAAATAATTGTTCCATGAAGTCCTAGTCGGTTTGGTTTATATTCGGCACAGTAACTTCTTCCTCTGCGATATCGATAAAGAAAAAGCATCAGTTATTTATTCATTAGGAATCGACTCTTATAAGTCTTTCTCTGAAGCTAGAACCGTAAGGTTTGAAAACCGTGCTCTCCCATTGCAGACCTGAGCCTGGTTTTTATTATTTTAACTCGGCTCATAGCTCTTTGAGCTGAACAACTGCTTACAGTCAAAGATAGCAAAGTTGTATAAACAACTTTCAGTCCACATTACTGCATCGTAGTTATAATTTTTCATTTTTTATTATTCCGACTCTACAACGTTTACACATTTTTCGGAACCGAAGATTACAGAATTGATTCTTATTTTCCACTGCTGTTTGAAGATCCAACGATCTTCTTCAATTTCCCGTTCCCTCAATATTGTGAATTTCTTCTAACCAGGTGATAGGTGGTCAGCCTCTTTTCCTTCTTCCTGGTGGGGTCCATTCCATAACTCTCCTTGTCAATCTTTCCTGTGCTATTCTTTTCGTGTGTCCATACCATTGTAATTTTTTTGGTGGATAAAATCAACAATTGTAAAATTTTTCGTACTTTCCCTAAGTTTTTGTCAACCCCCCCAAAAATTTCAATGACGCAGTCTACATTACAGCCCCCCTCACCGTGGACACCCATGTTCATAGGCCTACCGTTCGCGAGGAATATAGTGTTATGTTCCATTCCATCGGGTGCTACTTATAAAAAATTAGCAACCGTTTGATTTATTTGAACGAATCTTTTTTTTTTTTGGAAACATTAAACTGTGTCTGTGTATAGAACAAGAGTCACGTGACGCGTGTAATAAGGTGCTACCTGTTGTTTGGCTGGCACTGTCTATGGCCATAGTAAATACTTGGCAAGGTAAGCTGTAGTAGTAAATACTTTGACAGATAACAGCTGGCCAATTGCGTTCCGATCGATTGGTTGTTCCTAACATGTGTCATGTCTGAATACTTTCAAGTGTCTTGTGAAAGTTCCGCGTTTTCGGAAAACAGAACGTTAGGTTGGTAAAAACCCAGCTAATACGGAATAGCAAAGACTGAATAGAAAAAATAGTGTTAAAAAAATACCAGATTTACGTTTCTTCAATAGGTTTATTGTTTCCAGACATGAACAGAAGAATATTTAAAAATTAAATATTAGGAATTAAGACATAACTTTTTATGTCCATTTGGGGGAGGTTCCTGGATTGGGTCGGTTTCATACAAAGAAAAACAAGTTAAGACTAATCTACATTAGTATCTTTAAAGTGGCTGAAAAACGCGTGATAACATCCTGAAATCAGTCCCATTAAAGTAAACGGTAATAACATAATAAAAATACGCTTTTTTGAAACATTGTTAAAAGATACTTATTAAATGAATTGCTTTCCTATAGTATTTATTTCAAATGTATATATACTAATGCTGTGTAATAAGCCTGTTTGTGTATGTAAAAAAGAGCTACTACTATATTAGGGGAACAACTGAAAAAAAATAAAGCAGCCTAAAAATTAAAAAGTTAACAAAATCCTTCAATTTTTCCGACCCTTTTGGGGAGGGAGTCCGGTCTCGTTGTATTGTCTCTAAAACAATACAAGACCTAGTTCCGAATTTGTCCACTCGGTCAATCTTAATGTTCACTCTGCGAAACAGGATTATAGTAATGAGATATCGTTAAAACGTGCAAAGTATTGAGATATAAACAAACATTTGCCTTCGGCCGAGCTATCTGCGTGTCTACCCGGTCCCACCCGACTGAAAGCCTACAGGATAACAGAACGGCGAGCCCCCTCCCACTAATTTACCGACGTCCCCCCGCGTCCTAAACAAAACCCAGCAATACAGCTCTCTATTCCCCGAATACACATTTCCTAGTCCTCGATTCCAGCTACACAATTTACAAATGAAGTATGTTAAGACCACCAAATACCGCGCCTCCTTCCAATCCATAGCAGCTTCCATCAATAGATCCACTAGGAATACGCAAAGACCTTCCTTCCTTATAAACCGCTTACTGGCTATCGCAAACGAACCACCTATAAGAAACAGATCAACAACTAACATAAAATACCAACTTTACAACCAACCTGAACCGATCCCCTAATGCGACAATACCCCATAACCACACACACCAAACCCAGTGTTCCCTAAATAAATCCCCCGCCGATCCCTTGACGCTACCCTCCAGCTGTACCGTCCTGCGCTGCTTGCCCTGACTGTTTCAATTTTCTAGTTGGGCACACACTCAGTTCACTCACCCCCATACCCAAAATGGCCGTCCACATTACAAACAAACACACCTTCTCAACGGCCGGCGTGCCTCTCTCAGAAATCAAATTCCAAACCGGTTTTAGCCCCCGAAACAGGTTTGGTTGAACCAAAACTTCGTTCTTTTTTAGAAAGTAATGACCATAATATGGAATCAAGAAATGATGACTCAGGATATGATATTTGGAACGATGAATAAATGATTATATGTGTGGGAGGTGAATGGAGGAAAAGGACCAACCAAGAAGTGAACACTCTTCTAAATGAACCAGATATTGTCAAAGTCATAAAACTTGGTAGACTCAGGTGGGCTGGACATGTCACCAGAATGGGGGAGAATGAAATACTCAGAAAGGCACTCACAGAACAGATCTATGGCACCAAGAGAGTTGGTAGACCCAAACTACGTTGGGAAGACTGTGTGAACTATGATGCGCGCCATATCCTTGGGACCCGGAACTGGAGAGCAGCAGCACTTGACCGGGATTCTGCTAAAGGAGGCCTTGACTCAGTAATGGGTTGTTGCGCCGCTAAAGAAGAAGAATAAATTGATTAACCATTGTTTTTGTCAATAATCGTTCCAGAAATAAATTTAATAAAAATGTCATGACTTAATACTTCATGTTTTCAAAATAGCAGGAATAAAAATGAACAAAGAAATAGTGGTTTTACGAAAGTCTTATAAATAAAATAAGTGTAAGAAACTGTATGTATAGGAACAGAATATTAACAGGAAAATTCATAAGACTGTACACAGCTTTGAAGAATTTATATAAAAACAGCCCATTTTACGAATACGTTGGTTGTTGGACTTGTGTCGTTTTGGAATTCATAGCTTTAATTGTTGAATCCTCAGTCAGGTCAATTTTGTTTGCAGTTTTTCGTAATTCCGAATTTGTCGTTACTTGTTGCAGAATTGCTAATCGCTTCGTACTGGCCCAGGTGGTAAGCTGTAATTGTTTAAGGTCGTGTAATTTGTGTGATTGACGTTCAATAATAGGCCTATACCTGGAACAATATTTTTGGTAATTGTAACGTTGTACAGTTTGCTGCTAATATCTGAGTAAGAATGAATTCACTAAATGACAAACAAAAAATATAAAAGGAAGGGGTTAAAAAGAAAATAGAATAACTGAATATAAGAAATTTGCCGATATGCTCTCTCTTTCTCACCCTCATTTTTTCTTCATTTTTACTTCCATGTTCCATAAGGAAATGGAAGTATGGTGATGGCAAAAAAATCGTGTTCGAGGTAAGGGCTGATTCTGATTATACTACCCTCAAAACGTGAAGAAAAGTCATTTTTAAAAAATTTTCTGTGTGTGTGTCTGTGTGCAGAATTGTTTCTGTGGCGAATGATAACTGCCGCAAGTTCAAAGAGAATCAAATAATTTTTTGCACATGTCCCTGAATTGTAGAGGACTCATGACCTATTGATTTTGGTTAAGGTCGGTTAAAGGGAAGGGGTAGTTTATCTGCAACATTTTATGTTTTAACAAGAGTAAAGTACTTAATTTTGATAAATAAAGTATTCTGAAAAGAAGGTCGTAATAATCCACTGTAGAAAGGTAGATGAAAATCTATAAATGAAAAGGGTAGTTGAAGGTGGAGGGGGTAATTTTCTATAAATGAAAATGATAGTTGAAGGGGAGGGGATAATTTTTTATATGTGTACTGCGTTATCGGCAACAAAGAAATAGTTTGTTGTTAAAATTCCTTCCCGGGCTGGTTGGTGGTGGTCCAATGTTTTCTGCAAAACCAGACGTTTCGGCAGTGTCGTGGACTGCCATCATCAGTGAAAATTGAGTGCGCTAACGTGAGGCGGTATACGTTAGTGACCACGGTACTGTGCTTAAGGCTGAAGGAAGAAGTAGAAAGAAGTAGTGTCTATGGAAATATTTCATTTCTAAATGATTTTAAATATAAATCTTAGAACATGGAAGGCATCTATGGTCCTCCATACCGCTATTTCTCTTGTTTCTTACTTATGAGAGCGGGGCATTTGCGATCACACCTGTCGCATACCTCAAAGGGCGGCTCTACATTCCTGTGACCAACCCGTTTAATTGACAAACGTTAGTCAACAGCAACAGCAACAGCTGTGGACTACGGCCTAACAGGCCGCCTAACATTGTTGAAGGCGGCCGTGAACTCGCGTCAGCAGAAGCCGTGATATGAAAACTGATCAAATTTATTCTTTATTCTTCAGATCCACTCCGATTAGGTCACGAATTTGTGAGACATTCATTGTCCTCCCGGAAAAGAAGATGTTTTATCGAAGACATCTTAGAAATCAATCCAATTCAGTGTATACGTTATTCTCACATAGAGCGGAGTAAAATGTAGCAAAAACAACCCGCGCTTTTGATGCCCACCTTTTCGCACAATTCTGTTATTTGTTAACAATTTAAAAATACAAAAGTAATTTAAATATATTTTTAAAGTGTTATTTTTAAAGGACATTTTGTCAGACAGACTCGTTTTGATACAGTGCCCAGAGTTCTGATAGCTTTACACAAAATATACACATTCTGTAATTACACAGTTAATGGGTTTGTCGTTTGTAACGATGCCAACGCACGGATACGGTATTGTCATTGTTGCTCTGTACTCAATGCTCGTTACGCTTATCATAATAAGTGTAATACATTATAAATTAATTGTACTGAACAATATTTACTGCATAACGACGTTGTAAGAAAAATGGAGAGAGCAGAAGTGACGTCATTCATAAAATTTTGAGAGTTTTATTATTATTAATAATAAAAGTGTTGTAGGACGTGCGGAAGAGTCTTAGAGGAGCAGACCTCTTCAAAAACCTGGGTTCGTCTGGTTCCGGATGATAGCACCCAGTTAGGGCCCCTGCCTAGGGTTACAGATGAAACCCGGTGAACGGTCTCAAAGGCGGATGAGGCATCTCAGTTCCCAACGGCAGAGAGAGCGGAAGAACCTAGTGGAGTAAACCACGTAAAACAATAATTTCGGACTAACAATGCGATCTTATCTCGGAATTGAATGCCTACTTTTGCACTCTAGACAATTTTAATTGCAGTATGGAAAGTCCGCTAAATGAAGGCACTACCTCAGGTGGTAACTTGAAAGAGAAATCCACCATGACATCATGCCATGCATTGGGACCAAGGGTTCTGGGGAGTTCCAACAACTGCAATGAAAGGTTTGAGTCGGAGGAACCTTGGAATCCCTCGAAACTTAAATTTAAGAAGAAATTCTTTTTAGGCACTTTAAATGTAAATTCTTTACTCAAGATTGGCTAAATCAACATCAAGTTGGATTAAAGAAGTCCAAAAGGATTTAGACAAAAAAAAATAATATAAACTCAGAAGAAGCAATTGAAAGAGAAGTTTTTCGGGCAAAAGTGTTAAAAATGGAAGGCGTCCAGGGTAGGAGAGAGAAAAACGCAGGTTCAAAGTGGACTGAAGACAGGGTGAAACAATATTGGAGAAAAAGAAAAGAACAATGAATAAAGAATTGAAATTGGCATGCCTCAGATGGCCGCCAATAAAAAATAAAAAAAAGTGTTGTAGGTTCTGTTTTCCTTAGCACCAAACGTTCTGGTCATTCATCGATGACGCGTCGTGAGGTTAGGCCATTCTAAGTTTAGACTCTGAAAAAATCTCATTGTGAAACTTTCGTTGTTCAAAAACCTATACATATTTTGCGTGTGAAACTAAGCTTGATTACTCACCCCCCAAATTCGGTGCCCCTCCCAAGGAAAGGTATTTAAAATTCAAAAAAAGTCATTGTAATAAGCGTTTTCTTACAAATAAGATAAAGCTAAAACAGTACAGCTTGCAAATAAATTCTCATTTGAAATTAAACAAATAAATAAATAAAGAATCGAATGAAATTAATACGTGTAAGACAATATTTCATATCAAAGGAACAAAATATCAGCAAAGCGTATTCTAAAGAAGAAAAAATGAGAAAAATAATGATTTGATGAAGTCCGAATTGCTTTGGCTTATATAAGACCTGTGCGGTGATGATAAAAAAGGCATCTATTATTTCTTCATTAGGAATCGACTCTAATAAGTTTTTCTTTAAAGCTAGAATCATAAGGTTCCGCGTCTCCCATTGTAGACCTGAGCCTGTTTTTTACTTCCATGTTCCATAAGGAAATGGAAGTATGGTCATGGCGAAAAAAATCCTGTTCGAGATAACGGCAGATTCTGATTGTACTACAATCAAAACATGAAAAAAGTCATTTTTCGAAAAGTGTCTGTGTGTAGAATTTTTTCTATGGCAAACGATAACAGCCGCAAATTCAAACAGAATCAAATAACTTTTTGCATACAGCCCTGAATTGTAGAGGACTCAAGTCCTATTGTTTTTGGTGAAGATCGGTTAAGGGAAATGGGTAGTTTACCTGCAACATTTTACGTTTTAACAAGAGTAAAGTGCTTAATTTTGATAAATAAAGTATCCTGAAAAGAAGGTCATAATAATCCACTGTAGAAAGATACATGAAATATCTATAAATTAAAATGGTAGGCCTAGTTGATGATGGAGGAGGTAAATTTTTATATAAGTTTTATATGTGTACTACGTTATTGACAAAGAAGTAGTTTCTATGGAGACATTTCATTTCACTTTAACAAAATTTCTTTGTTTTTCATTTAAATCACATATGAGTAAAAATATATCGTTCCTGGCAGGCAAACATATCTCAATTATGTAATGTTTACTTTTCCAAAGTTTTATTATTGTGATTACCGCAATAAAAAGGCCGGCAGGACACACACACACACACACACACACACATACACAATTCGCGTTATTTCTGGCCTCATTCATGTTTATTTTCTTATGTTTGCACGCTTTTTAAATGGAAAGTGTCGAAACCCACACCAACACAACGCGTGCAAGCCGAAAAGATGGACATCGATTTGCTTCCTGTGGATCGCTGGGCAGTGTTGTTGTATTAAATCAATTAATACAATCTGTGTACTTATTTCTATTATACTCGTAATATGAGAATTATAAACTAATATGTGCATGTGTGTATGTATGAAAAATATATAAATATTTTTCTCCTTTGGAAAATTGTTTGCCCCTCCTTGAAAATATTTTGACCTCCCTGATGGCTAGTTATTTACTAGCCTGTGTGGAATATAGCGTTATGACATGGATCAGAATGGTGGGTGTTAAACAGGAGACACAAACGTATTAAGGAAGAAATGTTTTGCTGAGAAATTTATAATTATACAGGTGAACAGAATAGTCGTTCAGGAAATCAGAAGAAAAATGGAAAGAAAGAAATGAAGACTCGATTTTAAAAAAGAAAAATGACTAGTATAGTATTGACAGGAAAGACTTTGATAACACTATAGACATCCCTCGGCCCCTCGCAGCGAGAGTCCAATTCATTACAGGAATCAGATCGCAGCTAGCTCTTCGTTCGACCTATAGACATTTTATCCAAAAGTACAGTCCTTCCTCACGAAGGTTGAGGATAGTCTTAATCCACCTGACATGGTGGTACCATTTTAGCTGATACGTAATTTTTATCAGAACTCAAGCATCCACTTATTTAATTAATATTTAAATGATTTAAAGTATAAATTTTAGAACATGGAAGTCATGTATGTTCTCCGTACCGATATTTATTATTTTAACTCGGCTCGTAGCTCTTTCAGCCGAATAACTGGTTACGGCCCTTTGGCAAATCTGTATAAACAACTTTCAGTCTCTTAAAGCACGAAAAATTAATCAAGCACCTATAAGACTTCAAAAACCCTTTTGCGCCACTGACCCTGTCGGCGACCGTGATTCGTCCTCTGAATATTTCTAACGGTGTTTTAGCCTTCTCCTGACGTCCTGCCATTGCATCCACTTACTTGTCCGTTCTATCAATCTTTCGTAGCTGCTTCCCGGCTTTGTGTTTCTGACGACGTCCTGCCATTGCATCCACTTACTTGTCCGTTCTATCAATCTTTCGTAGCTGCTTCCCGGCTTTGTGTTTCTGACGACGTCCTGCCATTGCATCCACTTACTTGTCCGTTCTATCAATCTTTCGTAGCTGCTTCCCGTTTTTTTCAAGCCCTGACGTTATTAGAGTAATTGAAGGCTAGGGGTGTTGTTTTCATTATTTTTTCTTTACGTATCTCCCTCCTCAGGGGTGGCGGGTGAAACAGTTTCACTAAGGGGTGCAGCGTTCCTCCATTCGCGAGCTCCAGATTATGCTGGCTTCTGCGCAGGGTTAAGTGTGAAAATCTCAACGGCGGACATTGTGTGCAAAACAACGTCTGCTCTTTAGGGGAAAATATAGAGACCCATATCCGGGGTAACATGGAGGCATTTCTTAACGATGCAATAATATTGGAGGGGAAGAGGCATCCCTTCTACAGCGATAGTGCAAATGATGGATGGCCGTACGATAGCAGCCGCCTTACCTCATTGCAATGCATCTGTGGGTGGGTTTTTTTGCGGTCAAAAGTTAAATATTGACCTACAGACGTAAATATTAGAGAAAATGCTAGGCGGATTAACTTTGAAACTGGCACAGGCAGGAAACCTAATTTTCTGTGTAGTGAAGAAAATTAATTATGACAAAAATGTTGTTAACATGTAGAGGCAGGTTATAAAATTATAAAGTCTAATGTAGGTCTTTATCATTTCTATCGAACCAGTGAGGATGCGTCATCGTCGCAGTCGGTGAAAATCAAAATAATAAAAAAACAAACTATAATACAGAGTAGTTCTCGATAATGAAAGCTTCGGAAGTTTACAAATGCGATACTGGTGTAACCGATAATATCCGTTAGGGTTAACGGGAAGACATTAAATATCCTCCGCAGGTTAGGCAGAAAAAATAAATAAAATTGAGCCGCTTTATCAGCTCCCTGGATTCTTTTGCCGCCGGAAGTTCGTTGCTCACGATCGCCTACACGGGCCATGGGAGTGTTACCTGTACGAGAGAGTCGGTCTCGGAAGCGGACGCACGGACGGACGCTACGCTACAGGTGTGCTATTTCGGTCCGGGTCGCGGGCGCGTTTATCACGCCGCGTCCGTGCTCTGTGGTGTCAGTCTCGGTGGTTCTGTGGATCATGACGGTCAGTTATCAGTATGAGGTGGCTTCGTCGACTAGCGGCGGATTCACCCGTCTGCTGTTCATGTGGCGCGGAAGTCTGTACAAACTCATCTACAGGGAGCTGCTGTTGTTTCTGGTCGCGTTCGGACTGCTCAGCGCGCTGTACAGGAACCTCTTCACTGTCGAGCAGAAGAGGTAAGGGGACGCCTCTCGCCTTACCTACGGATGTGTTGTGTGTGCGTGTATTGTGCCAGAATATGTTGGTTTCCATATTATTGTCTACACGCATACGTAAGAATATATACTTATAGAAAGGACGAGTGTGCGTAGGACATAATAATGAAACCATTTCCTTTCATGGGCTGTGTAATACTGTGCATACGTTAGTCTGTTTATGCGCGCGACTATGTGATAATTGCTCAAAACGGTGTGCAGTTATTATGACACGTATTTCCATGGATCCGTCACCCCACACATACACTCACACATTTTAATTTTTTAACCTTTCTTGTATACGTACATATATATTTATACATATTTGCTCACATTATCCTTGTATATTTGTTTTATTATGACTAATAATAAATCAAAATTTTCTTACAAGAGTATAGTTTGTATTTTTTGAATATTTTACACTGTTTCGATAGTTTAAGGATTTAAGTTCATAACTTTCTCTTTTAAATTACGATAGTTTAAGGATTTAAGTTCATAACTTTCTCTTTTAAATTACGATAGTTTAAACTATCGAAACCTGTAAAATATTAAAAGAATACAAAATTTATACTAGTAAGAAAAGTTTTATTTATTATTAATAATAATAAAAATGTATATTTATATATTATATTTTATTGTAAAATTGTTTCTATGCAAGTATTCATTTTCTTTTATTTATTAACGTACGTTTTTTTGAACGCTATTGCCGGTCAGCATCGACGGAATAGTGTAAAAGTCTACGTTTATTTAAAACTATATTCAAGTGAGAATTTTCAAAGTACACTTTTTCATTCACTCTGATAATGCTGTCGTTCAACAAAGGTGCTCAACGACGAAATGTAGATCACATTAGTGAATAAAAGAAAATAAATATTTCTATACAAACAAATGTATGATAAATTATAGTGTACCACACACACACACACACAGATGTTTAAAATAAATAATGTATTATTTTTTTTAGAAACAAGAATATATTATGGGTTAGTGGTAAAGTAACCTAAGTCCACTTATGTGAATTTACGGAAAACTGAAATTCCTTACAATAATACAATATCTATACAGGCTTTAAGTACAATAATAAATCATAAAATTATTAAACTGACTTTCAAGGATATTTGTTATTATTAATAGTTTTTTTATTGACTAAATGTTTTTTTTGAAATGAAAAGAAAACTAGAAATTAATAAACAAAATTGAATGTGTCTTTTGAAACATAATTGGACTTGGCTAGTTTTACCACTAACCCTACGATATTTTTATTATTTTTGAAGTATTTTGGCAGTTTTAAATTACGGTAATTTTTAAGAAACTGTCAAAAAATTAAAAAACAATAGAAATATATTCTTGTTTTTAAAAAATGTAAAATATTATTTGTTATTAATTTAAATAACAAGAATAATTTGAGTAATTGTGACAAAACACACACACAGACGCACACGCCGCGCGCGTGGGTAGGCCTATACTTAATTCTATTTTAATATATAAAATTCAATTCTAGTATTTGTTTTATCTCATTTCTTTGTTTGCCAACAATGTACATATCGTTGGGGCACTTTGTTTATCTCATTTCTTTGTTTGCCAACAATGTACATATCGTTGGGGCACTTTGTTCAACATCACCGGAAGTATTTATTTTTATTTCATAACTTAATTGTGTTTGTTTTTATAATTCTTCGTTTAAACGTAAAACCGAATAATGAAACAAAATTAAATTGTAAAACAAAAAAAAATAACTGACGATGTTGAAAAAAGTGGTCCAACGAATTTACATTGGGGAACAAAGAAATAATATTTAACTTATAATAAAATATTACAATACTATAATATTTATTTTATTATAATATAATGAAACAAATAATACTTGAATCGAATTTTCGTAAATAAGTAAAATAAAATTATACATACTCGTAAGAAATAGCAAAATAATTTTTGTATTTTATCTACACATATGAAATTAATTATTTTCATAATTGTAATACGGCAGTAAGAAAGTTGGGAGAAATTTGTCTCTCTTCACACACACACACACACACACACACACACACACACACACACACACACACACACACACACACACACACTATTCTATGCGGATTAGGCAGAAGAATTTTGTACTAGCGGCGGAATAAAGTTGTTAACATTATTTTCGCTCTTTTCGTAGTGATGTCGCACAGAAACTTTGAAAATTAAAGTTACAATTTATCGACAGATAAATAGACACGAGCGCTCTCCGCCCCCCCACACAAGCGAACAATATTATATAATAATTATTTTCGTATACGAGAGTTACAATTGTAATTGGTGACCTACCTTTGGCAAACGTGTGGTGTGTGCATCGTCGGAGACTGGATGCATCCAAACCGATAACACGTTCAGTCCACGCAAGTCTCTTACACGTCATCGTCATTATTATCAACATCATGTTCAGCGTGGATTAAACCAAAAATAGTTTTTGTCGGAAGCTCACACGGCCGGTGTCAGTATCACCAAAATGATTACAAACCGGACTGTTAAGACTGTTGTCGGTTGCTAGACGTCGTCGGCAACGTTTCGAATCCCACCCTCAGGCCGCAAAAAACGACAGAGTGTTGGAAAACGCGTATGACGTATCTTGGCCGAACGATACCCGACATTTTTTTGGGTACGAGCAGCCTACCTGTTAGAGCAACTTTTTCGGGTTGCTCTTACCCCGAAGAAGTTGTCGGGTACGGTTCGGCCAAGATCCACCATACGTGTTTTCGAACACTCTGTCACTTTTTGCGGCCTGAGGGTGGGATTCGAAACGTTACCGACGACAGCCTAACAGCCCGATAAAATAGTTTCTGCAGTGCTGTGTCAGGAGACAGACCTGAGCTGGTCACTGCAACGCTTCTTCGTACGCCCCACAACTCTCCGTCTGTGGCAGCGCGTCTTATACTATACGTACACCATGTTGTAAAGCTCCATTGTGAGAATACAATGTCAGGTAATTCCATATACAATTGTATGGAATAACTTTTCCTAGAAAAGTTTCTTCTCCGAATGTAAACAAATGACTTGTCCTTTACACCAGATGAAAACTTTCTGTCCATGATTTCCTGTACCGACCTGGTTTCCCTCTCTGTTCTGTGCTAATCCACTCCGCCTCCTTACTGTTCAGTCTCCAAGATGTGGGGTAGTGCGGGACTACGGACATGCCCGTCGCCCGCGTCCCGAGCTTCTTATACAGCGGGATATCAATTAGACAAGTCTGATTGTGGGTGAGAGTTCGCCCAGACAGATGTGTTGCGACTGAGGGCGATAATTAAGGGGTTGCCCTCGAAGCGGGCACAGCGGTGGTAGAACTTTCTGGAAAGTGTCCGTATGGTGGCGTTCAGGGAACAGGCACGCGGGGATTCTCGGATGGTCTGGTTTGAAGTTAAATACTGGTCTTTACATGCCCAGCGCAGTCCTCGGTTCAGAAGAGACTGAAGCTTACGCTTATGGGTTTTGGCCAAGTAGCCACACACGTGGTGACGTAAAGTTTCCCTAGGCAGCGGGTCATAGGTAGGGGTCGGAGTTTGTACAGCAGGCGATTGGCAGTTTTGCGGCCTGCAATGTGTCCGCCATCAGATACGTTCAGTCGTCCACTTCGAATCTTTCGTATGCTTTATCCGTATAACACCTCAAACTCTCATACCAGTGTTACGCTGTCTCACTTCTTGTCTCTGCAGCCATTATACGACATTACTGGGCTTATATGTTCCAACTTTGGTACCCTATCTTATCGTATGAAAGTAATTATTTTTTTTTGTTACTATTATCAATTATACCAGATAATACTTGTTTTTATAAGAATGTATTTTTTATATATTTACACTGTCAACTTCAGAATATAGGCCTACAAATTAATAAACTTTTGACACCCAAAAATATGTGGGGAGGGCGAAAATGTGGGAGAGTCAAACAAACGTCTAAATCAATCATGTGGGTATCAAATTAAAGGGAATTGTAAACGAAATCTTAATAAAATGTTCAGTTTTTGAAATTTAAAATTGTAAGTCACTATGGTCCAAAGAAGGATCAAATTTTTTATAAATTGCAAAAATCCAGGACTAGGGAAATTGAAACTAAAATGTAAATTTAACGTTTTTTTTGTAATTTTTTTTTACTTTAGGGGCATCGCGGGCTAAAAATGGAACTCAAAATTATATGAATTTTGTAAAAGCCTATGTGAGGGATTAAGTTGTGAGGAATTTTGTTCAAAATAGAGAGTTTAAACTTATTTAATAATTTGACGGAAGTAGTTGGTATCTCGACAGTCCTTGGAAAGTTTGGATCGCCTTCATAAAGGCTGTAAGCTAATTTCACAAAAATATTATATATTGTCTTCAGTTATGTATATTGTGAAAAGTACTGATATAAGCGTACATATCGTGGGGTTAGAGGTAAAACCACCCATGTCCAATGATGTTTTATTTTACTTTTTTTATTAATTTCTATTTTCCTTTTCATATTTCAAACCTATTTAATTAATAAAAGACTCTATTAATAATAACAATTAACCTTGAAAATCAGTTTAATAATTTTCTGATTATTTATGATTTGCACTTGAAAACATTTAATTTCAGTTTTCCATGATTCACGTAAGTTGAGTTGGGTAACTTTACTACTAACGCAACGCTGTACTCAAACTTAAATTATTAGGACTAAATTATTTGTAAATTTAGGAATTATTGTTACAAACCCCCGGTACGGCAGTTTGGATTCTCCGCTGTTTATTGTATGATGTCTGCTTTACAGTAGTTATTTTAGTTTTAAAACATGGATTAATCAGAGTTTTCGTAATTTTTCTGATAATTTCAAAATTATTTAATACTGAAATTTACCTAACAACTATTTCGTTCTCAAAATAATGAACGAGTTCTGCAGTACAGACTTGGCTTAATTATGCCAGTCGAGACGCTTACGAAGTGGAACTGACGAAACGTTTGGTGTTGACAAAAATAAAACTTGGTACGTTTTAACAGACATTATGTAAGAAATCTGAGTCACCGCGAACATTATGCACAAGCGCGCGCGCGTCACAAACAACGGTAACCGAATATACAAAATACGTACACATCTAGCAGTGGTGGTACGTACTTATTATAGGCCTACTTTTAACTGGTTCCTGTTCCCAAGGCTTCGAAAATAGGATTTTATTTTTACTATTAGTAGTACTACCGTAGCTGCAGTTTCGGTTATCGGCTGTGAAAATTAAATTCTATTTAAGTAGGGCTACGGAGTGGCGTAGCTAGGCTTTTTGGCGCCCGGGGCAAGGAGATCGTCGGCCGCTTCGCATTCACAATTAAAGTGGGACAAAAGAGCAAAAATGAAGGCCCATCCAGAGAACAAAGTACTCAATAAATGCAGATGTATAGATTTTTGTATGAAAGCACGCCCAGAGAACGTCTTAACAACATCTGTTAAGTCAAAATTAAGAAATTACATATTATAAATTACCGGTATTCAGTTTGTATACATTTATTAGTAACAAATGTAGACTATTAAAAATTTTGTAATATAAAAAATTTAGAACATAAAAATGTTCTAATAAACATACAAATTCCTTGTAGGTCTAAAGCGCATCGTCAAAACAATATCCTAAAGCAACATAGCCTAAATTTAAACAAGAATTACATTAAAAATAATAAAATTAATCACTTACCATTACAGGTTAATGGTTCCGTCTTCTATTAATAAAAACTTAATATTTATTTTTAATATTTAATAAATATTTAAAATGAGACATTTTAAAATGTAATTTCCTGGTTTTAATTGCTGCAGAGTCGGTTATTAAATCACTATAACCTAAAGACGAAGCAATGTCATTTTCAATTGAAAGTATCGCTAGATATGACAACTTGTCTTGAGATATTGTTGATCGTAGGTACGATTTAATCAATTTAAGTTTACTAAACGATCTTTCACAAGAAGACACAGACACTGGTAAAGTAAGAAAAATTTTTAAATCTGTTGCTAGAGCTTTGTAGGCTTCTGATCCCATTGAAGAAATGTACTGTAGCCGTCTCTGAGGTGTAAAGTCCATTTGTTCTCCCTTAGCTTTTGCCCTTTTTGTTAAAAGTATGACGTCTTTTAAGTCACTGATCAATTCTTTACTGTTTTGATCGTGTGGATAGAGCTTTGCAAGCACTGTGAACTTAATACTGATTTGTGAAAGCTTTTATGAAAGGAATAGTCATATCAAAGAAACAAGTTGTTTGTAGTTTTATAAACTGAAAACAATTTTTTCAAGTTTATGCTCACTTTGCCGCCCTCCTGGCTACGCCTCTGGGCTACGATACGTCCTCGTCTGCTCCGGAATGTTTTCGATTGTAGGTTATGTCCGGGCGTTATTCGGCCAAAACATGATTTTGTTCTTGTTTTTGTTAATTTCTTCTTTTTCTTCTTCTTCCCCACCATGCAAAAGAATTGAGCAAATTAATTTGTTGAAGTTATACTTCTTTAGGCGCGTTGAGGGTGAAATTTTTAGTATGTAACGAAATGCGCGCGCACCATGCAACGGAAACAGAAAGTTAACAGGATGAAGTTAGCCGTGGACAACGAGCCTGAGGCCAAAAAAAGTATACTGCAGGAATGGATAAATGTACAGTTCCGATACCGCTAAATAGCTTTTGTTCATTTACTTGTTACTATGGTAATTAATTCTGGTCTTGTTGACATCTTTAGTAGTAGTATTTAATATATTCCATTACTTATTCATTGCATCATCAGAAATACGTATAAACATACATTTTATAATCGCTTAAGACAAAATATATAGACGTATCTGTATAAAAAATTACAAAATGTATCAATACAATCGCATAGTAAAAACATTAAAAACTGCAGGAATGGATAAAGGTATAGTTCCGATGCCGCTAAATATCATTTTATTATGATGTGTGAAAATAATCATGGAACTTGGGTCGTGAGTGTTTATTTTTATTCAAACCTGAAAAGTTGCTATATAAAACAAATCATTACACCACGTAAAACAAATTTCTATACACTTTGTAAAAGGCTATAAATGTCAAATATTTAATTTTTGTATCCAGAATATACAAAACTTTGTTTATACATTTGTTATTTCAATCTTTTTAATAACAATAGACATTATGAAATAATATCTGTCAGTTTGTGAATGGTTCAGTTTTAATAGTACAAACTAAGTATGGAGTCTTTATTTGTTTCTATTCATAAACAAAGGTCCTTACTGTAATCAGTTTTATGCAAAATACACTCTTTGACATCTTTTAATACAATATAGGCTAGTCATTTTATATCGGTTTCAAGTGGTTCTTCCAATTTTTTTTTTCCATTAACTTAGACCAATATAAAATTCCACAATAACCAATTACTAATAATTCATCATTTGCATATTGATAGAAACTTGCACATTGGTTTTTATTGCATTAGGTTGAAGTGAGGATTTTAATGTACTTCTTCGTTATAAATTAGATTTACTTAAATTCGCCTTTGTAAGGTAATAATGTGCCGTAAATGGGAACTAGGTTATAATTTCGGTCCAATAAATTCAGAACAAGAAAGGAAACTGAATAACAATTATCCTTTTAAAAGGTGAAGAGGAAAATCGCCATTGAACATATCAACTTTCTTTCTTACAAAATAATGGAAACTGCATAAGAATTATACTGAAAGAGAATGGTAATAGGGAATCATGATTCAGCATGGTCTCAGGTTCAAAAGTACAGCCGTTTTTTGTACACTAATTACGGAAATTTTTGTTAAAACGTAGGTTTCTTCTAGTACCAACTAATCATTTATTTTTCGTAAGCATTAATTTCAAAAGTCTTTTTTATATTAAATGAATAAAAGTTTCGATAAGTATTCTATTATTATGTTTGCTTTAATCCAATAATCTAATATATATTTCTATATTTTAAATTATAGATCACACTTAATTATTCAGAAGTCTATCGAAAAGTAAATCCATTGCTGTAATACACTATTCGTAAGTATTTTGAGATATTTGATAAAAAAGTAATTTTTCTCTACTAAAATATTATAATATTGAATTTACATTAATTCAATTGAATTAAATTTTTATCTTTTAGTGTATAATAGTCATATTAATTTTATTTGATGCATATATATTATAACTGTGGTCGTTGTTTATTCGTTGTTACTAGCTGTATACCCGTGCTTCGCTACGGTTTTTACTGAATAAACACATTGGTTTGGTGGTTTTTTTTTTTTAACCTTGGGTAACCAAGCACATTGTATAAATGTAATATTTACAAATTTTTAAAAGCATAAATGGGTGCTAATACTAAGTCTACTGAAATCGTTTTGTGAAACGAAATACGGCACTTATAAAACTTCCTTGTAGACAACGTTCTTTGTTTGACCCTGTGGCTGAAGGATAGTTAAACTCTCAGAAGAGCTAACTCGTGAGCAAGCAACATACAACTGGCCATGGGAGAAGGAGTCTTCCCTCAGATCAACACCGGCCATTTTCAAAGACTGCCCTTGTGATTTATTTATTGTCATAGCAAAGCAGAGCTTGACAGGGAACTGGAGTCTTTTAAACTGAAAATGGTAATCCGATGGAATTAAGGGAATGCGTGGAATGAAGACTGCTTCCCCCTGACCACATCCAGTGAATATTGTTGCTTCTATGACGTTGTTGTGCAACGATTTAATCTGCAGCCTAGTACCGTTACAAAGCTTAGGCGGTACCAGGTTTCGTATTAGCATTATTGGAGCTCCAACTTTAAGACAAAGATTGTGCGGTGGAATGCTTGGAGGATTAAGCGTGTGCAAGAACTCTACTGGGTAATGGACCGCATCTTCTACTTCCACCACAGAGTCCACGGATTGGTACTGGACAATCTCAGTTGGCAGTTTTTCCAATAATGTGTTATTGATATTTGCAGCAGTGTCATTCTTTGGAGTAAGGATAGCTCTTTCTTTCAGCCAAGATACATCTTTCAAGTAAAAATTAGTTAAATCTGGGTAAACTTTTTCAGCCAACGTTGTCAAGTCGCATACAACTTCAAATAAATCTTTTGTAATATTGACTTTGCGATTTCCTTCAGGTAGATTTCCATTACCGATCTGTAAAAGTAAACTTGAAAACTCGTCTGCCTTTAAACTGCCTTTAAGATGCACCCGCATGTTGACTCTCAAGAAACGAACTTGGACTTTAGGCCACAGGACAGAACTCTTTAGACAGGCTTTAACTTCATCTGCTCGAGTTCCCCTAGGTACAACAGGTAAAGTCTGTCTGAAGTCTCCGGCCATTAGAAGTGTGACTCCACCCATCAGGTTTTTATTGCTTCTAATGTCCTGCAGAGTTCTATCCAAACCTTCAATTCCTCCCTTGTGAGCCATGGTGCACTCGTCCCAAATTATCAACTTACAATCCTTAAGTACCTTCGCTGTGTCGCTTTGTTTTGATATGTTGCAAAATGGGGTCTCAGAGTGGTTTAAGTTGAGAGACAGTTTGAAGGCAGAATGAGCTGTCCTCCCTCCATCCAACAACGTTGCTGCTATACCTGACGAAGCCACAGATATAGCAATTTTCCTATCTTGTCTTACCGTGGCTAATATTAAATTAATCAAAAAGGTTTTCCCTGTACCACCTGGTGCGTCAAGGAAAAATAGTCGTCCAGCCTCTGATTCAATGCTCGAAATTACTTCATTGTAGACATTTTTCTGCTCGTCGTTCAGTTTAGGCACGTTTTCAGCAACCAATTCAGATAGATGGACCGTGTTGTAAGAGAGTTCTTTCAGGTACTCGCGGTTGACTGCAGAACTGTTGGGCTCTTGACTTGGAGAAGGAAGACCGAGTTGTTGGAGGGATTGATTGGACATTGAAGAGACTAAGTTTTCTAATGAATGTAGCCATTTGTTGTAAATGATGTTGTTCCGTAGTTCAAACTCTAAGCCCGGACATTCATACTCCATCTGTCTCTTGAAGTCCTCTGACATACTGTCTCTGTGTTTCTCCCACAGCACTAAGGGATCCGCTTTAAACAAAACACCAAAATGACAGCGAACAGTTGTCTGATTTTCTGTGGTGACTCCGACAGAGCAGCTTCCTCCAAGGTGATGTCCCAGTGATTGTCATCTTGAAGTAAACCCAACGCTCTGCAGGCAGACTGATAAGTGGAGTGAACTATGCCAGATACCCTCTTAAGATCATTAAAACTCGTAGGCCCTTTAACTTCATGAAGGAGAAGACGTAGGTAGTAACATTCTGCATTGTTAGGGTGTACAGTATAAACCCGACCGAGCACTTGATCTTTTTTCACTCCTGGATGTCCGGGAACGGCTTTGCCTTGTTTCCGCCGACTAAACTTATTGTTTTTCCAGGTGTAGTAAGCAGGGACTTCACTGTAGATTATGGTTCTGGCAAAATTGTCTGCTTTGCATAGTTCATAGTTCAAAGAATGCCAGTAGAGTGGTTTTGGGTGGATATTGAACTTTGTCTTGAACGTTTCCGGGATTAAAATAAATTCTCTGGCCATTTTCAAGGTGTACAGCCAAATGCATTACGGGAGGATATCTTTCATGGATTGGGAAGCAAAATATACGCCATGCCGCTTCGGAACTACTTATGTAACGGCCTGCTTCATATTTGGACACTTCGTCCCACTCATTTTCCAACACAAAAGCTGCTTGATCACTGCCCTTGTTCACGTATTTGCAAATATACTTTATCGATTTGACAGAGTTACACAACTCGACATTGATATGTGCCAAAAAGGTACGTGACAGAACAGGATTGTACGGTACCACCCACCGACTGTCTAGGTCTACTCCATTGATGTTGACTGTAAAACCACCATCAGCAGGAGACCTTCGACGGTACTGGGGGTAGCCATCGTCAGCAGTTTGGGTTTCTTTAGATAAGGGACGTGGATATCTTTTGGAGCATGAGCCGTTAACCATGCAGGGCGAGTTCCTGTTTAAGCTTCCGCAAGGGCCATGAATCATTGTCGACTTAATAATTTCATGAAGTTCAGGGTCAGGTACCTCTGCGCTTATGACACTGTCAGTTTGGTCGGCCATGATCCTGTCCTGCAGCCATAGCAAGATGTGTGCGTGAGGCAAGCCACGCTTCTGCCACTCCACAGTATACATGTAACCCCTACTTTGACCGAAAATGGAACCTTTAGTTAAAAGATGAATAAGTTTTTTAACTTTCAAATGAAACACTCGAGCTATGATGTCATGTCTGTCTTGAGGCTTTTGTCTGTCTCTTAAGGCAGCTCCAATTTCAGACCATTTCGGGTTACATGTAAATGTGATAAACAAATCAGGACGACCATAGTGACGAACATATGTCATGGCGTCCTGAGTTCTCTCGTGCATATAGCGGTGCCCACCAGTAAAACTGGATGGTAACACGACCCTCTTTCCCATATCTGAAACGTTAGCATCCCCCTTACACATGGCGTCTTTAAGATGAACATAGTTTTCCGCTCGCAGCTTACTCTGGTTGAATCTTATAAAGTTAAGCCTTTCTGTCTCTATCTTGGCATACATATCAACTAAAAACTGGTTGAAAAGACTACGACACAGCAATAGGTAACTTTCTTCACCTTGTCTTTCCATTATTCTGTAAGCGTAGAAGTCTGAAGCGGAAACTGTTTTCTGGAGAGATGCTTTAGATATTGGATCATATTGTGGAATATTGATAGAGTAGCCGTCTTCTCCAAGGCAGAACATAAGAGGGTACTGGAGAGCGTCGTATGCACGATGAGTTTCGCTGATCCGTATCAACTTTGTGTCTCTGCTGTGAAGAATTATGTCTCTCTTTTCAAACTCCTGTCCCAAAATAACCAAAGCTACCTCGCTTGTTGCTGGCGCGTTGTAACGACCCCTATGTTCAACTGCATGCTTCCTGTCTGCATGAATAACAACTTTGAACTCCTGCCCCTCCAGAACATTTTCCATTGCGGTTTTAAAATCTCGTATGTAGGGATTGTTATCATGCAGACATTTTTGAAGTTGGCCAACTAACCAAGGCTTAACCACAGTAAAGAGGTTGGATCTGATTTCTGTTTCTTTTTCATCGTTTCCAACAAAATAATTTGTAGAAAAGAGGGGTCTTGCTGGGGACAAGGTAACAAACTTCCTATTCTATGGTAAACCTGCCCTTGGACCTTAAAAGTTGGCATGAAATTTCCTTCGTGCACCTCTTTAGCTCCAAATGAAGTCATTTGAAAACATCCGTTATACTTTCTGGTATTTGATAAAAAATGCTGAGACTGACGGTGACTGTAAGTAAGAAGACTATGGAGCGGCTCAGGAAGCTGTTGAGTAGAAGGAAGACGAACCTTGCCATTGCTGCAGCATAAGCCAGGGCTCTCTTCTTTCCACTTTTTCGCATGGCACCACTTGCATTCAATGTGGTGACCAAGAGAAACAACCTTGTCATTATTGTAGTCTGTACTACGGTCATATTTAAATCCTGATAAAGACTTTGTTTTCCATGGGATCAGTTGCCTCTTCTCAGTGTACCTTCGAACAGCTTCCTGATTAACTTCCGGATGTTTCTTTGAGTATCTAGAAACTGAACCCCTGTTAACGTCAGGGTTTGCCTTGTTGTATCTTTTAACAGCCTCTCTATGAACTTCAGGATTTTTGCTATTGTATTTTCTTACGGACTCCCTATTTTTGTGTCTTTTGATTCTGTCATTAACTCTTGAACGTCGATTTTTTCTTCTTTTCGAAATTAGGTCAGTAGGGGGCGTCACACAACGGTTCTGGATATCACGTTTAGCAGAGTTTAGCAAATAAATAAGTGGTATATCATCCTCGGATTGGTCTTGGGCAGTTTGCTCGACAACGAATTTTTGTAGGCTCTCAGTACCAAGCGAGGTGCAGATGGGACGGTTAACAACAGTAAGTGGTATATCATCGTCGGATTGGTCTT
This sequence comes from Magicicada septendecula, assembly GCA_034769895.1. NCBI lineage: Eukaryota > Metazoa > Arthropoda > Insecta > Hemiptera > Cicadidae > Magicicada > Magicicada septendecula. The sequence continues at coordinate 34,767,425 of CM068372.1, forward strand.
GGGCAGTTTGCTCGACAACGATTTTTTCTAGGCTCTCAGTACCAAGCGAGGTGCAGATGGGACGGTTAACAACAGTTGATGTATGAGGAGGAATGTATTGAGGACTAAGAGGTTCAAAGTGGGCATTCATCATGGGTCCAGAACACTTGAATCGCAATATGGGCTTTCCCTCCTCATACTCATCAGGCTGTACAATCACCTCACCATCACGATACACCACCAGATGGTAAGGGTATATTTCGGCAGCAGCCTGAATTTCACAGTGGGTGGCATATGTGGTGTACAGAGACATGTGAGCACGGTATTCAGCCAAACTTCTATAAATGTTACCACACGCCATCATTGTATGCTCCTCAAACCGTTGCCAGTTGTTACAAATGTACTGTACAACGCTTGTTCGCACTTGAGACGCATGGGAGACAGTACCGTACATGAGGTAAGACAGGGAGTAAAAGAAGCACGACCCATCTGCACCCACAGGCACAATACGGTGAGGTACCATGATCCCATCAACTTCAATTTGTTCCATCATGTATTAGGGATATAGAATTTATATAAAAAGCAGAAAAGAAAGCCTATTTAAAACAAACTAAAACAAAATTATTCTCTTCTTAACAAAAACTGTAAGAGCAACAACGGCGGTAGAACAAAAACCTATTGAATAAAGTGGAACCTACACTGCAAAAATAAGAAAAATAGTCAAACTTGCAAACTTGACAAATAAACTAAAAAATAAGATACAAACTAATAAAACAAATAGAAAAAGTAGAAAAGAAAGCTTATTTAAAACAAACTAAAACAAAATTATTCTCTTCTTAACAAAAACTGTAAGAGCAACAACGGCGGTAGAACAAAAACCTATTTAATAAAGTGGAATCTACACTGCAAAAATAAGAAAAATAGTCAAACTTGCAAACTTGACAAATAAACTAAAAAATAAGATACAAACTAATAAAAAATCAAGAATATCCAATGCTCAAACTAAAACTAACAAAATAATCGTCTTAAACAAAGTAGCAGGAGTGTGCAGTGGCAGTGTAGCGACTGAACTGAACTGAACAAAGCAGCATTCTGGCCTGTTATCAGTGGCCTTTAGACTGAACCCCATGACGCAAGTGTGTCTGAGTTGTGTCCAGACCAGACTAAACATAACAACTCTTTATGGACTACATTGCAACGTAAACAAATATGTTACGTAAATTGTGTGATAGTACTTCTGGGAACACGTTCTTATCGCAGGAATGCATAAAATTCATGTGTTCATAAGTAATTAATATTTATTTAAGACAATAGTTAATATATCGTATAATATTGTTTTCTACCGACAAATGCTTTCTATATATTTATTACGCTTCATTTACAACTTTGAATCAATTTATTCGGAAATATTTTCTTTGTAGGCCCTGTTGTTCTTGAGATACAGTGATGACTAAGTGAGTAAGTGGTATTTAGCAAAATATATTATAGATTTCTTTAGGGTAGTTTTAATTAAAATTATTTAAGATTGACCTTTGTGTTCTTTAAAAGAGGGTTAAGTTAACTTGTAGAACAAATTTCAGGTTTCTATCTCATCTAGAAGCTGCCTAACAGTTGTCACGTTTTAACTGTCATGTATTTCTTATGAGAATATTCGGTCACTTTGACCCCTCCAAAACCCCCCTAAAATTTTGAATTTTGTCAAACCCCATCTTATTGCACATCTACAGTATCTAGTGAATGTATTTATGTAAAGTTTCATCTTTCTAGGCCTTGTCATTGTTGAGATACAGAGATGAGTGAGTGAGTGAGTATGAGAATATTCGGTCACTTTGACCCCTCCAAAACCCCCTTTAAATTTCGAATTTTGTCAAACCCCATCTTATTGCACATCTACAGTATCTAGTGAATATCTATGTAAAGTTTCATCTTTCTAGGCCTTGTCATTGTTGAGATACAGTGATGAGTCAGTGAGTGGGCTTTGGCAAATATATTATAGATTTATTTATTGAACCACTTAAACACTATACAATAAGATATATATTATATACAACAAGAAGTATAACTTCTAACGCGCGTACATAAGTACACGCACCCAAAATTTTTTTTTAACTAGAGTAACTTGACTAATCTTATTCAGAAATAACCACAAAGTACGCTACACACAAAGCTAAAAACCTTCTTTACATTCAAAACAAAATAAAAACAACCTCAAATCGCAAACCGTTCAGTCACAACGCAGATAAGCAATGATAACAAACAAGGGTGGTACCACGGTCCTGTAAATTCAGGAGCAATATAGCGGACGTTCAAAATTCGCATGCCCAGATTAGTTTATATAAGGATGCCAAAGTTTTAAAAATAAGCGCGCAATATTTAAATAACAACTGTCTTCCATTTGTGTTATTAACAAAAATTGATCATTTAATTTCAAAAAAAAAATCAAACATAAATAAATCAAAATTCCTCCTACCTTTATAAAAATATGTACTTCTGTTAAAAAAAATCTGTAGCTTGCGGCCCCCTCTGAGCCCGCGGCCTTCGGTAGTCTCGGCCTAGTGGTAAATCGGCACTGATTTTGCGTCCCAAAAAACCGTTTGGTTGACGTTTTTGGTTGAAGGCGTCATTTTCAGCTTTGTAGGTTTAGTCAGAGAATCCAGCGATACCTTACAAAAGACTGTCGTTTGTTTAGTCTGAGGCAGAGGCGTCAGGAGGATTCTTCTCCCAGAGCTATTAACAATTCCGTAATCACGTAACGTAGAGCTGTTTGTAAGCCAGTCGCGTGTGGTAAAATAAGGCTACAATTTTTTATTTTTTTTTAGGCGATTTAATTACGGCTGGCGCCGCCTCTCGCATCCTAACTTCCACTGGTGCCGTTCTAAACAGTCCTGTTCTGTAAATCCTCTTGCATTCATTGCATCTTCGACGTCCATTTTCCATGAATGTTTAGGTCTTCCTTTTTTCCTTCTAGAGGGTGAAGTCCATTCCCACACTTTCCTTGGCCATCTCTCCTCCGACATTCTTTTTAGGTGTCCAAACCAATTCAGTCTTCTTGCTTCTATTGTTTCTATAATGTCAAGGTCGATTCCCATCGCTTGTCTTATCTCTACATTTCTCACTCTATCTAGTCTTGTTAGTCTACAGCACCTCCGCCAGTAATCCATCTCCATAGCTCTTATTATGGATTTATATCTTTTATTAATTTCCCACAGTTCTGCTCCATATAGGCCTGTACTTTCGACTATAGTTTTATATATTCTGATTTTATTGTTCTTTGTTATTCGTGGACTCCAAAGCATTATATTTAATTGTTTTGTTGCTGTCTTAGCTTACCCTATTTTTACTTTTATTTCTTGGTTGCTGTCACCATCCGATGTCATTGTTACATCCAAATACTTGAAGTTTTTAATATTTTTTGTCACTTTTGTGTTAGGCTTACAAATAATTGTAGAAATAAATGGAATTACAATAATTGTAAATTTATGAAATAGAGTTAGAGTTTTCTTTATGATGACAATCACTCAACGTTTTGGTAAATAAAGTACATATTTGCATGCTTACAACAATTACGAAGCCAGAGCCTGTTAACGACGTTGCGCCCCTGAGCACGTGCCCACGGTGTCCGTCTGGACAGCGTTTCCATACCTATCTTTATGCTTAAAAGATATTGTGCTACTTCTTCTTCTTCTCTTCTTCAAGGATTAGGTTATATAAACCTGTTCCGGCACCCATCTCATCCTCGGACGACCCACGTCTCTTCTACCAATGCTTTATAGTTCAGTGCCGCTTTCGACAATTGATCGTCTGTCAGCCTTTGCAAATGATCCAACCATTGTCTTCTGTAAGTTGCAATAATTTCATTTATGTCCTTTACTTCGAGTTCTGCTCTGATATCTTCATTCTTTATAGATTGTATAGTTTAAAGTATTTCGAAGAAACTGCATTTCAGCACTTTGAATCTTGGCACTTTCATTTTTTGTCATGACCCACGCCTCACTCGCATAAACCAACGTGGGTATTGCAATTGTCTTATACAATTTAATCCTTGTGCTGTGTGATGTTTTATTTCTAAGATTTCTATGAATCGTACCACAAATTAGTCTCTAGTCCTTCTGGTAGGGGGTTGTGTAACAGGCCAACAACCTGTTCATGTAAAACTTTGAAATATTTGTAGCATCCAAAGCAGCCAGTGGAAACTATGGCAGTAGGACCCTATTGTGCTACTTATTTCACTAAAGTAAGTAATCAGTTCTTTTTCTTTCGATTTTTGCAGTTTTATTTTAAATATCCAACTCCCCCCGAACCCTCAAAAACCCCTCTCCAGAAGAAAATTCTGGCTGCGCCCCCTGTTTACCGATTATGTATATCGATTGAGCCCCTTAGTGCTCAATCCATGATCCATGTACGTGCTTAAGTAATTGATCCACGAATCGTCGACTAAACGAAAACGCACAAGCGGTTTGTGGGACAAGATGTTTCGTAGTATTCCAGATGATATAAATGTTAGCGTTATTTTAAGCACGTACATTTCTAGTTGTTGTCCGCACGTTGTAACAAGGAACAAAATTAAAGCCGACTTATTCGGGTGGCAGGTTAAGTAAAAACAGATGCACACTTTATACATTACATACTGTACTGCGGTATTTGTGTCGGCTGTAGGCTGATGAAATGTGTCCCACACAATGGAACTGACACACTCGGACAAACAAAGAGTAAAATAAATAAACAAAATGAAATAAAACTCAACAAAAACCTACGCGCATTAAATCCGACAGTGGAAATAGAACAAGGTACAGTCCTGCCAACACATGGATTTTAAATACAAGAGAGAAAGAAAATTAACCGAAACTCAAAACTTTGTACGAGGGTCATTCATAATTAAAGAGACAAATAGCTGTAAGGGAAAAATGTTTTTTTTACACGAACAGGCCAGCCGCGGACCACGCGAATATCATTTCCTTTTCTTCTCCTGCCAGAAGGCCCTCATTCGCACACTATGCGCCGTCTTCCTTTCCACTGTCCGCCCCTTTCTTGTCTTCTCACCGCAGAGAACCTCAAGATTTTGAATTTTGTTTCTGTATGTATGTCTATCCACACAGTCGTTCAAAGAGATACCCAGTTTCATCATTTCCTCCTTGAGTTGTTTGGTGTATCCGTTCAGACTAGAAAGTTGCCATGTATATTTGGAAATTTGTTTGTTTAATTTGGACCGATTCATCCGAACCATATGTCCAAGGAATGCCATTCTTTACCTTCGGAAAGCCGTTTCCAGATCTTTCAGATCCCTGTACAGCTCTACTTTGGGTCTACGCCTGTACCCATCTTCAGTTTTCTTGGGGCCATAAATTTTCCGAAGAATTATTCGTTCGATTTTAAGAAGAGGTTCCAAATTTTGAAAGCACATTGTTTCCACTCCATACATGGTAACCGGCCTGATCACAGTGCTATAATGGCGAACTTTCGCACTTCTGGAAAGGTTTTTCTTTCCGCACAGTTCCCGGGTTAGAGTAAAGGCCTTTGCTAATTTGAGTTTCCTTATCTTAAAGGATTCTTTGTCTGAGGCGTTTCGGGATATGTTTTCCCCAAGAAAAAAATTGTTATCAATATAATTTTTTTTTTTTACTTTTCCGCATAATCCCCAGGAACATTACACTTGGGGAACTTACATACACTTGTCCCAGCTATGAATAAACTTTTCATGCCTGCTGCAAAGAAATCTTTATGTCGATATCAGAGCCATTTTAGGACATTTCTTTGACCTCGTCGTTGTCATAAAACTTCGTGGAAACCTGACGATAGAATTTGAACACTGACTCGACATGCGCAGAGGACAAACACCTCGTTTCGAGGCTGACAATATTTTCAGTCATTTCGCACACGCGCACAGTGCAGTCTTGTACAGTGTTTCATAGTGTGCACATCGGTTGGAACAAGGCTAGCATGTGTGTGACAGAGACATTGCACTATCATCTCCCCTCACTCCTCTATAGACAACTTAAGTGGGGGTAATTCATTCGCTGGGTCTGCGCAGCTCACCAACCAAGAAAGGCTGTCACATCTCTAAAGGCAGGACGATGTAAATTGAACACTCAGGTCTCGATGCGCAGTAGACAAACACCTCGTTGCGAGGCTAACAAAATTTTCAGTAATTTCGCACACGCGCACAGTGCAGTCTTGTGCAGTGTTTCATAGTGTGCACATCGGTTGGAACAAGGCTAGCAAGAACAATGGAAGCATGTGTGTGACAGAGACAGTGAACTATCATCTCCCATCACTCCTCTCTAGACAACTTAAGTGGGGGTAATTCATTCCCTGGGTCTGCGCAGCTCACCAACCAAGAAAGGTTTTCACATCTTTAGAGGCAGGACGATGTAAATTGAACACTCAGGTCTCGATGCGCAGTAGACAAACACCTCGTTGCGAGGCTAACAAAATTTTCAGTAATTTCGCACACGCGCACAGTGCAGTCTTGTGCAGTGTTTCATAGTGTGCACATCGGTTGGAACAAGGCTAGCAAGAACAATGGAAGCATGTGTGTGACAGAGACAGTGAACTATCATCTCCCATCACTCCTCTCTAGACAACTTAAGTGGGGGTAATTCATTCCCTGGGTCTGCGCAGCTCACCAACCAAGAAAGGTTTTCACATCTTTAGAGGCAGGACGATGTAAATTGAACACTAGGGTCTCGATGCGCAGTAGACAAACACCTCGTTGCGAGGCTAACAAAATTTTCAGTAATTTCGCACACGCGCACAGTGCAGTCTTGTGCAGTGTTTCATAGTGTGCACATCGGTTGGAACAAGGCTAGCAAGAACAATGGAAGCATGTGTGTGACAGAGACAGTGAACTATCATCTCCCATCACTCCTCTCTAGACAACTTAAGTGGGGGTAATTCATTCCCTGGGTCTGCGCAGCTTACCAACCAAGAAAGGTTTTCACATCTTTAGAGGCAGGACGATGTAAATTGAACACTCAGGTCTCGATGCGCAGTAGACAAACACCTCGTTGCGAGGCTAACAAAATTTTCAGTAATTTCGCACACGCGCACAGTGCAGTCTTGTGCAGTGTTTCATAGTGTGCACATCGGTTGGAACAAGGCTAGCAAGAACAATGGAAGCATGTGTGTGACAGAGACAGTGAACTATCATCTCCCATCACTCCTCTCTAGACAACTTAAGTGGGGGTAATTCATTCCCTGGGTCTGCGCAGCTCACCAACCAAGAAAGGTTTTCACATCTTTAGAGGCAGGACGATGTAAATTGAACACTAGGGTCTCGATGCGCAGTAGACAAACACCTCGTTGCGAGGCTAACAAAATTTCCATTAACAGTTTTGTGCAGTGTTTCACAGCGTGAACATCGGCTGCAACAAGACTGGCGAGAACAACGGAAGCATGTGTGTGTCAGAGAGGGAAATATTGTGGAAGTGAGACAGTGAACGTTATAGCGTCGTCTCCCCTCTCTTCTCTCTAGATACAGTAACTTAGCTATACGGTACTGGTAATTCATGTATTGGGTTGGCGTTCAGGAAAGGCTGGCGGGCCTATACCACCTAACGTCTCCTTGAGCGGACTAAACAAACTGAAACCAGATGAGCCAAGTCTGGACTGTAGGGAGGATGACGTTGAGTCTCCCAAACCAATATATTGACGGTTTCTCGTGTTAATTGAGCTGCGCGTGGACGGGCGTTATCATGAAGGACATTGACATTTTTGCGCAGAAATCCAGGACATTTCCGCATCTCTTCCGGCTTTGCTTGATTGATAAGCATGGCAGAGTAGTTCTACTGTTTATTCTCCGCTGATCTTCTAAAAAATTTGAAACCTCAATTGGACGTCCAGAACGGTGCACATCAGTCACTCAAGTTCGACCATTTTGAAACTGTCCTATCCACTTATAAAAATTTTTGCAGTTCAACAGCTTATTGTTTAGTAATTTGTTTACATTTATTTATGCACTCTGTTAATACGTAACAGTAAGCATAAGTGTTCACAGAATACGTACATGGCACGAAGAGAACTAGTCCATTGACTAGTTCTCTGTATGAGTATTTAAAAGTAACATATTATGTAAAATATATTTAGAGTATTAAGGTCTAAATAAGTCCAGAGGAAATGTTAACTTTAAACGTCTTGTCTCTACGCCGTTGTCAAGGAGATTTATGGCTAAAGGATTCGTGTGCTCTTCAAGCCGTTTCACATATCTTTCGCTGAACATCGCAATGGTTTCACTGACTGAAGGCAGGTCCAGGTCTTTGTTGCTGATGAACCACGGTGCGTTGGCTGTTTAGTCATAGAGTAACTTTTAGCCGCTTTTCACCTTTAGAAAGCAAAAAACGGAACACTAATTCCGAATTGATTGTTCAACTAATTCCGAAACTACAAGAGGACTCGCGCCGTCGTTAAATGAGAATTTTAGGTTATAAACAAAATAGTTCTAATCAATCAGCTGGTTAGAACTCATCATAGGGATGCCAACTGACGGTTCGGAAACTATCGTACTCCACCTACCAACCTTTTTCCCTCTACAGCTACTAGTCTCTTTAATTATTGAACGAACCTCGTAATTTTATACATAGCAGGCACATAGCAAGCAAAGGTATACGTTTCATTCTTCCTTATGTATTTGATGAACTACACCGTTTGGCATTTGTATGTCTATCTAAATATCTTTGCGAGGTATGTTTCATAATAAATTCTTCCATCATCATTTTCTTGTTCAGAGTCAGACGTTCACAGCATAAAGTGCTTCTGGGCGAATTACCGTCCCATATTATCTAAGTTTTTCCAGGGGGATATAATCATTAACAGGAGAAGGAACCTCCTGGCATATGCAGATGACATTGCACTTATTGAAAGAAATGTCCGTATACTGGAAGACGTTTTTGAAGAACTAGAGAGGGAAGGAAGAAAAATTGGACTTAAAGTAAATGCGAGCAAAACAAAATATATGAAAGTATCCATAGAGAACCCAATAAACCTGACCATAAACGATTACTCTTTTGAAACAGTAAATGAGTTTACGTACCTTGGACTTTCCGATCTGACGATGAGCTGAGAAGCTTGAAAGCGCTAATCGGAATAATTTTTCTATAGTGGTGTGCAACAGTGATAATTCTGTTTGTGATTATAACCACTAACACAACTTTCTTAATTAAACTTGGAGCTTATGTTAATAGTTTCACTATTAACAAGGTATCTAATGAAATAACAAAGAGAATAATGGCGGGGATAAGCCTAGTAAAATGATTAAGATCTAATCTTCTCACCCAAGAGATTAAACTGAAAATGTACAGAGCAATGATTAGGCCTGTAGTGGCATACGGTTCCGGAACCTGGATATTAAGAACAGTTGATAAGAAAGGCTCTGAGGATTTTTCAAACGAAAATTATTAGAAGAATCTTCGGACCATTATGTTGCAATGTAGAATGGATGTTCAGATCTAATCAAGAAATAGACTCCATTCTAAAATAGGGAGATATAGTCCGATTTATTCTGGAGATTAGTCCAGAAGAATCAGCTGGATAGTATATGTATGAAGAATGTATAACCAAAGACTCCCCAAAAGAATAATGAATGGGCCCATAGATGGGCGTAGAAGACGAGGCAGGCCAAGAAACCGATGGCAAGACGGCTAGACTAGGCTGGGTGTCGGCTCGTGGAAGAGCAAGGCACATGATCGAACTATCTGGAGGCGGATTATTAGGTAGGCCAAGGTCCATCCTGGACTGTAGTGCCGGATTTGTATGTACGTATGTATTATTTAAGTTTAGCACAAACGGATGTTGACTTCTTTATAAGATGTCCTTGGTTGGATGGCAAACTGCCTAACTCTTGATCGAGTGCCTTGTTTTGCTCAGTTGCTTCCCATAGATACTTGATTTGACCATAGTTAGTTGTCATTTTCTTAGAGGACGCCTTTGAAATTTGTCATGAATTTTGTTATCTAGAAAAAGTTATTATTTATAATTATTCTTTTAAATATTATTGTAAGAACATATTATTGCATCAAAGTCTTCTCCGCCGTTAAGCTTTTCGCGGAGACACTTAGAATGTGCAGAAAAAGCCTCTGCAACTGACTGAACAAGTCGCTACAACTATATCAACAGACTGTATAAATAAGCTAGGTATTTTGGGGAAACCCAGACCTATACAACCTTTCTGGACACCAGCACTGATTTCGGCCTGCACTACTCCACACTACAGTCACCCTGTGACGTAGGCGTGGCGGAATGTACTTCACATTGAACCAGAGAAACAAGTTTCTCTAGGTTTCCTTTCCTACATCGCCCATCGAACGCCCGCCATCCTAGCTACGTATCTGGTCTGGTCCCATTCTAATTCACTTGCAAATAATAATACATCCAGATCGTGTGTCTTGAATCCAGACAGATATTTGAATATGCCGTTGTTTGCTGACCACTTGCTTGTAGTCCACAATTCAGAATCTGCTTTACAAAAATCTGTTTTTAAGCTTCATCAGCTTCGTTTGCAAACAATACAATATGGGAATCTCCATTACAAAAACAAAGGTACAGTAGTGACACTTCGAGGCAAGGAACCAATAAGAACAAAAATATTGATTGATGATCAAATTGTAGAACAAATTTTGACTATTTGGGAAATGATATGCCTATGATAGGAATTATGATATTGATGCTAAGTTAAGTAAGTTCCAGACGATCTGTGGGACAATGAACCGTATTTTTAGAAACAAGATACGTCGAGATTCAAAATTAAAGTTTTACAAAGTTATTGCAGTCCCTGCACTGTCCTATGGGTGTGAGTTATGGACAACAACCAAGAAACAAGACAGTAAAGTACAGACCTCGGAAATGGCGTTCTTAAGAGGAGCTAAAAGGTGTTCTAAACTTGACCGTATAAAGAATGAGGCCACAAGAGAAGAATTACAAGTTTTTAATTTGAATAAAAGGCTGAAAGATTATAAACAACGATGGAAAGAACACTTAGAAAGAATGTCTCTGATTCAAGACTGGCCAAACAAGTGTGGAAATATAAACCTACAGGATACGGGTGTGTGGATAGACCCAGGAAGAGAAGGCTGGAGGAACCTTTCCTACGCCGTGATTTAAGATGATCTTCTCTGTTGTGTTGTTGGAACGCCAACGATCTCTTTTGGTTTATTTTAAAAATACTTCTTTGCATACTTCTCTGACAAGTGATCAGTTTCCTTTGATCTTTTCCCAAGAGAACCCATGGTTCATACCCATTATAACGATGACGGGAGTAGGCCTACCTGTACATGCATACTTCAACTTAGGCATCAGACTCAAACGCACCTCATTGTCTTCAGTAGTGCTTTAGTTCCCAGACTAATGTCCCTCCAGCAGGGGCGTATTTACGAACGGGAGTACTTTCCCCTCCAGAGGGTCGAAAAAAGTTGACGAAGAATTTTGTTAATCTCTTAATTTTTAGGCTGTTTTATTATTTTCTCAGCTGTGTACGCTAATATAGTAGTAACTATTTTTTACATAGACACACAGCATTTGCGTATACGTTTAAAATGAAATAAATGAAATATGAAAATCAATTCAGTCCTTAAGTATCTTGTAAACTATTTTTCAGTAACGCGTATTTTTGTTGTGTTATTACCGTCTACTTTAATAGGATTGATTTCAAGATGTTAACACACGTTTTCCAGCCACTTAAAAAAAAAAAATTAGTCTTCACTTGTTTTTTCTTTCGTATGAAGCCGACTCGACCTCCCACCCTGCTTAGGCCAAATTCCAGATACGCCACTGCCTTCCACGATAGTGTACAATGTTGTGCCACATCTTGCTAGTTGAAGAGATAACGAAAGGAAGTTCTTTGTTCCCAAGCAGATGTAGTGCTCGGTACATTGAATCAAATTATTAATACTTGTTTCGCTGGTCAGTTGCGACGCATGCGTATTGCGTATTTCAGTTGAGACCGAGGTGGAAATTTCAACCCGGTAAATTGCGATCAATTCTATTTTCATGTTATTATAATAATACAGAAATTGCCATTATAAATTATATTCATTCCTAGCGTAATCTAACATAACCTAACCTAACGGAACTTAACCTAACCTAACAAAAATATTGGAAGAAAGAGGTTCCTCATACAAATGCAAAGTTGTAAACTGAAATTTTATCGAAGTTCAAAATAGGAACGTTTCTAAATGACAGATTCGGTCAGTAAATAAAAGTTCGGGGAGCGACTGACCGCGTAAGAACAGATAAAAACGTTGTTTCGTCGCAACTGACAGAGACCGGGCGACCAAACGTTGTTACTTTCTTCATTAAGTTGCTTCACTGTAAAAGAGAATAGTATTGTGTCATTCACAACACAGACGTATAGTTGGGCGCGGTGTCACGGCTATTTGTGTTAACACGCGCCACCCCGCTACAGCTGCACACACAATATTTAACTATTAGTGTCAGTCGTTTGGATTCGGCTTTTAGCTTCTGCACCTAAACATCGTGGATTTATGGTTCGTTCTTACTGAATAAACTTTAACGTAACCTAGTTTTTGTAAATTGAGTTCCGTCAGAATGCATTTGGGAAAAGAACGGTGGTCAGTACGAGTTATGAAAAGTTACTCTATACTAATAAATCCTAAACCCGTTTGTACTTACGGTACAGACCTGACGATAGAATTTGAGTGGTTAAGTACCTCGTTGCGAGGCTAACAAAATGTTCTGTCATTTCGCACATGCGCACAGCAGTCTTGTACATACGATGTCGGCTGCAACAAGAAGGCTGGCGAGAACATTGGAAGCATGTGTGTGACAGAGAGAGAGAGAGAGAGCGCGCGAATTGTTACCACGTTGTCTCCTGTCTAAGCACTTTATGCTATACTTGTAAGTGGGGGTAATTCTTTCGCGGGTCCGGTGTAGCCTACCGCTCTAGAAAGGCCGTCACGCTTCTATCCAGCTACGGCTGAGCTTTCCAACCTGGTTTGCTTCTTCACTTTTGACCAAAGCATGAGAATTCAATACTGACGCGAACATTGAGATATTTCAGCTTCTAGACTATAAAGCCGGCTATGCACTAACCATCCCCGCTGGACGTCATGACGGACAGCAAGTCAAAAACGACAGTGCGTAACTTTTACATCCATCCGCACGTCGTGTATTTTTTGAAGGATGTGCGCGACGAAAAATGAGTCCAGCAAGACCATCAGCTCAAGCCACACGACGTGGGGATGGATCGTGTGTAGTGTTGACGGATGTCAAGGAATCGTGCATGTTTGATCATGCGTACGCTTGCTGTCTATCAAATCGTCATTTTCGAGCAAGTACAGTACATGTTTTTAGAGCACATTCGTTTAATAAATGTTTACTGTTTAATTTTACATACATTCATTCTTTAGTTTATAGACCTATTTAATAAGTAATGATTCAGATAAAATTACAGTTGAATATTTATTCTTCGTTTACATAATACATTCAAATATCATTAACAGTTATTATTTTTAATATTGTTATTATTAATTTGTTTTAATTACAATTCATAATGGGCCGTGAAATAAAATCAAGATTAATCGAAAAATATAAATTAAATAGATGTCTGTGGGACGTATCCTATCAACGAGAACGTCCGGCACGCTGGACGAGTTGCACGACAGTATGTTGCGCACATCCATTACCGACGTCGGGCATGCTGGACAGCGGCGATAGTTACTGCGTGACCGGCTTAACAGTCTACGAAATCCCAAATGTTTTTTTTATTTGGTGTTCTGCCCTAAGGCAGCTCTTCAAATGGTAAAAGCTCTCCAAGTTGTCCTATCGCATGCCAGTCTTTTCGTTTCTTCGTAACACCCTCCGATTTTAATGCTATCATTCTTCTACGCCCTCTTCTTTTTTCTCCTTCTGTGACACCCTCCATGGCACTTGTAAGCAAGCAGTCTCTTCTTAAACAATGACCTAACCAATTCCTTTTCCTATTTTCTATGACCTTCAGGATTCTTCTCTCTTCCCCTATTCTTCTTAAAACTTCATCATTCCTTACTTTATCAACCCACCTCACTTTTTCCATTGCTCGCCAAACCCACATCTCAGATGGTTCTCATCCTCCTTCCTCAGTGTCCGTGTCTCTGCACCATATAAAGCAGCGCTCCACACATAACATTTGGCCAACCTTTCCATTGCTCGCCAAACCCACATCTCAGATGGTTCTCATCCTCCTTTCCTCAGTGTCCGTGTCTCTGCATCATACAAAGCAGCGCTCCACACATAACATTTGGCCAACCTTTCCATTGCTCGCCAAACCCACATCTCAGATGGTTCTCATCCTCCTTCCTCAGTGTCCGTGTCTCTGCATCATATAAAGCAGCGCTCCACACATAACATTTGGCCAACCTTTCCATTGCTCGCCAAACCCACATCTCAGATGCTTCTCATCCTCCTTCCTCAGTGTCCGTGTCTCTGCATCATAAAAAAGCAGCGCTCCACACATAACATTTGGCCAACCTTTCCATTGCTCGCCAAACCCACATCTCAGATGGTTCTCATCCTCCTTCCTCAGTGTCCGTGTCTCTGCATCATATAAAGCAGCGCTCCACACATAACATTGGGCCAACCTTTCCATTGCTCGCCAAACCCACATCTCAGATGCTTCTCATCCTCCTTCCTCAGTGTCCGTGTCTCTGCATCATATAAAGCAGCGCTCCACACATAACATTTGGCCAACCTTTCCATTGCTCGCCAAACCCACATCTCAGATGCTTCTCATCCTCCTTCCTCAGTGCCCGTGTCTCTGCATCATATAAAGCAGCGCTCCACACATAACATTGGGCCAACCTTTCCATTGCTCGCCAAACCCACATCTCAGATGGTTCTCATCCTCCTTCCTCAGTGTCCGTGTCTCTGCATCATACAAAGCAGCGCTCCACACATAACATTTGGCCAACCTTTCCATTGCTCGCCAAACCCACATCTCAGATGGTTCTCATCCTCCTTCCTCAGTGTCCGTGTCTCTGCACCATATAAAGCAGCGCTCCACACATAACATTTGGCCAACCTTTCCATTGCTCGCCAAACCCACATCTCAGATGCTTCTCATCCTCCTTCCTCAGTGTCCGTGTCTCTGCATCATATAAAGCAGCGCTCCACACATAACATTTGGCCAACCTTTCCATTGCTCGCCAAACCCACATCTCAGATGCTTCTCATCCTCCTTCCTCAGTGTCCGTGTCTCTGCATCATATAAAGCAGCGCTCCACACATAACATTTGGCCAACCTTTCCATTGCTCGCCAAACCCACATCTCAGATGGTTCTCATCCTCCTTCCTCAGTGTCCGTGTCTCTGCATCATACAAAGCAGCGCTCCACACATAACATTTGGCCAACCTTTCCATTGCTCGCCAAACCCACATCTCAGATGGTTCTCATCCTCCTTCCTCAGTGTCCGTGTCTCTGCATCATACAAAGCAGCGCTCCACACATAACATTTGGCCAACCTTTCCATTGCTCGCCAAACCCACATCTCAGATGGTTCTCATCCTCCTTCCTCAGTGTCCGTGTCTCTGCATCATATAAAGCAGCGCTCCACACATAACATTTGGCCAACCTTTCCATTGCTCGCCAAACCCACATCTCAGATGCTTCTCATCCTCCTTCCTCAGTGTCCGTGTCTCTGCATCATATAAAGCAGCGCTCCACACATAACATTTGGCCAACCTTTCCATTGCTCGCCAAACCCACATCTCAGATGGTTCTCATCCTCCTTCCTCAGTGTCCGTGTCTCTGCATCATACAAAGCAGCGCTCCACACATAACATTTGGCCAACCTTTCCATTGCTCGCCAAACCCACATCTCAGATGGTTCTCATCCTCCTTCCTCAGTGTCCGTGTCTCTGCACCATATAAAGCAGCGCTCCACACATAACATTTGGCCAACCTTTCCATTGCTCGCCAAACCCACATCTCAGATGGTTCTCATCCTCCTTCCTCAGTGTCCGTGTCTCTGCATCATATAAAGCAGCGCTCCACACATAACATTTGGCCAACCTTTCCATTGCTCGCCAAACCCACATCTCAGATGGTTCTCATCCTCCTTCCTCAGTGTCCGTGTCTCTGCACCATATAAAGCAGCGCTCCACACATAACATTTGGCCAACCTTTCCATTGCTCGCCAAACCCACATCTCAGATGGTTCTCATCCTCCTTCCTCAGTGTCCGTGTCTCTGCACCATATAAAGCAGCGCTCCACACATAACATTTGGCCAACCTTTCCATTGCTCGCCAAACCCACATCTCAGATGGTTCTCATCCTCCTTCCTCAGTGTCCGTGTCTCTGCATCATATAAAGCAGCGCTCCACACATAACATTTGGCCAACCTTTCCATTGCTCGCCAAACCCACATCTCAGATGGTTCTCATCCTCCTTCCTCAGTGTCCGTGTCTCTGCATCATATAAAGCAGCGCTCCACACATAACATTTGGCCAACCTTTCCATTGCTCGCCAAACCCACATCTCAGATGGTTCTCATCCTCCTTCCTCAGTGTCCGTGTCTCTGCACCATATAAAGCAGCGCTCCACACATAACATTTGGCCAACCTTTCCATTGCTCGCCAAACCCACATCTCAGATGCTTCTCATCCTCCTTCCTCAGTGCCCGTGTCTCTGCATCATATAAAGCAGCGCTCCACACATAACATTTGGCCAACCTTTCCATTGCTCGCCAAACCCACATCTCAGATGCTTCTCATCCTCCTTCCTCAGTGCCCGTGTCTCTGCATCATATAAAGCAGCGCTCCACACATAACATTTGGCCAACCTTTCCATTGCTCGCCAAACCCACATCTCAGATGGTTCTCATCCTCCTTCCTCAGTGTCCGTGTCTCTGCACCATATAAAGCAGCGCTCCACACATAACATTTGGCCAACCTTTCCATTGCTCGCCAAACCCACATCTCAGATGCTTCTCATCCTCCTTCCTCAGTGTCCGTGTCTCTGCATCATATAAAGCAGCGCTCCACACATAACATTTGGCCAACCTTTCCATTGCTCGCCAAACCCACATCTCAGATGGTTCTCATCCTCCTTCCTCAGTGTCCGTGTCTCTGCATCATATAAAGCAGCGCTCCACACATAACATTTGGCCAACCTTTCCATTGCTCGCCAAACCCACATCTCAGATGCTTCTCATCCTCCTTCCTCAGTGTCCGTGTCTCTGCACCATATAAAGCAGCGCTCCACACATAACATTTGGCCAACCTTTCCATTGCTCGCCAAACCCACATCTCAGATGCTTCTCATCCTCCTTCCTCAGTGTCCGTGTCTCTGCATCATATAAAGCAGCGCTCCACACATAACATTTGGCCAACCTTTCCATTGCTCGCCAAACCCACATCTCAGATGCTTCTCATCCTCCTTCCTCAGTGCCCGTGTCTCTGCATCATATAAAGCAGCGCTCCACACATAACATTTGGCCAACCTTTCCATTGCTCGCCAAACCCACATCTCAGATGGTTCTCATCCTCCTTCCTCAGTGTCCGTGTCTCTGCACCATATAAAGCAGCGCTCCACACATAACATTTGGCCAACCTTTCCATTGCTCGCCAAACCCACATCTCAGATGCTTCTCATCCTCCTTCCTCAGTGCCCGTGTCTCTGCATCATATAAAGCAGCGCTCCACACATAACATTTGGCCAACCTTTCCATTGCTCGCCAAACCCACATCTCAGATGCTTCTCATCCTCCTTCCTCAGTGCCCGTGTCTCTGCATCATATAAAGCAGCGCTCCACACATAACATTTGGCCAACCTTTCCATTGCTCGCCAAACCCACATCTCAGATGCTTCTCATCCTCCTTCCTCAGTGCCCGTGTCTCTGCATCATATAAAGCAGCGCTCCACACATAACATTTGGCCAACCTTTCCATTGCTCGCCAAACCCACATCTCAGATGGTTCTCATCCTCCTTCCTCAGTGTCCGTGTCTCTGCATCATACAAAGCAGCGCTCCACACATAACATTTGGCCAACCTTTCCATTGCTCGCCAAACCCACATCTCAGATGCTTCTCATCCTCCTTCCTCAGTGTCCGTGTCTCTGCACCATATAAAGCAGCGCTCCACACATAACATTTGGCCAACCTTTCCATTGCTCGCCAAACCCACATCTCAGATGCTTCTCATCCTCCTTCCTCAGTGCCCGTGTCTCTGCATCATATAAAGCAGCGCTCCACACATAACATTTGGCCAACCTTTCCATTGCTCGCCAAACCCACATCTCAGATGCTTCTCATCCTCCTTCCTCAGTGCCCGTGTCTCTGCATCATATAAAGCAGCGCTCCACACATAACATTTGGCCAACCTTTCCATTGCTCGCCAAACCCACATCTCAGATGGTTCTCATCCTCCTTCCTCAGTGTCCGTGTCTCTGCATCATACAAAGCAGCGCTCCACACATAACATTTGGCCAACCTTTCCATTGCTCGCCAAACCCACATCTCAGATGCTTCTCATCCTCCTTCCTCAGTGTCCGTGTCTCTGCACCATATAAAGCAGCGCTCCACACATAACATTTGGCCAACCTTTCCATTGCTCGCCAAACCCACATCTCAGATGCTTCTCATCCTCCTTCCTCAGTGCCCGTGTCTCTGCATCATATAAAGCAGCGCTCCACACATAACATTTGGCCAACCTTTCCATTGCTCGCCAAACCCACATCTCAGATGGTTCTCATCCTCCTTCCTCAGTGCCCGTGTCTCTGCATCATATAAAGCAGCGCTCCACACATAACATTTGGCCAACCTTTCCATTGCTCGCCAAACCCACATCTCAGATGGTTCTCATCCTCCTTCCTCAGTGTCCGTGTCTCTGCACATATAAAGCAGCGCTCCACACATAACATTTGGCCAACCTTTCCATTGCTCGCCAAACCCACATCTCAGATGCTTCTCATCCTCCTTCCTCAGTGTCCGTGTCTCTGCATCATATAAAGCAGCGCTCCACACATAACATTTGGCCAACCTTTCCATTGCTCGCCAAACCCACATCTCAGATGGTTCTCATCCTCCTTCCTCAGTGTCCGTGTCTCTGCATCATATAAAGCAGCGCTCCACACATAACATTTGGCCAACCTTTCCATTGCTCGCCAAACCCACATCTCAGATGCTTCTCATCCTCCTTCCTCAGTGTCCGTGTCTCTGCACCATATAAAGCAGCGCTCCACACATAACATTTGGCCAACCTTTCCATTGCTCGCCAAACCCACATCTCAGATGCTTCTCATCCTCCTTCCTCAGTGCCCGTGTCTCTGCATCATATAAAGCAGCGCTCCACACATAACATTTGGCCAACCTTTCCATTGCTCGCCAAACCCACATCTCAGATGCTTCTCATCCTCCTTCCTCAGTGCCCGTGTCTCTGCATCATATAAAGCAGCGCTCCACACATAACATTTGGCCAACCTTTCCATTGCTCGCCAAACCCACATCTCAGATGCTTCTCATCCTCCTTCCTCAGTGTCCCGTGTCTCTGCACCATATAAAGCAGCGCTCCACACATAACATTTGGCCAACCTTTCCATTGCTCGCCAAACCCACATCTCAGATGCTTCTCATCCTCCTTCCTCAGTGCCCGTGTCTCTGCATCATATAAAGCAGCGCTCCACACATAACATTTGGCCAACCTTTCCATTGCTCGCCAAACCCACATCTCAGATGCTTCTCATCCTCCTTCCTCAGTGCCCGTGTCTCTGCATCATATAAAGCAGCGCTCCACACATAACATTTGGCCAACCTTTCCATTGCTCGCCAAACCCACATCTCAGATGCTTCTCATCCTCCTTCCTCAGTGCCCGTGTCTCTGCATCATATAAAGCAGCGCTCCACACATAACATTTGGCCAACCTTTCCATTGCTCGCCAAACCCACATCTCAGATGCTTCTCATCCTCCTTCCTCAGTGCCCGTGTCTCTGCATCATATAAAGCAGCGCTCCACACATAACATTTGGCCAACCTTTCCATTGCTCGCCAAACCCACATCTCAGATGCTTCTCATCCTCCTTCCTCAGTGTCCGTGTCTCTGCACCATATAAAGCAGCGCTCCACACATAACATTTGGCCAACCTTTCCATTGCTCGCCAAACCCACATCTCAGATGCTTCTCATCCTCCTTCCTCAGTGCCCGTGTCTCTGCATCATATAAAGCAGCGCTCCACACATAACATTTGGCCAACCTTTCCATTGCTCGCCAACCCACATCTCAGATGCTTCTCATCCTCCTTCCTCAGTGCCCGTGTCTCTGCATCATATAAAGCAGCGCTCCACACATAACATTTGGCCAACCTTTCCATTGCTCGCCAAACCCACATCTCAGATGCTTCTCATCCTCCTTCCTCAGTGTCCGTGTCTCTGCACCATATAAAGCAGCGCTCCACACATAACATTTGGCCAACCTTTCCATTGCTCGCCAAACCCACATCTCAGATGCTTCTCATCCTCCTTCCTCAGTGTCCGTGTCTCTGCACCATATAAAGCAGCGCTCCACACATAACATTTGGCCAACCTTCTTGCCCCATGCTCGCTTCTCATCCTCCTTCTCAGTGCCCGTGTCTCTGCATCATATAAAGCAGCGCTCCACACATAACATTTGGCCAACCTTTCATTGCTCGCCAACCACATCGATGCTTCTCATCCTCCTTCCTCAGTGCCGTGTCTCTGCATCATATAAAGCAGCGCTCACACACATAACATTTGGCCAACCTTTCCATTGCATGCTTCTCATCCTCCTTCCTCAGTGGCTTCTCATCCTCCTTCCTCAGTGTCCGTGTCTCTGCACATATAAAGCAGCGCTACATAACATTTGGCCAACCTTTTCATTGCTCGCCAAACCCACATCTCAGATGCTCTCATCCTCCTTCCTCAGTGCCCGTGTCTCTGCATCATATAAAGCAGCGCTCCACACATAACATTTGGCCAACCTTTCCATTGCTCGCCGAACCCACATCTCAGATGCTTCTCATCCTTCCTCAGTGCCGTGTCTCTGCATCATATAAAGCAGCGCTCCACACATAACATTTGGCCAACCTTTCCATTGCTCGCCAAACCCACATCTCAGATGCTTCTCATCCTCCTTCCTCAGTGCCCGTGTCTCTGCATCATATAAAGCAGCGCTCCACACATAACATTTGGCCACAACCTTTCCATTGCTCGCCAACAACCACATCTCAGATGCTTCTCAATCCTCCTTCCTCAGTGCCGTGTCTCTGCATCATATAAAGCAGCGCTCCACACATAACATTTGGCCAACCTTCCATTGCTCGCCAAACCTCATCTTCTCAGTGCGTCTCTGCCATAAGCAGGCTCCACACATAACATTGCACCTTCATTGCGCCAAACCACATCTCAGATGCTCATCTTCTCAGCTCCTTCCTCAGTGTCGTGTCTCTGCATATAAGCAGCGCTCACACATAACATTGGCCAACCTTTCATTGCTCGCCAAACCCACATCTCAGATGCTTCTCATCCTTTTGGCCAACCTTTCCATTGCTCGCCAAACCCACATCTCAGATGGTTCTCATCCTCCTTCCTCAGTGTCCGTGTCTCTGCACCATATACAGCAGCGCTCCACACATAACATTTGGCCAACTTTCCCGAACAGTTAAACCCTTTAAATTTGAACATTTATTCAGTAAACACATGAAATTAGCGTTTAATTTTAACAGATAAGATCACATGAGGCAGTCCTGCGGCCATTTGCACAACCTCAGTTTAAAGTTTGGTTTAAACTGAATCTCGGTAAATTGGGTTCGACCAAAGATTAATTTCAACATGTTTTTTTCGATCGAAGGTTAAACTATGACAGGAGGTTAAAACTGAGGTTAAAAAGTGTAGCGTGAATAAAAATATGTTTCTTAGAACAATTATGTTACGTATTCACCGCAATAATTTATAGTATGTTCTTAAAGGATTCTTCACTTACATCTCTGAATCGTTTTCAATATATCTTCATGTTTGTTCCTTTCCTTATGATAAACAAACTCACTTTTCGTACAGTGTAAAATATTTTTTGTTCTTTTGCCAAGTAAGAAATATTTTATCTTCGTTCCTTCCGAAATGTTTAGATCTTTTCTTTGTTCCATTCATTAATAAGGTTAAAAAATTTATACACAATTTTAAAAAGTTTATAGAAAGATAACATAGTGAATACAGTAACATAAAAGTAGTAAGGTAACAACCAAACCAACATATATAAGCTTAAATCATTAATTAAGAATCATAAATAAACAAAATTGTGCGCCACTGCCTTCTGTATATTGTCTTGCCTCGCCATAATTTAGTTTAAGTTAACCCTGTTCGTATTTTGTACAAACAAATACAAATTAAAATTTTTAGTTTAACTTAAACTCGATTAAAGATAAGCCGGTTTTGAAATAATATTGTGCAAACGGTATTTAGTCAGTATCTAGTTTAATCTCTGTTGATAGATTGTAGCGAATATAACTACTAATAACAATATTATAACATGTTTCGTTAGTTGCACGATGTACTTGCACGAGTTTTGAATTTTTTAATCGATTTAAATAAACTGCTAGTCTCTAGTGACCGTCGAACACGGGAAACTTATCGAACGCATCTCGATATGAGCTAAATTTATTTACAGTGTATTTAATCGGAGAGATTAAACGGTCGTCCCTCGTGGGAACAAAACGCGAACCATGCACGCCCAAGTTTTAGTAACCTAAGGCAGTGAATGCGTTGTAGATAGCATGCATGTATTTACGTTTTGACCCATTTAATCGTGCAGAATAAATTACTACCCCCTCCAGAGAAAGATTACGACCTAATCGCACCAAATGCGTTGACTTGTTGTACTACTTTGCTTGGGTCCGATTCCCCCGTGTTCGGAAATCTAGGCACTTCCTTACCTCAAAGGTGAGATGAAACACCAGCCAACTTATGGCAAGATTATTTGTTGCATACTTGACCTTAAATATTAAATTTGCCATTCGGGTAAAATAAATTGTTACCTCAAGTAGGGATCGAACAGGATTAGCAAGTTTAATTCTTTAGGTATTACATAAATTAACGTAACTTTAATGAAACTCTTTTTTTACCACTGAAACGGTATAGAAGTCACAGGATAGGGACCCACGTCACAGTCAAGAAACTCAGTGTGTTTACGCCGCCATTCGAGATGATACAGTTATATGTAACAAGGATGAAGAAAACGAACTTAACACAGTGTGTTTGCAAAACGTGGTTGAAAGAAATCGCGAGGAGAGCGAAAAATGTACGAAGAGGAAGAGAGGAAGAGAATTAAGAAGAGTTGTGAAATGGGGGAGTATAGTTCTTTGGCGAGAGCTGTACAGTGCGGAAATATGGGGACAGAATATATGAAAAATACTACTGCTACTGCTACTACTACTACTACTACTACTAATAATAATAATAATAATAATAATAATTACAATAATAATCATCATAATAATAATAATAACAACAACAATAATAATAATAGTTTTTTATTGCTTTACGCTTTATGCGCCGTCAGAGGAGGCCGTGCTTCCTCTGGTGTGTGGGACTCTCACCCACTAAAAAACCCACCTCTAATTCAAGCATTCATATTGTAATGCGATATAAATAGAGCCCCACATAACTAAGATTATAATGCAAATAATCAAAGAAATTATTTAAACAAACCCAAAATGAGTAGGAAAATAAACGGATAAAATGATAAAAGAAGTACAACACAGTCAGGTGTTATAAATAAAGTCCTGTACTGTAGTAAGTAAGAATTAAACTTTGTAAAAGTGCTAATTGTAACAAGTGACAAACAGTGCCAGTCATTAAGCGACAGAGAGGACTGTGTGACTTAATGATTTCCCCATAACTAAAACAATAAACTACTATAAATGAATTCCCTATGACATTCACTGATGATGAATGCCATAAACTAAAGTGACATTAAACGAAATCAGTAGAGTGTGATACCATTAAAAAAACTAAAGGATAGGCATTGGTGTTAGTATTAAGTAAAATACTCATGATTGAATTAGTAATAAGACCTATTTTATTGTTCAGTAATAAGCCTATAGGCAATTCTGTGTTACCACTTAATAATACAGCGGTACACCAAATATTTTGTTATTGTTTGATAGATTGTAAGCATAATCCTAGCCACGAAGGCAATATTATGAGTTAGGATGTTAACATGTTTTATTAGTATTTTTATTAATGTTTAAGGCAATTTAAGATGTCAAAACATTTGTAACAATATTGTAATCAGGCTAAAGGGTTCAAAGGAGGTATTCAATTAATTAATAATATCATTTAAAACATAATGACAATTTAAGGCATAGGCCAGATAGGTAATATAGAGAAAAGTAAAGTCAGAAATGAATAAATAACGAGTTAACATTGGCAAACTAATAAAAAAAGGACCAAAATTTAAGTAAGACACAAGTTTTAGAATAATTGTGAACCAAATTAAATTAGTCCGACAAAAATTAAATATTGTATAATAAAAGTTAGGGCAGTACTATGGTCCAGATTTAGAATTCTTGTAAAGGTGTAAAAACGCCTATTATAAAGTCAACCCATATAAAATTATGTACCAAAATGTAGATCTTTGTAATAGGAACAAAACTATGTAAATTAATTTTAACTTAAACAAAAGGTAACAAAGGAGTATTTTTTGACATGGAAGGCAAGGATATAATTTTCAGTACTATATGCCGCTTGACCTCAAGTTCGTGCAAAGTGACCAATCAAAAACAGAGTTTACTGGTCAAAAAACCGTTACTAAGACGAGAAGAATTATTATTGTATTGTTGAACGCAAGACAGAAAGGGTCAAAACCGTATAGCTGACGCCTAAAGATAAAAAAAGTGAAGATAAAAAAATCAAACTTAAATTAAATTAATGACTTAAAGTAGAAAACCACAGAAGAGGAGAACATACTAAAAAACTGATAGACAAAATAAACCAACTACCACTGACCGATGGAAGCTTAAATCTACACCAATATCAAAAATCCGAGGGAGCTGGCTTGCTGCAGTGACGTAAGACAAGTGACGTAAATATATTTCCGGAGTAATTTCGTAACAACACTACACACAGATCAACTTCACTACACTATATAAACTATCTACAGTGATAATTAGGATAACCACTGAACATTAATACGGTGGTTAACAATAATAACATTTTATTTCAACAAGAACGGAGGAAGCACGTGTCTTTAGTTAACTGACCAGGGCGGCCATCTTGTTGAGCAGTTATTTTCCAGTGCAGACAAAGTCTGTCGTTGACGCAGTTAGTTAAAAACATAACTTTCATATTTGTTAACATTAATAATTAAGATTTCTTATTTTTATATATTTGTAATGTGTTGTACGCCTTTTTAAAACATTTCTGACTTCTTAACAGCCCAAAGAACCCAAGCCCTGAGATTATTAATTTGCATTATAATTATTTGAAACTTGTTGAAGGTCGGATTCAAGTAACGAATCGATACGAATCTGTCAAGGTCGACCCAAGACCGAACCATTTACATTTTTTGAACCGATAAGCAGAAAATAAAAATCAATAATTACATATAAAAGAGTTATTACAGTATTTAATACTTGCAAATAGGCTAAGAGAGTGTTTACAGGTATTAGTGGGAGCGAGCAGGTACATAGGCGAATATAGCCTTGGCGACGACGAGAAGAGAAAATAACCTACAACTGGCAGAGTACGGTTAGAGCTGATCGCTCATTAACCAGAAGCGCGGGAATATTCAAATAGCACTAACTGACAATAATCTCTCCTCCTCTCTCTACACTAAAATACCAAAAAGGCCAACATTAACCTAATTAACATAAAAAATGGTTAATATCATTAATAAACCACGATACAGCACTAATACATTATAGTAACAGTGGCGGTAGAAGACACGCTTGGTTACAAAATGACGCCTACAACAGTGGGGCATAATAATTAAATAAGACGTAAATACAAGTAGCTGGTTACAATAACCATCCTGGAGCCACTTAGCGTATTACTTCAGGATGGAGCCTATTGCGCCCTTATCAGGTTCCTTCTAGTTGTTCCTCATCTTCTACTGCCCGTAATAATAGTAATAATAATAATAATATTTTTCAGCAGAGCTTCCACACACCCCTACACTGTGCCGATCCACATCCACAGGGACAGAAGACACCCAGTAAAGGAACAGGGGACAAGTGTGATAGAACGGTTGATTAGAATCAAGATAAAATACAAGACATAAGCTAGTAAATTCTAAGTACTGCGGCTTTAACAAATCACGCTACAGAATTAATGTGACAAGGCAAACACGTGCAGACAGAACATTCTAAGTACTGCGGCTTTAACAAGTCACGCTACAGAGTTAATGTGACAAGGCAAACACGTGCAGACAGAACATTCTAAGTACTGCGGCTTTAACAAGTCACGCTACAGAGTTAATGTGACAAGGCAAACACGTGCAGACAGAACATTCTAAGTACTGCGGCTTTAACAAGTCACGCTACAGAGTTAATGTGACAAGGCAAACACGTGCAGACAGAACATTTCATCCCTCACGTTTTGTCACTAAAGAAGTCGAGGACGTCTGTATAGAAGTTGTCAACTCCAATACATCTCACAACTGAACTACACGATCCTGCATGTCCACCAATAAAACTTGGAACGTACACGAAGTTCTAATGACCTTTAGACCATCGGGGTAATGCGCAATCCGTTAAGTCCAAGAAAAACTCGATGAAAAACTGAGCAAGTCTTTGTGAGTTCTCCAGTGAGGAAGACCAAAAGCTTTCGTGACCTCCACATGACGACCCAATTCGTTGGCCGTCCATGGAAGAAACTTCTCTGAACTCCTCAATGAAGATAGCTGTGTATACACGGTTTCCGTCTTATACGACTGAAGCATGTTCTAGATGGGTCAAAGATTTATAAAGGGCACACAGGAATCTGTACTCTTAAATTGCCTCCCAATACATTTAATGAAGACTAGATTTCCACGGGCATTGGTGACAACGCTTCCAACGCTTCTAATCCGGAAGCACCCCCAGCTCAGAAACTAAATCTTTTATTTCAACAGCCACACCGGTTGTATTATTATATGCATAGTAAGATGGATTGATCCTACTGATGTACAATATATGGCCATTACAGTGTTCTTACCATTTAGTGGCATGCAATTCCTCCGTGCCCAATCGACAGCACTGTTGAAGCGCAAGGCGAAGCTCCAGCGAACGTCCATCACTGTCAGAAGAAAACTTAAAAACAATTTGACAGGCGTGAAAGTACAATAGGATCGAATCAAGGAAGGATGTCTAAAAAAACGATCAAGAGTTGTATTGTTTAAATTGTATTGTATAAAATGTATGGATTGTACAAAGATTCGTATGCATTGTATGCATTCGTAAAACTGTAGAGAATAAATTGGTCTGGCCAAATATGGTGTACGGATGCAGGAGTGTAAGTAAAGAAATGATGCCTGTATCAGGTGACACTCTGTGGCAACAGAGGGAAAGGTCGCTCTAGAACGAGATGCAGGAAGCCATCAGAAGGTTGGGCATCCACTTTGTTGAAGACAGAATCCAGTGGACTCAGATGCTTGTGCACTTCAGTATACAATGCCAAGAAGAAGAGAAGAGAAGAAGAAGAAGAAGTGGGTGGGAGGAGGAGGAGGTGAACGAGCAGAGAAGAAGATAAAAAAGAAGAAGAAATATAGTTATGACTCTCCTTATACGGAGTTTCGAATAATTCAAAATTGAAACTTATCTTGAAAAATACACTTAATAATCTTTCTCAATAAGAATATCAAAAAAGGTTTCTTTTAAGATTCTGGGATTTGGAATTTCCCTTACTTCACCCCGTTGAATCCACCATTAGTGTACAGGTAGATGTGATTCTAAAGTTATGATGAAAAAAACTTTCCTAGTGCAAACCGACTTTCTCTGCTAAAGCCTACTGACAGGACATATTTGTTTTACTTCTATGCTCCATATAAAGAAAATGTTTGCCGATTAATTATAAGGGTATAAAACCGTTAAAGGATGGACATAAAATACGATTTAATGGGCTAAAACAAGCCGTAACGTACAAGAAAAAGAATGACACTCACAAATTCAAAGCAAATCTTGTTGAATAATCAGAGGTGTAGTCGTCTTCAGTCCCCTGACTTCATCTTATGTGCCCATCAATTTGCCATCTGGTTTGAGTTTACCACAGTCAGTTTGTTTTAATCTACTGCAATCTGGCATTGCACTTTTTATCACTCCTTTGATGGTGGGAACTTTCAAATATCGTTACATTATTGAACTTTGTAATATTATGGACGAACTTGTATAACGTTATTCACAACGTAGTAATGTTATAACGAGACCTCCTTCTCGTCCTGGAGACGACTGTTTGTACCCTCCCCGCATATATCCGTGGTAGCTAGGTTTATGCTAGACAGGATACCTCTCGCTGGTTTGTCATCGCATTGCGAGGGGGAATGGTCGTATCTAAATCAGACGACCCCCAGTGGCAATCGAACTCGCGCCAACAGCGTAGCAGCGCCACACGCTAGCCACTACGCCACCACGATCTCACCATAACGAGACCAGTTCACTAGAAATTGTAGAAATAAAGAGATAATTGAGCGGTAAGGGTAATAAGCACACACCAAAATCACGCGAAGTAATATGAATAAGTAATCTTAAATAAATTGTGTCGTGAAAACCGCATGCCAAATTGGGCCTTCCCCCGTAAGAGCTGTAGATTGTTTGTTGTTTCTATTTCACCATAACTACGGTTATTTTAATTCATTTTACTACGGGACTCCTCACGTCATAAGTATGTTTTATTAATAAGCCTAATGTTTATTTACATTACGGGAACACGTATACTGACGTTGAAGTCTCCTTTACATCGGGCAGGTTTGTTAATTTTATACGAGGTTAATTGTTGCGTAATATTATACACACTTTACGACGTAAATATTCACTAAACCAATATAAACATGTTGTTTTATTTTTATCGTATAGTTAATTGTTTGTGATTTTGTTTCTGAAAAAAAAAAAAAAAACTGAAAGCACAAGGAAACAAAATATCGGTACGGAGAACCATACATGACTTCCATGTTCTAAGATTTATATTTAAAATCATTTTCGAAATGAAAGATTTCCATAGAAATTACTTCTTGCTTCAGCCTTTAACCACAGTACTGTGGTCACTAACGTATACCACCTCACGTTAGCGCAATCGATTTTCACTGATGATGGCAGTCAATGGCACTGCCGAAACGTTTGGTTTTGAAAACGTTCGAAAACATTTTCCACAGCATTGGACCACATTGGGATCATGGCCAAACAGCCCGGGAAGGAATTTTAACAACAAACTACTTCTTTGTTGCCGATAACGTAGTACACATATAAAACATCCCCTCCCCCCTCCCCGTTTAACTATCATTTTCATTTGTAAAATGTTACCCTCTCCCCCTTCAACTACCCTTTTCATGTATAGATATTTAATCTAACTTTCTACAGTGGATTATTATGACCTTCTTTACAGGATACTTTATTTATCAAAATTAAGTGCTTTACTCTTGTTAAAACATAAAACGTTGCAGGTAAACTACCCCTTCCCTAACCGATCTTCACCGAAATCAACAGCCCTTGAGTCCCCTTCAACTGAGGCACATATGCAAAAATTATTTGATTCCCGTTTGAAATTGCGGCAGTTATCGTTCGCCAGTAGAAAAAATTCTACACACAGACACTTTTCGGAAATTACTTTTCTTTATGGTTTGAGGGTAGTACAATCAGAATCACCCCTTACCTCGAACACGATTTTTTTAGCCATCACAATACTTCCATTTCCTTATGGAACAAGGAAGTAAAAATAATGATGACATTATTCCGATAAGTGAATGAAACATTAGAAGTACTGTAATAATATAATGATGATGGTGATCGTAGTAATAAACATTTTCTTTGAAACACACGGCTTATTAAATTAGGATCGCGATATTATATAAACCGTAAATGTTACTAGAAAAATTATATTTACTTGCACAACCGGAACACACTTCAGATCTGTTTTGCTTCTAACTATAAAAATCGGTATGGAGAACCATACATGACCTTCCATGTCCTAAAATTTATATTTAAAATCATTTAAATATTAATTAAATAAGTGGATGCTTGAGTTCTGAAGAAATTACGTATCAGCTAAAATGGTACCACCATGTCAGGTGGATTAAGACTATCCTCAGCGTTCGTGAGGAAGGACTGTACTTTTGGATAAAATGTCTGTAGGTCGAAGAGGCTAGCTAAAGGTAGCTGCGATCTGAGTCCTGTAATGAATTGGACTCTCGCTGCTAGGGGCCGAGGGATGTCTATAGTGTTATCAAAGTCTTTCCTGTCAATACTATACTAGTCATTTTTCTTTTTTTAAATCGAGTCTTCATTTCTTTCTTTCCATTTGTCTTCTGATTTCCTAAACGACTATTCTGTTCACCCCGTATAATTATAAATTTCTCAGCAAAACATTTCTTCCTTAATACGTTTGTGTCTCCTGTTTAACACCCACCATTCTGATCCATGTCATAACGCTATATTCCACACAGGCTAGTAAAAACTAGCCATCAGGGGAGGTCAAAATATTTTCAAGGAGGGGCAAACAATTTTCCAAAGGAGAAAAATATTTATATAGTTTTCATACACACACACATGCACATATTAGTTTATAATTCTCATATCATAATAGAAATAAGTACACAGATTGTATTAATTGCTTTAATACAACAACAATGCCAGCGATCCACAGGAAGCAAATCGATGTCCATCTTTTCGGCTTACACGCGTTGTGTTGGTGTGGGTTTCGGCACTTTCCATTTAAAAAGCGTGCAAACATAAGAAAATAAACATGAATGAGGCCAGAAATAACGCGAATTGTGTGTGTGTCCTGCCGGCCTTTTTATTGCGGTAATCACAATAATAAAACTTTAAAAAAGTAAACATTACATAATTGAGATATGCTTGCCTGCCAGAAACGATATATTTTCACTCATACGTGATTTAAATTAAATTAAAAATATATAATTTTGTTAAAGTGAAATGAAATGTTTCCATAGAAACTACTTCTTTGTTGTCAATAACGTAGTACACATATAAAACTTATAAAAATTTACCTCCTCCATCATCAACTACCATTTTAATTTATAAAAAAATTACCCTCTCCCCCTTCAACTACCCTTTTTATTTATAGATATTTCATTTACCTTTCTACAGTGGATTTTTATGACCTTCTTTTCAGGATACTTTATTTATCAAAATTAAGCACATTACTCTTGTTAAAACGTAAAACGTTGCAGGTAAACTACCCCTTTCCCTTAACCGATCTTCACCAAAAACAATAGGCCTTGAGTCCTCTACAATTCAGGGCTATATGCAAAAAATTATTGGATTCTGTTTGAATTTGCGGCTGTTATCGTTTGCCATTGAAGAAATTCTACACACAGACACTTTTCGAAAAATGACTTTTTTTCATGTTTTGATGGTAGTACAATCAGAATCTGCCGTTATCTCGAACACGATTTTTTTCGCAATGACCATACTTCCATTTCCTTATGGAACATGGAAGTAAAATATTGAACAGTCGTATAAACAGTATAAAAATATTATATAGTCTCTCTCTCTCTCTCTCTCTCTCTCTCTCTCTCTCTCTCTGTATGTGTGTTTGTCATAGTGCCACTGACTGCCATCTTCAGTGGAAACGAGTCGCGCTAACGTGGGATGATGTACGTTAGGACCACAGTACTGCCGGACGTTAGGACTAACAGCCTTAACCACAGTGTACTGTGGTCCTAACGTTCATCATCCCACGTTAGCGTTGACTCGTCTCAACTGAAGGTGGCAGTCAATGGCACTGCCGAAACGTCTGTCAAAAACATTGGACCACGGCCAAACAGCCCGGGAATAATTTAATCAAAATGACACCGGCCGTGTAAGCTTTGTAAAACTGTTTGTGTATTTAGAATCGTTACTATTAGCGGACACAGTTGAAAAAGTAATAAAGTAGACTGAAAATTAAGAGAGTAACAAAATTCGTCAACTTTTTTCGACCTTCTGGAGGATGGGGTCCGGTCCCGTTCGTCCCTCCACCGTAAATATTCCTCTGGTGGAGATTATGTAACAAGCACGTTTGTGAAGATGGACAGAATCAGAATCCAAACGCTTGAATCTAACGTAATCTTTCGGTGTAGGATAAGAGGTGGATAAAAAAGCAAAAAAGGAGGGATATCCTTTAATAGATGTATTTCCATCGAGCGCAGATGCTGATATAGAACAAATAAACGGCGAATGATCTTAAATTTTCCAAGTACTAGAACGTCTAGTAAATAAAAATAACCTCATCGTAAATACAGCCACAAAATAACGTAGGCTACATAAATATAACTGTGTTGAAGGAAACTAACAGAGAAACAAGCACTAGGAAAGATTAAATCGTTAAAAGGAAAAGATTAATAGACTGATAAACTATGTTCAGAAAGTTTTATAGCTGAACTCTCTCTCTGTCTGTCTGTCTCTCTCTCTCTCTCTCTCTCTCTCTCTCTCTCTCTCTCTCTCTCTCTCTCTCTCTCTCTCTCTCTCTCTCTCTCTCTCTCTCTCTCTCTCTCTCTCTCTCCTCTCTCTCTCTCTCTCTCTCTGTATGTGTGCCTGTCAGAGAGAGAATCAAGCAAAGACATGTGACCCAGAGTTAAATATTCCTGCATGAATTTACTATAGTCTTTATGAAGAGAAGGGTTCTGCTTGAACTTAAGTTCCAGTGATTGAAATCTGCGAATAGCTCCGGGAAGAGAATCGCCCAAATGAGAGTTGTATCCCTGCGAGGTAGGGACACAACAAATCTACCGCTATTATTGCGGAAAGTGTTAGCGATAAAATGACTTTCGCATTCTGAGTCCTCAACAGAGGGAGTACGGACTGCAACGTCCTCCAATTGCCAGAAGTCTTTTAATTGCGATGAAATTGCATTATTATCTTCGCACGCTATAAATGATGAAACAGGGTTTGTCATGTCGACATTAAAGGGCAGGTTACCAGCGAGGATGAATCCCAATTTTGTCTCCTGTATTATGGGAAAGTGTGGGCTGCGGATGAATTTAATAGGTTCAATCAATTGTAAATAGTACTGAGCACCAAGTAATATGTCGATTTGTGAAGAAAAATTTAGTTGCGGGTCAGCTAAGAATATGTTTTTTGGTATATTTAGGGATGAAATATTAAACGATTCTGCGGGGAGATTATTCGTAATACTGGGAAGCACAGCGCAATGCACGTACAGATTGAAATCCTTGTAACGAGAATTCAGCCTTACTAAAGTCAGCTTGACATAGGGAATTGTTTATACCAGTGATGGGTAGTTGAGACTTGGTTAATTTTAGACCCATGCGGCGTGCGAAACTCATGGTACAGAAGTTTGCTTGAGATCCTGAATCTAATAGAATTCTTACTGGATGTTTCCTACCGGCTTGGTCCGTTGTCATGCAGACAGCGGTGGATAACAAAATAGATTTATTTGTTTGTAATTTGAGGGAAAATTGATTGTTGCCCCTGTTTGAAGTGTTACTGCCTGATATGTGAATCATTGTATGATGTCGTTTGGAACATGTCCTACAAGAAAATTTGGAAGGACAGTGTGAGGGCTCATGGCCTGGACGCATGCAATTTAAACAAAGTTTGTATTTAAGTAAAATGTTTTTTCGCTCAAAGGGAGATATAGCCACAAATTGTGGGCATTCAGAGAGTTTATCTTAACCGCGACACAGCTGACAAATGTTATTGTTGATATTAGTATGAAATGTTGACCTAGTGAGCTCAACGGGTTTAATAGTCTTGCGATAGGGAATCTTATCGCTGACTTGTGTTCTGTTTGCTGAACTGGTTGATACGCCAACGTTTTGCATTAATTGCCTTCTACTATTTAAAAATTTAATGAAATTGTTGAAATTAGGGAATCGCTCGTCGGATAGACTTTCCTTCCATAGTCGACATGTCTGGTTATCGAGTTTCTGAGTTAAATATTGAACAAAAATAATTTCAAAAGTATTTACAGGTAAACTCAATGAATTCAAAGCGTTTATATTTGCGGTGATTTCGTCAATAAATTTTGAAATGCCAACCATGGACTCTTGCTGAATGGACTTCATGCCCAAGACATTCCCTACATGATACGCTGAGACAATTAATTTACGATCTACCTGGCCTTCAATAGCTCAATGGCTACCGCATAATTATCATGGGTGATTGGGAGAGACTATTACATTTAAAGCCTCGTCCCTTAGTGGAGAATGTAAGTGATGCAATTTCTGGATGTCAGTCAGGTCCGTTCTGACGTGTACTAACTCCAAGAACATGTAATAGTGCTGCCAATCAATAATGTTGCCTGAGAAGCAGGGCAATCTAATTGGCTCTAACTGAATAGGGGATGCTTTAATTGGCGTAACTTCCGCTTGATTTAATGGTTTTTTGCTCACCTCTTCTACACGTTCTAATAAATTGTGCAGCTTACACTCAATAGTGCAGAGATCATCCTCTGTCTGAACCCTGTCACTTACTGATGTGAAATCAGATTCATCAGCCTCAATTTGGGTCTGAATTTCATCATACCTCGCGGACAACTCCATCAAGTGACGAAGTTTTATTTTTAAAGTATGGTGATCATTTATTTCATGATCGAAATTGTCCGCGAAGGTGTTTATACGGGATATAGAGGCCTTGATTGTGCCACGTTTTTTAATCAAAGCTTTCACATCAGTCATGATTGAACTGCAAGCTGGTGATCCGAAATCGATAAATAAATGCAGAACAGGTGAACAACTGATGTAATTTGAGTATTTTATCAAATTCTGATATAATGCGGCAGCCAGCGAGTGGTATAACTTAATCTATTTCCTTATTATAATATGTACTTATTTTTTTAAATAGTTATATTAAAATTATTTTGAAAATATGACTCATTTAAAATAAAAATATAAATATAGCTTTATTCCATTATTTAAGTTTATGACTGGTTTCTTGTAAAATTATGTAAGTGAAAATTTGTGTGAAAATACAGGTTTATAGTCACTTGAAACTGATTTCTGTTTATATAAAAATTATTTTGCAAATATTACTCATTTTTAATGTATATGAAATTATATAAGTGAGAAACTATGCGAAATATAAGTTCATAGTCACTTGAATTATGAGAGTCCTTTGCAGGTTTAAGATGGCTCCGTTGCCTGTCGCTTCCTTGGCGACTTGGATTGGTGGCGCAAATCTTGTTTCCGCTTGTCGGGTGATGTTTGAAGTTGTAGCTCTCTGTGCAGGCTTGAAGTTCTGATTTTCAATGATGAATATGACAAGTGACGATGAAGTGGAATATCTTGCGGTATTAGAAATGATGTCTTGTAGAAGCTTGTACGGCTAAGTATGTTTTTTTTTTTTAAGTTATGAATGTATGCTCACGGCCAGCAATTTTACGTTTAAGAAGATTCGTGATTGACCAAAATGTTATTTGGGCCTGCTAAATGAAATATATATCCGGCCCGGAGGACCAAATGTTACGTCTTCGACGCTCTCGAATATTTCTTGAGTTAGTCTTACAACGTGATGCTGGTATAATAAATTGGATAATATGAAATAACGTAGTGGACTGTATTTTGAATTAACTGTTTATTTAAATTTTTGTAAAAATGATTGCATGGCCCGTGCAGTGTAGCGTGGCATACATTGCTCAAGTAGGAATTAAATAAGTACTGAAAAATATAAGTATAAATTGAAGTAATCTTCCGATTTGAAAGAGTTACATAGCCGCGGCGTTGAAGGCTGTTGTCCGGTCAGAGTTTAACAGTTAACTAACTTGAACTGCGAGCAGCGTATTGAGACACGCTGGTAGCAGTTTAGCGGGGGGGATGACGTCACTGCACGAACCAGCTGTTTACATATGCAATTATTAAAAGGTACAAAGTTTAACAACCAGCTGGACCCCTGCCCAAGACCAAATTCTAGATACGCCACTGATCTCCAAGTCCGCATCTCTTCCTCTAGTCTTTGCAAATGTTGTTATCAATATACCTAACATTTTTTATTTAAATTCGTACTTACTTCTCCTGAGATAAACGTGTGTGTCCTTCGAATCGTTGTCTGGTACAAGTGCTTGCTCTGTAGCATAGGTAGGGAAATGTCCTTGGTTGAATTTGTTACGCGTTTTGTTAGAACCTTAATCGGGGATTAGTAGGTAGGCCTAGGCAGCTTGTCCTCTGTAGCCTTCCTAACCCACATGTATAGAAGCGACCACCTCCATCTGGTGCCCAACATGTGAGGTAACTGGGTCGTTGCAACATAAAGCGGTTCGAGAATGAGAAGCAGAGTTGTCACTAGCTCCTCCTCCGTACTGACTAGCCTAAGCTTACTTCGCCTAAACTGTCACTCAGTGTCGTATTGCCAATAAGCGGATACGACAACCGCTACTAGTGCCTTGGGCGAGGAGTCTCATATTTCTGCTGTGAACATGGACCTCATATTACCACAACGGATTGCTAGCAGCTTTCCCCCGAACATACTTGTCTGTTTGTGAAGGTTTTTTTTTGCCACTGATAGTATCAAATACGTCCGTCGAAAGGTTGTTCAAAACGGAAATTATGAAAGGTGTATTGAGAAATATGAGAAATGGCAAACTGAATAGTTTAAGCCTTTAATGAGTTGAAAACTACTTATTAAGGAAAGAAGATTTCAGTTATGTAATTGGTGACTTTTAGTCCAACACAAAGCAGAAGGAAGTTCATTTAAATATAATTTTAATTACCGCGTTGTATGTTAAATATTTTAATATACAAACTTGACATAAACATATATGAAATACTGAATCTTTCGTTTCATCATCTTAAAGTCTTAATTCGAAAAAGAAGAACAGAATATCGATTACAGTACTGGTTACCACGTAGAATTTTAAGGAAATATTGTAAAATATTACCTTAAAAACAAATATAATTTTTAAATAATCTGAGACCGAACAACTTATAGTAGTGAATAACATATACGACATACTATTTTTAAAATACTGTAAGTACAAAAAGCTTTATTGAGGGAAGTAAAGATTTATTAAGACTTCAACGCTGACAACTCTAGATGGAATTCACTTAAAGGGGGAATTAAGGTGGGGGCCTTAAGCTGCTTCGTCGAGAAGCGGTATTTCGGCTGTATCGCAGCGGGTGTCTTGGTCTGTTGGCGACATTTTCTCCTACAGGCCCTCAGTAGGCAAGGGTGTGCCTTCACACCGTTTATATCGAAATTAAATGACGAAGCAAGGTGCAGTCAAGGCGGGTTATTGGATGGGAGCGATGGAAACCCACCGCTTAGGCAGGTAGCTTGGTGAGGTCTTACAGGTGAAACCTGCAAGCAGCGGTACCAGCTTCTTCTTCTTCTTCTTCCTCTCTTCATTTATGGAATTCTTCTGTTTATAACTAGCTACTTACTTAATACAATCGCCCCATCGCATTCGTGGTCGTTCAATTCGTCTTTTGACTTTTGGACGGTCATCCCGACCCTCTTAATTAATCTGTCACCATACATCCTGTCACTCCGTAGTCGTCATCTTGCCTGTATACAGTCCACTGTGTCTCGAATACTGACATTTGTTGTTCTAACTCGCCGTGTTCTGCTAATCATTCTTCACAATGACTTCATCTCAACAACTTGTGTTTCTGTTCTAGTTGTTGTGGTTTCTGGTCTTGCCCTGTACGTCAAGATAGGCCTCACTGTTCTTTTATATATCCTTGCTTTCAATCTTACAACACTACTTATACATCTTGACGCCATGTTTGGTTTTGTAATAGTTGACTTCCAGTATCTGCTCTATGATTTCGTTGTTTTATATGGGAAAAGATAGCGTTAGCATTTGTAGGAGCTGTTCTAGCGGAGGACGGGGGTTTCCTTATCGTACACTAGCTAGGGAAAGTGATATTTGCAGCCGCATTATCAAGTGGGGTAATAATGCAAGAAAATCAGCTTTAGGGGTACGCCCTCCGAGAGACATGGACAGCCTGACTCTCTTTAACAACACGTGTGGTTTATCGTGGCTTTATACGAATTATGACGGAAGCCTAACGCGGAGATGGCTTACCTGTCAGCGCCCGAAGAAGAGTAAACAATATTTGGGTTGTCGGTACTGGACAGGGCCGTCAGCGTCCGCTTACCTGTTTGTACCCTTCGCTTCAAGAAAGGTTATTTTTGTGGCCACTAAAAAGGTGCATCTATTGTTAAGAGGATTTTACAGTAGAGTTACTGAGGCGGCCCAGTCCAGCGGATTGTGTGGCATCTTAGTCCGTTGCATATAACTTTAGTTGGTTAAAAAACCTTAATTTTATTATTATATAATACCAGCGCAACGATTATATAACATTATGTAAAATATTAATGACAATATTACCGTTATACAGTAATAATAATAATAAATGATGAATTATGATTATTATTCATTTATAGGCCTAATTTAGTACTAAAATAATTATTTCTTTTGTGATAAGAGAAATTTAATTTTGTTCATATAACTTTGTTACACAGACTGCGAGATCCTTCAAAGGAACTCACCCGGCATCCTTCCTACCCGTCGTCTCATGTCTTGACGAGTGACTCTTAATGTTCTATAAATGTACGACTGCAGTAATTAACGGAACGTTTATTGCTTTTTACAACATAGCGGTTTACACAAAGTAATACGAAACGAGTTGTGGAATTTCAAATAAACGTTAGTGTGTTCCCTCTCGCTCCACAGCAACTTGTACTTATTTCTGTATAAACGTTGAGGATTAACGGTACAACCTATACATTCTGTCTTAGCACACACGTATGTATGCATTATAAACACTTCGACAGGGATTTATTTTGCTGTTTTACACAAACAAACACACAAACACTTTCTCGTCTCGTCTCCACTAGGAGCGTACAATACTTCTAATTTTGAAAAACGCATTACATACTTTAACCAAAGAAACATAAACTTACTAAAAAAAACTTATTCGTAATAGAAACATAAGAAGAAAAAATGATCCGTTTTAAAATTTCTTTATTTAAAAATTTAAAATTTCTTATTTTGAAATGTGGCACGGACGGGCAGGCACAGTGTGGTAATGTTCGAGACTTTCAATCTCGTCGGCTGTGCTGAGGTCGTGGGATCCAGTCAAGTCTAGTTAGCTGGTTTCTCTGTGGGTAGAGGTGGAACCGCGGCCAAGGAGCGCAACAGGCCGCAGGGCTAATGTTTGAAGGGAGAAGAACAAGAAGAACATAGAAGAAGGAATGTAGTTTTGCCTCTCTGACTATGGATTGTACAAATATCTCGCATTGTATGCATTCGTAAAACTGTAGAATGGCCAAAGAAAAAATTGGTCTGGCCAAATATGGTGTACGGATGCAAGACGGAGGGTAAAGAAAAGAAGCCTCTATCAGGGGACACTCTTTGGCAAGAGAGGGAAAGGTCGCTGTAGAACGAGATGCAGGAAGACATCAGACGTTTGGGCATCCACCTTGTTGAAGACAGGATCGAGTGGACTCAAATGCTTGTGCACTTCAGTGTGTAATGCCAAGAAGAAGAAGAAGAAGAAGAAGGCGTCGACGGCGACGAAAAATAAGAAGTATAGTTATGACTTTCCTTAAACGGAGTTTCGAGTAATTCAAAATTGAAACTTATCTTGAAAAAAAAACCACTAAATAATCTTTCTCTGTAAGCAATTTTTTTTTTTATTTTGGGAATGGAAA
Source organism: Magicicada septendecula (assembly GCA_034769895.1). Lineage (NCBI taxonomy): Eukaryota > Metazoa > Arthropoda > Insecta > Hemiptera > Cicadidae > Magicicada > Magicicada septendecula. The sequence goes on from CM068372.1 coordinate 34,807,138, forward strand.
TTTCCCTTATTACTTCACCCCATTGGATCCGCCACTAGTGTACAGGTCTAGTTGGCTGGTTTCTCTGTGGCGATGGTGAAACGTGAGTTGTTAGGCCGCAGACCCAATGCTTGAAGGGAGGAGAAGAAGAAGAAGAAGAAGAAGAAGAAGAAGAAGAAGAAGAAGAAGAAGAAGAAGAAGAAGAAGAAGAAGAAGAAGAAGAAGAAGAAGAAGAAGAAGAAGAAGAAGAAACGTATTTTTGACTCTCTGTAAAAATCGCTGAGTGACCTTAAGGTGTGAATTCGAGAAATGTTTTAAAGACTGATTAACAATCATGGAATAGGCCTAATCGTGATATATCCGACTGAGACCACAAGTACTTCAAAGGGGCAGAGGCAATCAAGCCATAATTTTTCAAATAAAAAAAAATTCACGACCTTTTTTGATGGAACCTCGTATTCTATACTGAATATACTGAACTATATATTGTATACTTCTCATGTGAATAATCTGTGTACAATTCACTGTGCTACAGCACACATTCAGACAATCCTTCCGTCTAGCAAAGGCTCCTCGTCTAGACTTTCAACCTGTTCTAGTATAATATTGTGTCGTCTGCATTGACATCGTGTCTCTTTTGATTGTAGGCTGTATCTAAACGCTTCACACCGGCAGCATTTGTGTGTGTGTGTGTGTGTGTGTGTGTGTGTGTGTGTGTGTGTGTGTGTGTGTGTGTGTGTGTGTGTGTGTGTGTGTGTGTGTGTGTGTGTGTGTGTGTGTGTGTGTGTGTGTGTGTGTGTGTGTGTGTGTGTGTGTGTGTGTGTGTGTGTGTGTGTGTGTGTGTGTGTGTGTGTGTGTGTGTGTGTGTGTGTGTGTGTGTGTGTGTGTGTGTGTGTGTGAGGCAGATGGAGAGAAGACGTCATCTTATATTTCTAAAGGCCGCACGTCTTCCCCAGTCGCCCGGTGCCAATATTTTTTCGACCGTTGCAATAACGAATGGAAATTTCCTGCATAACTTAATTTGCCCTGTTACAGTCAGTATAAATAAATAAAGATGGGCGTTGTAAGTCCGTAGCAGCACAGAAGGGTAATAAACCTGCTCGTTAGCTGAATGATTTATAACTTCCCGTTACGTAGGTAAATGTTAACGTTTATTTTATTTGAGTTCCTGTTTTGACACGCTTCCTCCTGCACAGAGTAATTGTTTTATTTGCGGCCACAACGAATATAATAAACGTATATTTTATGTGTAGGTGCATGCGTGGGGCTCGCTTATGTTTGCAGCCGGAGAGTTTATACATATGAGGCTAATATGAGGTAGTACAGTGTGTAGCACGCTTGGATTTCAACCTGGAGGTTCTGATTTCGATTGACCTTACGCAGTGCCGGATTTAAGATTTTTGAGGCCCTAGGCCAAGTTTTCTGAGCGCCCCACCCCCCGGCTGTGACTTTGAAGTAATATATGTACTGCAGAAGTAATATGATGTCAGATTAATGCACTACACTCTCGTTTATCCGGCCTTCGTTTTTCCGGAATTCCGGCTTATCCGGAATAAATTTTCAAAATAATTTTTTTTTAACGACTTTACCGTTGAGTTTTAAGATACTATTTGTACTAAAAACACCCTGTTTTGTTATAAATTCAACGTTATACCCGTTCAGAGCTCATCAACATAAATGTAATTAATCTAAACTGCAAGGGTAAAAATAATACAGTGCTATTATTACTATTATTAATAAGTATCAATAATACTTTGATCATTCATATATGTGTGTTTATTATTGTTTTTTTTCTCGCTAAATTAAACTTGTTAATTTTTTGAAATGCTACTACTGTACTGTACTGAATTTAATATGATGTATGTATAATGTCTAATGCTAAATAAATTTTTTTCTTGTTTATACAGTATAATATTCTGAAATAGATTTTGTTTTCCCTTAAGATTTACTCGTAACATACAGTACAGTAGCTATTACAATTTGAATAAAGTCTTCAAAATAAAAAAAAAAACACAAATTTTCTGTATAGCGGTGGGTAAACATCGCTAATACCGGCATTTTCGCCATTAGTTTGGTTTATCCGGAAAGGGTCCAGTCCCATCAATTCCGGATAAGCGAAAGTGTAGTGTACTATCACATTTAAAACCAGATAGCTACTATAAAAAAGCGTGCTTCATTTAGCAAACTTTTTCAAAATATTAAGAAGCATGCAAAGAGCAAATTAATTTATTTTTATGTAGAGTAACTTAACTAAGTTTATTCAGAAATTTAACGTAAAAAATTGGCCAAATGAGCTTCCTCATTAATTTTTTTTAGATTACGTTTGTAGGCTCCACTAGCCTTGTGAATGTTTATGCTCATGTCATGATGAATATGTTTAGTGTACGTAGTACGGATTCAATTCTACGTTCATGAAGTTTTCACACTAATAAATATCAACGAAACAACACGCTCCCCACCACACAAAGCTAAAAACCTTCTTTAAATTCAAAACAAAATACAGACCTAACGTCACATAGCAAACCGTTCATCACAACGCAGATACACAATAACAAACAATGGTGGTACCACAGTCGGGGCAACATAGCGGACGTTCAAAATTCGCATGCGCCAACGTCTTAAAAATAAGCGCGCAATATTTAAATAAGAACTGCCTTCCATTTGTATTATTAACAGAAATTGATCATTTAATTTTAAAAAATTATACTTGCGGCTTGAAGCTTGCGGCCCTCTATAAGCCCGCGGCCTAGTTGGACTAGTGGTAAATCCGGTACTGACTGTACGCCGTATTAAAGAGTCTCTGTGACTCCAGTTGGATTTAGCGTTACGAAGGAACGCTTGCGCAGCGATAACGAAATGTTTTTACTTTTATTGAAGCGTCGTCGCAGTCGAGCTACTGAGGATGCCCCATCGTAGTATATCCGAAACGTTTTGTGTTAGTAAGGTGGGTGTTGAACCCAAAACCCCAGTGTTGCCATTGTTGTTGTTTTTGTTTTTTTATCACCAAACGTTTCGCGTCTAGTACGATGTAGCACTGGGACTCTGAACTGCCTCATTGCACTTTGGTGGCAAGGAGAAAAACAACGTGTATTAAATGGGAAATTGGACGTGTCATTAGCAGTGAGAACTTTTATTTTGGTAATGAGTAACGGCGTAATGTTTGAAGAGCATATTTTAATGAATTTGCACTAGGCGGCACTAAACCAACAAATGTGTGTGTGTGTGTGTGTGTGATTTTTATATAATATTGAAAATTGTGTAATTTGAATTTAACTGACCATGATCATGTTCATTCTTTACCCGTGAAATTAACTGTAAAAATAGACACAAATGCTTCATACGTTAGGAAAATTAAAAAACAAACACCACAAACACTCAAATGGATTCATTATAATTAATTATGTAATATTCAATTAGTACATTCAACTGTGATGTACACATTACTACTACATGGAGGCCTGTTACAAATTCAAACCATTTATCAACGGTCTACTTAAAAATATATAAAGTTTGTTTAATTTTAAAATGAAAAATGCATAAACATTTCATATTAAATTGCTTCTTTACGACTAAATAAGCTACTTAAGAAAGAAAAAGGAAAAAGTATGCAAGTAACAAAATATTTCTTTAATTTCCTTGCTTCTGCCCTCGGCACCGACACTAGTGCCGCCTAGTTTATTGCTCTGAACGTTGTAAAGTAACGTCGTCCAAACCTGACTACTGTCTGTTAATGAGTCGCAAGGATAATCTCTAACCCTTGCTGAGTAGACCTGTTCTTCTGAAGTCGCTCCTCAAAAACCAGGACCTTAGAACTGCCCGAGTCTCTAATCTTGGTACTCAAATCTCGATTACTTGTGTCCACTTAAGTGTGTAGAACAGTAGTACGGGAAAACATTTTTTTGTTAAAGACTCCCCAGAGCCATCAATTCTCACGCATTCAAACATTTAAATATCGGTATGGAGAACTATACATGACTTCCACGTTCTAAGATTTATATTTAAAATCATTTTCGAAATGAAATATTTCCATAGAAACTACTTCTTTCTTCAGCCTTAACCACAGTACTGTGGTCACTAACGTATACCACCTCACGTTATCGCACTCGATTTTCACTGATGATGGCAGTCGATGGCACATTGCCGAAACGTCTGGTTTTCCAGAAAACATTGGACTGCAGCCAAACAGCCCGGAAAGGAATTTCACCAACAAACTACTACTTTGTTGCCGATAACGTAGTACACAAAAACATTTATCCTCTCCCTCTTCAACTATCATTTTCGTGTATAGAAAATTAACCCCTCCCCCTTCAACTACCCTTTTCATTTATATATATTCCATCTACCTTTCTACAGTGGATTATTGTGGTCTTCTTTTCAGGATACTTTATTTATCAAAATAAGTACTTTACTCTTGTTAAAACATAAAACGTTGCAGGAAAACTACCCCTTCCCCTTAACCGATCTTCACCAAAATCAGTAGGCCTTGAGTACTCTACAACTCAAGCACATATTGTAAGTAGACGTGATCGTCATATTGTAGAACTTTGTTATAAAGTATTGTTGGTATTTATTATTAAGTTATGGTTTAGTGATTTATCCAATCCAATTCAATTTTTGTTTTATTGAATCCAATGTGAATAAATCCGCGATTTGCTCTTGAAGTTATTTAATAAATGCATTTAGGTTTTTTGGTAATTCAGTACAATGTAGTGAGTTCGTAGTCGAATAGTTTACGTTGACTCTTCTGCCATTAGCTGAGGTGATTCGATCGGTATATTCCTGTACTGAAATTAACATAAGCACAACATTTATACAATACTTACGAGCAGTTGTAGTATAATAATATGCGAGAATATTGCTGGCGAGAATCATTAGATTCAAATTCTCGCTCCGGCTTCTGGTACCAACCGTCGCTGTCGCTCACCTAAGCTGTAAGTCTGTTCTTTTAAAGTAATGGTCAACACTTTAATCTATTCGTGAAATAATAGTTATTTATTTAACTCAATTTGAAAGATTGTTATTACAATTATGTTATTTATTTTCCTTTTAAAAACAATTAAATTAGAGTATGGACTCTTAAAATTATTAAACTCTCAGGGTGGTCAGACTGCGTCTGAAAATCGACTATGTCTGTTTGTAAATAATTTAGTTATTATGCTTTATAAAATTAACAGGTTCTTTGAGTCTGCAAGATACACTTCAACAAAAAAATGTACTACTGTGATAATGAGTAGGCGGAGAATAAAAATATTATTGGTTTCTTTAACATAACACAAAGTATGAATAATTGTTCATTGCTTAAAATTGAGGTTAACTATGGTTCATTGTAACCTTACTTATTTGAGATTAATTAATTGATGCTTCCTTGAAGACATTACTTATTTTGTACAACATTATTATGAATTAAATTCAGTGATATCTTCTGAATGATCTCCAAAAAGTGGATATAAACTAAAACAGGTAATTCAAATTAATTAACTACTAGGGTTCACTCATGTGTTACACTGAGTTAATGTTCTACAATTGAATACAATAATATCTTAAAATTATTAATTGTTAGGGTTTATTATTCCCTCATTGATTATTCAATGTCTCTTCCTTTAATATTACAATTAATTTTAGTCTAGAAAGTTAAAATTGTCATTAGCAAAAGCTTTCATTGATTATTGTTTATGTAATTTTTCAAAGTCCCTTTCCTTATGGAAATCGGGTTATTTTCGATTTGATTTAAATAAATCAAATCCGCTATTAGCGTTCTTTAATTGATTAATGATTTGTTATACAATATAATGACCATTTGCACTGATACTTGCGTATACTGTTGGATTGAAGTACCACTAACACAACACTTTTTTAATTTTCAATAATTAATTAATATTTTAATTAATTTTTATTAATTCACTTCACACACCGCCTATACGTATGAACTCCGTTATAGAACACTGTTAAAATAGACTTCACTGTCCTTTTGGTCCGACCTAACCTCAACTCAAAGTTTCGAGGTTAAAGTGCATTATCAGCTGTCGGCTGTCAATTTAATGTTATGATGGCCGCTCCGCTCACGTGGAGTCTGTCTCGATTGCTGGTGATGAACTGTTATTGTTACTTGTGTCGGGATTCGGCACTTCGTACTTTTTAATGAGCTCAGATTGGCTAATTGTCTTTATTTCGTGTACTCTCGGCGAGGTTCGTCAAAATAGAAGCGCAAACTAGCGTCAGTAGGCTGGGTTTGAGGCTATGTTTTACTGGTCACAAAGCCACGCGGAGGGGCTTGTAATTTATTAATTTTTCTTATAAATCAAATATCTTATTTATAATTACACTGACAATATTTGTATAACTCCCATCGTTTCTGTCTTTTGATTACGAATAATTTGCATACCCTTATCATATAGTTCTGATTAGGATTGATAAAAACGCACTTTGTACAAATGAATAATATTTCTTAAGTTACATAATACATTAAATATATTGTTTTTATTCCGTGTGTTCATGGTGATAACATTTTATTACTGTATTATGAACTTTTCACACATGGTTATTTACTTATAGTTATGAAATATCCATTTTCCTAGGTTCAAACTCTAGGCCTAACAATTATCACATAAATTGTTTATTAATTATATCACAATAATAGTTGTTGGTAATACCATTTTATTATGGCCTATGCATAATGCATTGGTCCTTACCACTTCTGATAGTGTCAGTTTTATTTATCACTGGTTTTATTACTTTAATTATAGTCTTTTTTGTCAGTTTTTTAGTACTCTTGAATGTTAATTTTTCGTGAGTTGTAATTCTTCACCTTAATCTCATTATTGTATTATTATCTCTTATCAGTGTTTTGATAACACTGTTAGTACTGTGCAGTAGTTAATTCTGCATTTACATTGACAATTATTTTGGTTTGAAGTTACTCTGACTTCTTGCATCTAGTGTTTACTATGGTTTACTTATTATTTGTGTTATTATTGTTAATTAGGTGGATATAATCCTTGAATTTACTTATCTAAACGTTATTCTACCTTGTTCAGTGTTATAGGTTGAGTTCCCACTCTTTTATTACAAATTTACTTGATAGTTTTGCTGTCTAATGTAACCATTCTATGTGATGCATATGGTTATATTAAATTACATTTATCCATCATTTATGTTTCCTTAACATGTTATCTGTTGTACATCAAATGTTCCTTATATTACCTATTTAAGTTATACTACAACACATTTTAGTTTAACATTACTTTAGTCTTAGTTTTCTATGGTTTTATTGAAAACTAGTTGGCCAGATTAGGTTATGTTATAAGTTGGTTCCTCAACAATGGTTGAATGTCAATTTCGAATTTCTACATTATACATGATTTATTTATTCTTATATAACACTAGTATATTATTGTTTATCACTAGATTTCAATTTGTTTATTTTCACAATCTTTATTATTGATAATTAGTGGTTATTTACAATTTTAATTCCACTTTACAATCCTTTATTAGTGTTTTGGACATAGTCCCTTTTTAATGATTACACATCATTTAGCTATGCAATTACCATACTGGTACTCATTCTCTTTATAAAATTCTGTTTTCAATAATTAACTTTTATTGAGTTCTGTTTGTATTGTATTGTTATGGAAGGTATTTGGTTAACAAGTTTAGGTCAGTGTCAAGTTACGGCTTAGGGATTTAAATCATGTTGTTTGTCTCACTTTTATCTTCTCTTTCAATAATAATACTTTTATTTTCATATGTTAATTTGTTCTCATTTATACTATCTCCCTTTGGTGTTTGATCTGATTATGTTTTCTTCTTATTTTCACTGATTCCTCCCTACTCTTAACAAGTTTCTTCTTGATGTTGCTGTCACTGGTTTCTTTCTCACTGTTTGATCTGTTGTGTAATTAGGTATGTTGTCTCGTCGTTAGTCTTGTCTTCTTTTCTTCAGTTGTACATTTACTTGTAAATCATAGTTTATTTTATTCCCCTATTTTGGCTTATAATATTTCCTCTGTTCTTGATAGTAGGTTCAACTTTGTAGTAAATTTTATTTATAGTGGCATATAATTCATTTCTAATATGTTGGTGTTGGATGTGTTATATGTACCATTACAATATGCAAAAAATTATTTGATTCTGTTTGAATGTGCGGCAGTTATCGTTCACACACACACACACACACACACACACACACACACACACACACACACACACACACACACACACACACACACACACACACACACACACACACACACACACACATTTCGGAAAATGACTTTTCTTCATGTTTTGAGGGTAGTAAAATCAGAGTTTACCCTTATCTCGAACACGATTTTTTTCGCCATCATCATACTTCCATTTCCTTATGGAACATGGAAGTAAAAAAAAAAAAATACAAATAAATTTCTAAAATACGTCGCAAGGCCGATTTTTAAATTTCTACCTCGAAAATTTGTTATTATACCATAAATATGTAAATGTTTTACAAAACTCAAATTCAATTATAAAAGATTTAAGCCAATACAGTATTTATAAAAAGTTGTTAACAGATTAGGACAGAAACAATTGTGTCGCGGAATTAAGAGCCGAACGTATAATTGTACAATTTTCAAGTCGTGATTGGAAATAATGAGCCCAAACAGTGTAGTATAAATGTTTAATTTCTAACAGAATAATCACTGTTGCATACCACTATAGAAAAAATATTCCGATTAGCGCTTTTTTTCCGATCTCACGATGAGCACTAATCGCTAATAGCTAATCGAAAGCGCTAATCGGAATAATTTTTCTATAGTGGTGTCCAACAGTGATTATTGTATTTGTGATTATAACCACTAACACAACTTTCTTAATTAAATGTTTAATTTCTGACAAAGTGTTATAATAGTTATAAGTTATAACACTATAATAGTTATAGTGTTATAATAGTTATGTTAAAGTGTTATAAGTTTTTGCGTGAGGAGCTAAGAATGTGAAATTCAAAAGTCCGTCTTGAGACGATTATAGTAGTTTATTTGTGTGTATTAAAAGCAAAAAAAAATTTAAAGGGTAAACCGTCTAAAATATCAGGCAAAACACGTGTTCAGTTGGATTATGCCGTGCAGAGACTTCTCTGACAGGCTTGACCTTGAGAATAACTAATGGTTATGTACACGCTGTATGATGTTATAATTCTGCACACATCCTCCGTACTGTCCGTTGAATCTATTAATCTATTAAGAACTGAGGGCTCTTGGAAATTTCTAAAAAAAAAAAATTGTTTTTCTGAACCAATTCAGAAGTGTCGGCGTTAACCTGTCGAATTTTGTATATAATATTTACCGTATTTCTTCCGTCGTGTGACTTCGTTTTGCGTTCGATTGATTATCTTTACGCGTTTCGAAACATATGTTTCATCTTCAGAATAAAATATCACTCAAAGTGAGGTCGTTAAACATAAAAATTGCAAATATTAAAAACAGTACTTCACATATCCGCATTACATGAGTGCGCACTCGAGTGTGACCGATCGGACACTGTCTGTTAGTAGCTATTGTGTAAACAGGTTTGTTGCGGTATCGTAGAGCGGGTTTGATTTGAAGTTCAAAATGATCGTTTAGCACGAAGTCACGACTGTATACGTCATTGTACGCTCTGTATATCTCGGATTCTTCCAAGGCGTTCATGTGACTTTTTCAATAACTGACTTGGATATCTATTCAGACTATTTTTCAATAAGTGACTTGAATACCTATTCAAACATGTTTTTCAATAAGTGACTTGGATACCTATTCAAACATGTTTTTCAATAAGTGACTTGGATACCTATTCAAACAATTTTTCAATAAGCGACTTAGATACCTATTCAAACATGTTTTTCATGTCGAATTTTACTTAACGTAGCGCGTTATAGTGCCCCATTCAGTGGTGATAATGGTGGCAGTGGTTCTGTTGGCCTCAAAACAGTGAATTGACGGCGGAGGGGATGGAAATTGTTTTCGCAGTTTATATTTTCCCTGCCAGTAAAAACTTGCATTACGTAGGCGCGTGAAGTGTGTTGGTTAATAACCCCCACCCCCACCCCATTAGCTCTCTGGGTGGCCTGAATATTAATTAAGAGTCCGACTGTAGACTTAACGAGTCAACAAACGCCACGGAAAGGTAAACGAGAGTCGAGTTTAATTTTGAGTCGGGTTTTCAAAACGTTTGGCTGGCATTTTCTTTTTGTCTGAAATTAAACAGACAAACAAAAACTCAAAATTCAAAGCGCGCGAGTCGTGTCGTTTTGAATTACTGTGTTGGCAGCCGACGATGGCCAGCTGTTGGACGGATGACAACAACATAACCCCAACGACGACACACAACATTAGCTCACCATTATGTGCGCGCGTGTTTGTGTTGTTGTCGACTTCACAGCCTTGTGTTCTCTACGCCTATGACGAAATTAATCACTGAATTCTCATTTCGTTATCGAGCTTGACCAAAACTGCAGACACACATAATACAGCCGCTTTAGCATATAAAGAACAGGAATTTTGGGAATATATTAGAAAATTGTTTCCAAGTGGAAAAGGAATATAAACTTGAATTTTAGTCAGTGGCGTGGCGTGGGTACATAACACGTGTTGCCGGTTGTGATAGGCCTAAAACTTAACCTAAAAAATTTATTAGAATTTTTTCTTGTACCAAGTGTTCTTTGTAGAGCATTTTCTATCATTTAATGGGAGCGAATCTGACTCTCATTATACTTACACGGAATAAATCAGAACACAAATAATCGAATTAAAAGTAATAAAGACAAACAGAGAAACACATGACTGAACGAACAAAACACAAATAGGTACGTAGTATCTGCTGCACGTCAGTTCCGAAAACGAAAATAGCTGCTAACTGAGCGTTTTGCCGGTTTATACAGCGGCAACACATTGGGTGGACGAGTGTGTACAGTTTGTACAGTGACAACTAGTACGAGGTCAATGACCATATGCAGTAAAACATTGCCGATGTCTGAGCCGGCAACACAAGACGGTGCAAGTGTCCAGCAGTTCGAAAGCAATGCTACGCTTTTCTTCAAATTTGCCTACTAATATTGTTCAGATTTCAAATTATTCAATAACTAAAGTATTTATTCTGTGATATACTTAGTATTATTTTCTCATATTTCCAGTACTGTTGCCGCCGGCAACAGCGGTTACATGGACGCCACGCTACCGATTTTAATCAACAAAACTAAAGTAATGAATGTAATGATGGTTAGAGGCAATCTATGTGGTTAGTGGACAATTTAGTATTGGGAAAGAGGAAAACTGCACTGTACCTCGCTCACTTAACTCCGAAGTCTTGGGGATGTTCAATTACTAGCATACCTTACCCGCAAACCATACAGGGGCGTATTTACGGGGAGGACGAACGGGACCGTACCCCCTCCCCCGCCAAACGATCGAAAAAGTTGACAAATTTTCATAATAACTTAATTGTTAGGCTGTTTTATTATTTTTTTTTTAGCTGTTCACGGTCATGTAGTAGTAACTGTTTGTTAAATACACAAACAGGTTTATTACACATCATTAGCGTATACGTTTGAAATATGAAAATATAGTAAAATGAATTCAGTCAATAAGTGTCTTGTAAACAATGTTTCAATAACGTGTATTGTTGTTGTGTTAGTACCGTTTAATTTGATGGGATTGATTTCAAAAATGTTATAACACGTTTTTCAGCCACTTTAAAGATAGTAAATATTGATTAGTTTTAACTTGTTTTTCTTTTGTATGAAGCCGACCCGACCCCGGATCCTCCAAGGCCAAATTCTATATACGTCACTGAAAACCATAGGCCTATCAGTTTCCCAGGGAAGAGCATCAAAAGTTCGCACTTTTCGTTCACTGGCGACGGCAACGAACGAGGTAGAATCCTCTCCTTGGAGACTAACGCGCCTTGTGATACGCGATAATGTTAGGAGAGGGAGACGAAACCATCGAACATGAACCTTGTTATCATGCACAACGCCGGCTACACAGACTCCGCTGGATCGATCATCAGCCCAGATGCAATCGCGTTACTTTACGGTGGCCGCTTCATAGCTGCGCGAAAAGTGACGAGACTAAGTGTCGTTGTAACATTACATTTCAAAAACATCCGTCTTTTTACTGTTGCAACCTTTATGGGTGCCCTTAACTATTTAATTATTACAACTCGGGTTTTACACATTGTTGGCATTTCCGGGTTTCATTCAACTAACTACTATCTGTAATTTTACCCAGTATTATTCAAAACTGTATCAGGTATGTATTTGTAATGCCAGAACAATGTTATTCGTTACATAATGTAAATAATAAGTAATTATTAGTATTGGCCGCTTTTCTGTCCTAAATTAGTTTATTTTCCTGAGATATTAAATTATTTTCCCCCTTATCTCTTGACGTTCATCTAATACATTTCTGTTATTTCTAATCTTCTTCCATTTAAACCCTAAGTTTATAATAACTTTTCTTAAACACGATAAGCTACCTTGAAAGTTTACACTATACTTAAGAAGAAGTTGAAGTTTTCGTAGCGTAGGATATGTTTTTTGAGTTGAAAATAATAATAAATGAAATACAGGCCTATACGGTAAACGTTTCACGGTAAATGTTTTTGAAAACGCATCAACACTTACCCACTCAGTGAGATGTGCCGTTACACTGACAAAAAACAGGGTTCTGCGCATGTTGCTTTCACCAAGGTTGCCGGCCACCATAAAATACACAAGAAGTACCGTCTAAAAAGGGGGCACCCCCGCGCCCCGTTAGGCAGTTTGCGCCGGGGCGGTTATTTGGAAAAACAAAAGGGGCATCGGCATCATCGATGTAGCCCTTACTCCCATTCCCCAGAGCCGAGGCCGATATACATTCTTGGTCAATACTGCTTCGAGACAATACATACGAGCGTCAGTTGAAACGTTCGCGGACCGACATCTGTAACTTAGCGGTAAAACTAAAATTTTTCGTGTGCTCCAAAATTTGTATTTTATGTGAACTTCTGTTAATTTCCAAATCTATCTATCGATTTATTAATTGTTTAGAAGCTGTTTAAAATTGACGTGACATGAGCGTTTTGAAAAACAAACAAAATCAAACATCGTGGTGTGATTGTTTGTTAAAAATTGTTTAGCGCCAATGGAAATTCATAACAAAATTGTAAATGTGTCAGGAGATGCTGCTTCTTCAAAACCAACGGTTTGTAAGTAGATACTTGAGTTTAAAAGGGTCGTACGAGCATTGAAACGTGGTCCCACTGGACGCCCAAAAAATGGAACAACTCCAGATGTGGGAGCCATTTTGCACAACGCTTTTTCACACCAAGTTCTTGAGTTAAAGTATGATACGCACGCTCGTATGAGATGCCTATGATTTCAGCAACGCCATCCACTCCTCAGTCTGCGGTCTTCCAACACACTATGAAATTGTTTCAATAATGCCATTTTTTGTTGCACATTTTGGACGTCCACTGCTGAGATAGTCTTCAGTGCTTGTATGACCACGTTTAAACTGGACTGTGCCCCGCTTACCGTTTTTTCTAAATGTGCAGCATCTCCTAACACATTTACAATTTCGTTTTGATTTTCCATTGGCGCTAAAACGTTTTTAACAGAGAATTCATCACAACACGTTTGATTTTGTGGATTTTAAAAACACGTGTGACAGAAAAATTTCAAACAGCTGCTAAAAAATGAATAAATTGACAAATTTATAAGAACATCTGAAAATTAACAGGTGCTCATGCGAAATATACGCCTTACAGCAAACGAAAGATTTTAGTTCTAGCACTGAGCTATAGATGTCGCTATAGATGAACTTTTCAACTGACCGTCGTGACTCTTTTATTTCTATACCGTCTTTTCTCGCTTATTATCAGCATGATATTTCGTTTGTCTTCTTGGTCTGTACGCTTAAGAGACGGATATAGGACACAAAATAAGAAACGGTGTAACTTTACAGGGCAATAAACGTCTGAGAACTTCTGTCGAGTACTATAGATATGGACTTTTGGAAGCGAATGGACTTTCAAGAAGGGACAGGCTTACGACAAGGGCGTAAGCCAGGGGGACGTTTTAGAGAATCAAGACCCCCCTCCCCTGAAAACTACAGAAAACTATTATAACACTTAGGGTTCTCTCTTCTGATAGTTCCTATCCGTTTCGAATGTTGGATATCATACAGACTATTTTAAATTTCTGTACTGCTGCACGTAATAAGTCAGTTGTATTCATGGCCTTTTCTCAGACATGACATTCTCGGTCGCCCAACTCCTCTCTTTCTAAGTACTTTTCCCTGTAGTATGGACTGCAATAAGTAAAATCTCTGTTCGTTTCTCATGAGATGTCCCAGATACTGAAGCTTTCTTATCTTCACTGTGTTAATAACTTCCCTTTCTTTATTCATCTTTCTAAGAACTTCAACATTAGTTATATGTGCTGTCCATGAAATGCTCAGTATTCTGTGGTAAAGCCACATTTCGAACAGTGCCACTTAGAGTTAAACAGTGAGTATTGTTCGTAGAAAAACAGGATTTAGGATAATCACATTTACAATATGTATTCTACATTTTTTAATGTTATTTAACGACAGGCCCACAAGGTGCCACTAAAACAAACAAACTTTGTTTTCAAGAAGTACAATTTAGAAACAAACGGGCATTTTAATTTTTTGGATTTTACGTGACAGAGTTGATAATTTAACTTTGCGACATGCTTTTTAAGACATTTTTTCTTCTCCTGGCACTTTTCTAGAACCCTGGCCTGCTCAATGATTCTCCTCTATTCTTCTCTGTCCAGAGCCTTACTCCTCCAACCTGCCACTCGCATCAGCCTCAAATCCCCTTCCACATCTTCATACCATCTCCTCCTCGTAGGTCCTCTACTCCTTACTCCCTCCGGATTCCTTTCCAATGCCATTTTTGGGCCTTGGTCACTTCTCATTCTCACCACGTGCGCCAACCATCTCAACCTTTGCGCCTTCACTGCTGCAACTATGTACGCTTCTCCACACAGGTCTCTTAGCTCACGATTCTTTCTTATTCCCCACATCTCTCCGTCCCACACTGGTCCATAACTTATTCTCAGAATTTTCCTCTCGAAAACATCAAGGTTTTCAAAATCTTCGCTTTAGCACATTTTATATTAGGGATTATGTCGTAGAATATAGGGGATTGAGTAAGTCAGGTTCAAATTTTAATACTCACATTTGTTATTCACATCTGGGAAAAATTAGAAAACGACTGTAAATGTTTCTTTTATTGTTTTTTTTTTAGTTCCAGAGTGTGTCATAAAACCCGACTTTACGGTCCTCATGTCTATCTTGTTCTGGTGTAGTAAAGTCTGGACCTCCCCCCTCGTCTTTCAGGAAGGAACCATTCCGGAATAGGTGTTCTCATCTTTGGTTCCACGCCTCCAATCCAATTTGGACCCCCCCAAAAAAAATTTGGCCATATTCTTAGCCCACGATTAAAAGAGAGCGGAGTTGGACTTACGGTTGAGAGAGCAGAGGCTTCAACCCAAAAGCAGATCGCAGACAAGCTGGTATGATATAGAGATACACCAAGGATGGTCGACGGAAATGATTTAGAAAACAAATTCTACAATAAACTTTAAGGGTGAGGGGAAATTTTCTGAGGATAGCCCAGAAAATTTGGAAGAAGGGAATTAACATAGAAATGGTCAGAAAGAGAACTAGAAAATGACCGATTCGTAACAGAGACGTTTTACAGTTTAGGTGAAACTTTTTTTTTAAGATACACACAAACAAAAACAACGGCTACCTGAAATTAACAATAGCGATAAATATAATCGCGTCCTACTGGCCTCGATCTGTTTGTGTTTTTGTTTGACGTGTGGGTCTCGATACCGATACAATCGTCAGTAATATTGGCTGAGAGCAGCCGACGCGTGATGAGTCATCAGTGGAAGCTTTAGTCCTAACAAGATTCACATCCAACAAATGTAGATTAATCTAAAGGCCTCTGTTACCGAATACAAAATGATCAGATCCAAACGACAGGTCATTAGAAAGTCTTTTGGCAACATTTCCGCGAACGGTGTAATAAATTCAAACATCCCATCGTTCTTTATTTTCGGTTTAGATGCTAATCGATTATACGATTCTTTTTTTAATGAACATACTTCTGAGAATTTTAAAAGTGTATTTGTTTTTAAAAGGCCAGGAATGTTTTTTGGTTTTCTGCCTTGGTTATTTGAATAATTTAATCAAAAACGTGAACAAAAAATTTCAAAATTTGTGTTGGTTGTTGGCACGTTGATATAATGACAAAAATTCGTATAGTACTTAATGTTCTGTTACAATGTTAGAACTTTCAACGATTTTACTTCAACTTAGATATTTATACTTAATTCGTATATCAGCATAAAAATTAATACTTTATCGCCAGAATACATGTTTCTTTTTAATGAAATTTTACAAATTGTAATTTTTACACATAGCCTAATACTGAATTTCTTAAAATTGTAACAGATACAGAAATAATCACAAATTGTGTTACATTTCTATTGCGAGGCAAACTATACTGTTAAAAATTTTCAGTTATTGTCCTTAAAACTGAAAATTTGCTAGAGTAGAGTATCACTCTTCACGAATTCGTTTGAGAATCGGTTCTGTTCTGTTGGTTGTTACTATATGTTTACATTTAAATCGCAAAAGATGGAGCTAACGATAGGAAACAAGGTTGCTAATGTATCAAATTTTATGCTGAAGGTAAAGCGAAGTGTAGGTGATTGCCACCGTGACATCGAACAGGACGGAATGGACTAATCGCCTAATCCCTGACGTGGTGAGAAGATTTATTTCCCAAGATAAGTCCAGTCGGTTTTGAATGCCATTCAGAGTGTTTTCCCTATGTCTGTAGTACAGTAATTCCTTTACAGGCAACAGCTGGTTGAGATTTACAACGAGCTGAATCGAAAATCCGCTGAAATGGAACTGAATGGAAATAAATGTCAGCAAAACTAAAAACATGCTGGTTTCTGCATCAGAAATGAGAAGAAATCTGTATAATTTATGCGTAGATGGTAGTTCATTTGATGCAGTTAATAATTTGAGAAACCTGGTTGATATACAAATAATGAAGGCGATACATACGAATAATCACGGCGATACATAACAGGATACAAATAGGAAATAGGGCGTACTATGCTGACAGTAGACCATTGAGAAGCAAGCTCCTTAGTCACAACACAAAAGTGAAATATATAAGACACTAATTAGACTTGTGGTTGTTGGTTATGGAGGTGAGCCGTGGACATTACCGAAACAGGAACAAGACAGAGTGAGAAGGCTTGAAAGAAAGATTGTACCACGTGTTTATGGCCCGGTTAAGGAAGATGACGAATGGAGAATAAGAAGTAACCATGAGATAGATGAGCTACTGAAGCACGAGGACATCGTAGAGGCTCAAAGCATACAATGGCTAGAGCGTATGCTGAGGGCACACGTGTATGAAAGCAGAAAGAGTGACCGACCCCGAGGGTAAGATGCTTGGATGATGTGCTGGAAGAATGAATGTGAGGGGTTAATGCTGAGATGACAACGGACAGGAAACATTGGAGAAGATTGATGTCGGTACCCAGGGATCACGTTGAGGTGTAGTGCTAAAGAAGGAGAAGAAGAAGAAGAGGAGGAGTAATTCCTTTATGCCTCTAAAAGAGTTCATCAATCTCTTTACTCAAAATCCGATCTCTTCTCGAGACATAGTGTAAAAAGTAAATGGTATGTTTACGTAGGTTTGCTAAAATGTACTTCTAGGACAGTCGAGTTCAGAAACTAGGACACTCTCTCCTTCCTTCGCCTCAACCCTAGTTTCTTTACTTCTTTGTATTGTTTGCTCCCACAGACTCTTGGCTTGGTCTTCCCCTCACGTTTCGTTCCTCGAGCAACCATTCCATTTCTCTTTTCCGCAATTGTTCTTAGCGGCGTCCTCTGTGAAAACTATAGTTATATCTTAAAAAAATGCAAATATCCGATATATTTGATGTGTCGTTAGCATGTTGTCATTCACAGTAACATGACTGTGTTGTTGAAAAAAAAAGGTGGGCAAAAGTGACACGTGTGGGGCTAGAAAGATATCTCGAGTGAGCAATTACGGTGCAATAAGAATAACCCGAGAAGGGTATTTTACAACCTACTCTATACCTGACACATCTGCCCACAATCATTGTTGTAAGAAACAGTTCTAGTACTGAGCCGTTGCAAACTAACAGTTCACAATTCACGGTCAGTAGCACGTGCGGGGTTCACTCACGACAAACACAAATCTAACATATGTATAAACGATAACAGCACGAATAGGCCTACCATTATACGTACGCATGAACAGTATACACACGCGCGCGTTCCCATCTACACGAAACACACTGGGCGCGCGCGTACATACAAACACATCCATTCGCGTCCTATCAAAACTAAACGATAACAGTACAAATATTGTTCTGTTGTTGTATGCAGTTAACGTGAAGTATTTGCTTGAAATAAATGTCTTTCTTTACATGTATATTAGGGTGTTGGTGAGAGGGTAGACGTGAGAGAAGTAGTGGATACATTACAGACAGAGAGTGAGAGAGGTGTAGGTACGTAAGTTTGCCCATTGTAAACGGCAAAGTGTGTGCCCGTGTACGTGATTTGAACAATGATCTATATTCAGACGTATCGACTCAGTTATAAGGAACTAGTTCTTCCGTCTCCAACATGTTTAGTGGAAGGCAACGCTTGCAGGTAGGAGAAGAGGCTGTGAAACTGTTCCCCAAGACTTCTCGAGGGTCGCGTTTATTGCAGGCCTATTGTTCGCAAAAGGAACACTTTAGGGCCCCACACGTATCACCTTTTGCCAAAATTATTTTCAAAACGACTTTTTCGGTCGTAGAAATATGTCAACTTAAGTTCATAAGGTTAGCTTAAAATTTATTAATAATAAAAAGTATACGCAGTTAATAATTAATATTTACGTCAGCAGTCAATTTCAACTTTAAATGCTCATAGTTTTTGTTGTGTTTGGCCTTTTTACAAGATCTTTCCCAATGTTATATTTAATTTAAAAGGGTAATAAACACGAGACATGCCTGTAATTGAGCGAGCGTAGTTGATCGTCAACCTGGCAGACAGCGTTGCGCCAACCGATCTTTAAGAACTGATAAAAAATCTCCGCCCCTCCCACGGGCGACAAATCCTGTCACATGAAAAAGATGGCGTGTCCGGGAAAATCTTAGTTTACTCCATAATAATTTCATTATTGTATTTTTTTATACATACGCCGTGAAGTAAACAAGACGAAATTTGTTTTTAATTAACTTTTGTTTGGCCGGTTACAACAGCTTGGTTTTACGTCAACGCCAGAAATTTCATAAAAGAGTGAAGGCTAAAGTAAGTTGTCTGCTGTACGGTATTTAAAACTATAACAGAATGCAGAACAAAAAAATTGGCACAGACTGTAAAACATAAAGAAATCGTTTTCAACTAACGTACAAAGCACACACGTCAAACGCAATTGTTACGCAAACGGGACGCAGACGCTATGATAACGGATACAGAATCTGATTGCTCAACAGTGGATTATGGTGATCGCAGTGATGTCGTGGCGTGACAGTCACTTGATTTGTACGTTTCCACTTTCAAGTGTTTCGTTATATAAAGAAAACAGATACGGTACCTTACAATCAGGAGACCGGTACAACATCTCACAATGATGACAGCTGGGTACGCTTCAGTCTCTATGCTTATATCACTTAACGGTTGCTCGTCAATCCCCACAATGTAAGCTTCTAAACGGACGAGAAGTACAGTGTAAGTCT
Source organism: Magicicada septendecula (assembly GCA_034769895.1). NCBI lineage: Eukaryota > Metazoa > Arthropoda > Insecta > Hemiptera > Cicadidae > Magicicada > Magicicada septendecula. Next base: position 34,826,924 of record CM068372.1, read on the forward strand.
GTACAAATTAATTAAATATCAGTATGGAGAACCATACATGACTTCCATGTTCTAAGATTTATATTTAAAACATTTTTGAAATGAAATATTTCGATAGAAACTACTTCTTTCTTCTGGTCACTAACGTATAGGCTACCTCCTCACGTTAACGCACTCGATTTTCACTGATGACGGCAATCGATAGCACTGCCGAAACGTCTGGTTTTGCAGAAAACATTGGACCACGCCAAACAGACCGGGAAGGAATTTTAACAACAAACTACTTCTTTGTTGCCAATAACGTAGTACACATAAAAATTATCCCCTCCCCCTTCAACTATAATTTTCATTTATAGAAAATTACCCCCACCCCTTCAACTAGCTTCTACATTTATAGATATTTCATCTACGTTTCTACAGTGGATTATTATGATCTTTTTTCAGGATACTTTATTTATCAAAATTAAGTACTTTACTTTAGTTAATACATAAAACGTTTCAGGTAAACTACCCTTTCCCCGTAACCGATCTTCACCAAAATCAACAGGCCTTGAGTCCTCTACAACTCAGGCACATATGTAAAAAAATTATTTGATTCTGTTTGAATTTACGGCAGTTATCGTTCCTCATAGGAAAAATTACCCTTATTAAAACATAAAACGTTGCCGATAACGTAGTACACATATAAAAAAATTATCCCCTCCCTCTTCAATTATCCTTTTCATTTATAGATATTTCATCTACCTTTATACAGTGGATTATTATGACCTTCTTTTCAGGATACTTTATCAAACAAAATTAAGTACTTTATTCTTGTTAAAACATAAAACGTTGCCGGTAAACTACCCCTTCCCCTTAACCGATCTTCACCAAAATCAATAGGCCTTGAGTCCTCTACAACTCAGGCACATATGAAAAAAATTATTTGATACTGTTTGAAATTGCGGCAGTTATCGTTCGCCATAGAAAAAATTCCACACACACACACACACACACACACACACACACACACACACACATTTTTCGAAAAGTGTGTAGATTTTTTTCTATGGCAAACGATAGCCGCAATTTCAAACAGAATCAAATAATTTTTTGTATACAGTCGTGAATTGTAGAGTACTCAAGACCTATTGTTTTTGGTGAAGATCGGTTAAGGGAAAGGGGTAGTTTACCTGCAACGTTTTATGTTTTAACAAGGGTAATGTTTTCTATGACGAACGATAACTGCCGTAAATTCAAACAGAATCAAATACTTTTTTGCATACCTTCCTGAATTATAGAGAACTCAAGGTCTGTTGATTTTGGTGAAGATCGGTTAAGAGAAAAGGGTAGTTTACCTGCAACGTTTTATGTTTTAAAAGGGTAATTTTTTGTGTGTAAATTCCTGAATTGTAAAGGAACGAAGGACTATTGATTTTGGTGAAGATCGGTTAAAGGAAAAGGGAAGTTTACCTGCTACGTTTTATGCTTTAACAAGAGTAATTGTTTCTATGACGAACGATAACTGCCGCACATTCAAACAGAATCAAATAATGTTTTGCATGCATCCCTGAATTGTAGAGGACTCAAGGCCTGTTGATTTTGGTGAAGATCTGTTAAGAGAAAGAGGTAGTTTACCTGCAACATTTTATGTTGTAACAAGAGAAATTTTTTCATGACGAACGATAACTGCCGTAAATTCAAACAGAATCAAATAATTTTTTTACATATGTGCCTGAGTTGTAGAGGACTCAAGGACTATTGATTTTGGTGAAGATCGGTTACGGGGAAAAGGTAGTTTACCTGAAACATTTTTTATTGTAACAAGAGTAAAGTACTTAATTTTGATAAATATTGTATCCTGATAAGATCTTAATAATCCACTGTAGAAACGTCTATATCGAAAACGAAATATCTATAAATGAAGAAGCTAGTTGAACGGGGTGGGGGTAATTTTCTATAAATGAAAATGATAGTTGAAGGGGGAGGGGATAATTTTTATGTGTACTACGTTATCGGCAACAATGTAGCAGTTTGTTGTTAAAATTCCTTCCCGGCCTGATTGGCCGTAGTCCAATGTTTTCTGCAATACCAGACGTTTCGGCAGTGCCGTCGACTGCCATCATCAGTGAAAATCGAGTGCGATAACGTGTGGTGGTATACGTTAGTGACCACAGTACTGTGGTTAAGGCTGAAGCAATAAGTGGAAAGAAGTAGTTTCTATGGAAACATTTCATTTTATAAATGATTTTAAATATAAATCTTAGAACATGGAAGTCATGTATGGTTCTCCATACCGATATTTTGATAAGTAATTGCAAACGGTATAATTTTAAATCTTTTTCTTTAAATTACAAATTATTTAAATCTTTCTCTCGCTAATTCCGTCATTTTCATATCCCTTCGTATTACTTACCGACCGGTTTACCTCAGCTGACTGATTCAACTACAAGTTCTAATACTTAGGGATTAGGTTTAGCTTCTATGTAAACAACAAGAAACAACGACAAGTGTATAAAACTTTGAAAACGTGTCCGTTCTTATCTTATCTTATCAAAAGTGATATTTTGATTGTGTCGAACGTAAGGTTAAATCTCTCTGTTTTCTTTCTCTATATCACCTTTGCCATGGTATGAACGTGAAGGTTTGTTGATTTGTTCTATCGTTTTGCCTTGTAGTACAAGCTCACGCCTAAGGAATGCCGGGATATAGAGTTTTGCTGTTTTATAGGCGGCTACGCACTAACCATCCCCGCTGGACGTCACGACGGACAGTAAGTCAAAAACGACAGTGCGTAGCTTTGACATCCATCCGCACGTCGTGTATTTTTTTGAACGATGTGCACGACGAAAAATGAGTCCAGCAAGGCAATCAGCTCAAGTCGCACGACGTGCGGATAGATCGTGTGTAGTGTTAACGGATGTCAAGCAATCGTGCATGTTTGATCATGCGTACGCTTGCTGTCTATCAAATCGTCATTTTCGAACAATTACAGTACATGTTTTTAGAGCACATTCGTTTAATAAATGTTTACTGTTTAATTTTACGTTACTTTATTCTTTAGTTTATATTTATTAAGTAACGATTCAGATAAAATTTCAGTTTAATAATTAGTTTAGTTTTTTCTTCGTTTACATAATAGGCCTACATTCAAATATCATTAGCAGTTATTATTTTAAATATTGTTATTATTAATTGTTTAATTACAAATAAGGGTTGCCAGATTTCAGAGATGAGAAATAGGAACACTGCCAGATTTCAGAGATGAGAAATAGGAACAAATAGGAACACATGTATCGACAATCGACATTGAATTTATTGATTTTATTTACAGCACATTTTATGGAAATATACTATACTCGACACAATTAACATGAGTACTTTTCACTTGAGCGTGCAATTCTCAACACTTTTTCATTAGAAAGTACATTCTTATAGAAATCACTGCAACTTTCATCATAATTGAAGTAAGTATACAACTCATTTTTTATTAGATCAACTGAACATCTGTTTCGCTCATCCCTCCATTTAATGTTCATAATGGAGAAAACTCTCTCTGTAAATGCATTTGATGGAAATATACTCAAAACAAATTTAACTAAAACTAAAACATTGCACAGATTTGATGCACCAATCAGTTCAATAATGTACAACCATCTCTGTGGTATTGTCATAGTAGTTAATTTTGCTTTCAACTGTTCATTTCCTTCCCCACAAAACAAATCAGAAACCCTAGTGATCTCTGAATACATACTATCTACACTAAAGTGATTAACAATACAAAGTGACTGCTAATTTTAAAATATTTTGAAACTCGGGTTTTTTTTCAAGTGATATGCAGTCCATTAAGGACAAAATGTTGCCATCACCAAAATCAAACCACTTATTTAAATATTTCAGACACACTTCATATATATATCTACATTCTCCCAATTCTCTTTCCTTTTCACCTGGGAAAAGGTCCTCCAATTTATCTAACAACTGTTGCACCTTATAACCAAAAAACAGATCATTTATCCTATGCTCTAACTCTGTTTTTATTTTCTCCATCACACAAAATACTTCACAAATTGTCAGTTCGTTTTTTTCTAAGTTGAGTACACCTGTGGAAAAAATTTCAGTTAAATGCAGAGAAAACTGGAGATATAATTCCATTATTATAATTTGTTTTTCTGAACCAGAGTCACCCATCAAGTTCTTTTTAATGAAGTTGGGGCAATCATCTATACTAGCAAAGTACGATATAATTGCAGGAAGATTTTTCAGCAATCTTTCTATGGCAGGCTTTAGGCTTAACCACCTTGTAGGTACATGTCTTAACAAACTACTGTATTCCATATCAACAAATAGAAAGAAATCTTTCAATTGAGATACTCTTTTAGCTGAATTTGAGAAATAATTGAAAGTCTTAATTACTAACATTTCAATATCTATGGACATAGCATTCATACCAGATTTACAGCAATTATGGACTATATGTGCACAGCAGTTTGATTTTATTATACCAGGATTTTCCTTTTTTAAGTGAACATAAACAGAGTTTTTCTTCCCAAAGTTTGCATTCGTATTGTCCGCAGTAAAGCTTGAAACCTGGGACAAATTCAATTCGTGTTTTGGGATCCTGTCCAAGATTTGCTCAGGCATTGGAGATGCAGATTCACGAGAGTCCTCATAAAAATCGAGAATTCTGTGGCACACACCTGCTTGCACATCAAAGTACCTTACACAAATAGGATAACACTTTTGATTTCCTTTGTTGGAAGCATCAAACCCCACACCAAAAAACTTGTTATCCTTTAACGTTTGAGTTAAATTATTCACGCTATTTGGCCCTAAAACACCCGTAACTAATGCCTCACATTTTGTTTTACCACATGTAATTTTATTTGCAATTGTCGAATCTGCGAATAACTGAGATGATATTTTCACAATGCAGTCAGTGCTGGCGTAGCTAAGGTGATGTTTAACCGTGTGATACACAAATGTAAGCTCAGAAGCAGTTATCTGAAACGAATAAAAGCACCTTAATAGCGCCTTTTCTTAAAAAAATCCTAAATAAACCTATTATTATCTTGAAAATTCTAAATGTTAAAATTGTCATGCACTTACATACCTTGTCTGATTCAACGGAGTCCACCTTGTAGAAACTTTTCATCAGCGTAGTTTGTACTGATGTTAAGGTTAAGCGTCTTTGTTTATGGCTTGCACTGTTAAAATGATGCCTAACATCGGTTACGCCACCGTGTGAAATGGAAAATCCCTCTCCAGCTTTTCCAACGCATAAAGTACACTTTGCTTTATATGCATTTCCTGAAACTGGCCGCAGTTCTGGAAAATCTTTCTCCCAAACCGGGCGATACACTTGCAGTCTTCTCTTCTGGTTTGTGCTGGTTTCAATACCTAGTTTTATTTTCGTGGGGTTTGTCTCACTCCCATCCATTTTGAACACACTACTAATACAAAAAGAATCACTTTCAAAACGTAAAATACACCCTGAACCGTCAGGCTGAACGATGGTTTGCGATGTTTATTTGTAGTGTAACAATAAACAGCGGCATGCAACGCAGTTCTGATCTGATGTCACATCCATCTCACTTAACTGCCATCATAATCATCACATGCTCCGATGCTCGCCCTAGCGTGAACAACAAAAACTGCATCAACGTATAATTTGCCACTAGATTCAAAAATACAAGTCATTATGCTTCATGTTCAAAATCGGAACATTTGGCGTACGGTTAAAGATTCGCACCGTACGCGGAACAAAACGGGAAAATTCCGTAATGTTCCGGCTAAAACCGTACGTCTGGCAACCCATTACAATTCATAATGGACCGTGAAATAACTTCTAAATTTATCGAAAAGTATAAATTAAATAGATGTCTGTGGGACGTATCCTCGGCAGATTACATAAAATGATTTTTACAAAACACAATGAGAACTAAACAACTTCTGACACGAGTTGCACGACAGTGTGGAGTTCACATCCATCACCGACGTGGGGCATGGTGGACAGCGGCGATGGATAGTGCGTAGCCGGCTTTAGTTGTTCATGCAAACCTCTTTGTAATTGTTTTCGTTGTTTGCAACTAAAACCTGATCGTCAGCAAACTTGAGCGTTCCGACCAGGGGCGGGTTAGAAGCGCGTGGTGCCCTATGCCGCCATCAGACTGATGCCCCCCCCCCCGAATCAAAATTCAATATTTTATTCATTATTTACACGATAAATGGCATACGCATACACAATTTCTAAAGTTAACAATTATTTTATTAAACTCTAAATTACAACAAATATTTAGCTAAATAGTGATTACAATGAGCATAGTAGTACTTAAGCTTAGCAAATACTAATCGATCCATTTTTTCTTGATTTTGCCTTAACTAAGTCTTGTATAATTTCTTCTAAATCGAGCGATTCAAGTACCTCGCTTTCAATATTCAACCTTGCTAACGAAGACAATCTCTCATCCCACATAGTTGAACTCACCATATCTTTAATGCGTTTTAATATAGAAAATGATCTTTCAGATTCGCAGTTAGCTTTTGGAATCGTCAAAAGCAGACGACAAGCAATGTATATATTCGGAAATACATCAATCATTTTTCAATCAATAATCCAGTTTAGTACTTTGAGCGGACAAACTGGAGTATCATGGAATCTATCATCTTCGTTCAAACGATTTGAAAAAACCTCATTCTTGCAATTTTACTCGTGTCACAAACTGCTTCAATTCTATTAGAAGATCGTTATTCAAATCGTTCGAGTAATCTTCTGTAAGAGCTTCCGCTTGATTTTTCAACTCGACACTCTCCATGGTTAATAACTGCGTAAGAAAACCAAACAATTGCGTAATGTGATCATAAGCTTTGCTTCGCTTAGTCAATTCAGCTGAATGGTGCCTCCTCTGACAGCCGAGTCCCTGGTGCCCCGTGCTGCAGCATACCCTAGCGTTATGGATAATCCGCCACTGGTTCCGACTAAATTTTATCTTTTAACATTGTCTTCAGTATTAAAATTTATAAGCTGTTGCTTCCATATTCTTACACTGTTGTCTACTTATAAAAACTTTAGGTGATTTATTAACCTTTGTGTAACCCGTTTGTTGATGATTAACAGCGAATCTTAACATTTTTTTTGCCATCTTCCTAAACTAGAATCGTTACAATTTGTTACAGTCTGATTAACTAAATTTCACTGGACATCAACTAAGCGGTGCAGACTTGTTGTCAGATCAACCTTTACTCTTTCCCGGTCAGTGGGCGTAATCTGATGCAAAAGAAAAAACTGGGAACCGACACAATTCCCGCGTGATAACTGTGCGGTTATTCTTAGCGTATTATTGCTAAATAATTTATTGTCAAGGATGCTTATGCTAAATTTAGCAGACCGAAATAAACGCGTTTTTATGCGTTTCAAAAAAATTCTATAAATGTTTCGGAGTATATCTAAATAAAATAGGGGAAGTGCAGTGAAGGTGTAATTTACCCGTAGCTAGAAATTATGACGTAGAAAGGCGAGCTGGAGTGGATACAAATATTGTTACACAACTAGAGGTGGGCCGATATTCCTATAACAGGTATTTTGGAACGATATTTTTGTGGAACGATTCAATATTTATATTTCCGATTCAACAATAACTGAAAGTGTTCCGATTACTCGCGGTTCCGATTCAACCCCCCTTACGCAACTAACGAATAAACAAGTAAACGAGTACTACGAGTACACGAGTTCGAAGCCACTTTTTAGTGTTGAATACTTCATTCTGCGCATGTGCCGATAGACATACAAGTACGAAACGAAGCAAAACAGCACGTTCAGAACATCTCTAGGCCAAAGAGACGAAGCTGTTTTTAATAAATGAGAAAAAATAATACTGATGTTACATTTATTCTCGTGTGTTATGCAGATATATAATACACATTATAGGCATAATAGCAAATTATATATTATACTAGTCACCAACTTGGTAAATTTTTAAAAAGCAAATTATATTGTGTTATAACCTACAGAGTGGTTGATAGGCCATATAGTACTTTTTGTTAATGTGATTTCGGAGATGATTTTAACTTCACTGCACATCTCACATAAATTTTTTTGACATTCTTTGTTGTGCTATTACGTGCACTCTAAATTTCATTGTCTGAGTTTGACAAGTGATTTGTCTAACCAAAATGGAATCAGTAATTTAATATTAAATCTGTGTCAGTTTGTTTAGTATCTATGAAAACTTAAATTAGCATTCCCAAAGGGAGATAGGGCTAAAATTCTCTTGTTTCTTTTAAACAGTAGCAGCTTAATAAAGTCAAGTGTAAAGTAACACTGTTAATACTTTTAGTTTCAATTTATTTCTTATAACCAAGTTACAGGTATATGTATAGTAGGTATATAATAACAGGTATTTGTACGTGTTATTTTTTTGGAACGGTTTCGTTCGTACCTGTTATTTTCAAATACTAGTTTAGCACATCTGGTGCTACTACACAACACTGTTCTGCCACTGACGATTAACAAGGAATTACTTTTGACATTATTCCTGGATTTTTTCAACATAAATCCCACATTCGAAAACAGTCCTATACAATTGAAAAAGGTTTTGGAGAACTTTGAACGCATACCTAACTGGAGCAAGGTCCCGCAGGCATCGCTTCTTACTTGCAACAGTCCAATTGTATATACTGTACGCAATTACAGAACGTTCTACATGTATCTCGGATATTCCAGCAGAGCCCAGCTGTAGTGTGTGTGTGTGTGTGTGCGCGCGCGCGCGCGTGCGTACATATTGCAAGACAATTACGTGACACTTGTCGAGTCTATTCCAGACCGCGCCAGTGTGACTGTGTTTAATATAATGTCTAAACTCGAACACGTACTAGCAAACGTTGTCAGTACCGTAATTACTACGTTGCATCATGTCCATAATAAGTATGTAAATATATAAGTATTTAGATGAATAACTCAATACATAAAGTCATTGTTATTTTATCTGAGAGTTGGTATCTTAAATTGTTTTTCACGGGGAAAGTAGTAACGGTTTCCACATTTCCTCTAATAAAAATGTGGCGGTGTGTTTGCTGGGGTTTTTGGAATCTGCTGAAGGTAAGGAATGTAAGGTTAGTAACGGGGTCAGCGCACTGTGTTCAAGGACACTGTTTTGGTGGTTTCGAGAGGCGTCTGTTTGCTGAACACGTCACCGAAAGTGACAGGGCATATCAGCGCGGTATAAACATAGGCATTCAGCGACGTTTACTTCGGGCGATTACTCGGTGCGTTTAAATGGCGATTGGTGACAGGCCATTATTGTGTGGGACTCTATTAGTTGAAATTATTATTGCGTGTGGACAAATGCAATTTGAATTATTGTACGAGTATAATCTTGTTGAATAACTGGTTGATTACAAACTGTTTAATTGTGATAATTAAAGCTGATTTTTAATGACTTAATTGGTGTCTTGTATTTTGTTTTCCACTGCACCATACGACGATCAGTTAGACCGCCGTAACAATGCATTGTTGTCAGGGTGGTGTCAAATTTCGAACGTGCTTGAGGATGAACTAGTGTTGAATCATGAAAAATTTCAAATGATTGCTAGCTGTGTGATGGAGAGGACCTTCTGCGTGATTTTGTGTCTTCCGAGAGGCAATCACTGCCGGTCCCGTCAATGAAGTGTCCTCGGCCCCTTCCGTCAGCTTGGACTCCAGACGACCACCGATCGTCACGCTGACCGGGCCGTCCTACGCCTGCAACGCTAGCTCGGCCCCCTCCGTCTACGTCCCGAGACAGCTTGGACTCCAGACGACCACCGATCGTCACGCTGACCGGGCCGTCCTACGCCTGCAACGCTAGCTCGGTTCGCTCCTGGACTGGACGTTTAGTTTGAATTTGCTTAAAATTCAAAATGGCCACGTTTCAGTAAGTCCGTTTGTCTTTCGTGCTAGAATGTCTCTCTCTGCTGTTATCTCGCAATGATTTGTGTTGGCTGTGTCGGTGCTATACAACGGTGGAGACAAGACAGTCGATGTCAGATTTAGCATTTGATCTTCAAACGATCAGCATCAGCATCATTTGCAAGGAGAGACACGTGTAGTAACCTGCCTTACGTCAAGTTGATTACTTTGCACAAAACCGACTATTTGTGAAAAAACAAATATTAGTGAAAAACGAGTTCTGCCACAAAAAAGGGAGACGTGTATAATAACCTGCACGTTACTTCGAGTTGTTTTTTTTTTCTACGTGGTTCTGACAGAAAAGCGAGTATTATTTTAAAGGCGTATTCTAAATTTCGTATATACTTTTGATTCGCACGTTAACCTAAGAACGTCAAGTTTTGGTGTCACAGGCGCTGATGGATGTTAAATTATCGCTAGAAACGTTTTTCGGAAAAGACATGAAAATGGAAAACGATTGCAGTCGTCTTTTATATCGTACACAAATATATTTTTGTACGATTTCTGTTATCAGATTAAAATAATATGCGATATTCACTACAGACCGATACCAACTATCGCGCAATCGATATATCGAAAATTAGTGTAGGTACGGTTATTGGGTAAAGTACGCAGATTTACAATAAGCTCGTGATTATTATGGTTATACTCAAAATAATTCGTTTATTGCATCAGCAGATCAGAACCGTGTGGACGTGATCGCGGTCGCGTTGTTCTCACCAGAGTTATTTCGATAAGTCGACACGCATCACCAACGTTTCATTACTGACGCCGCCGTAGTATTCAAACTCAGACTAATTTTAAAAGAAACGAAGAATTCCCCCCCCCGTGTTTTTTCACGCTTAAGTTAGTTCTGTTAGTTGTCAGGTAGGTTCCGAGTACACTTCTTACACTGTCTTAAACTTTTTATGCGTTCGTCTATTTCGAGTATTCAGTATTGAGTCCATAAAATTATTCAGTGACATACATCCAAAAACAATTAAACTAATGTATACAGGCCTACTTTATGTGTAAATTACAATCGCATGTTCTGTATTAAAACCGCGACGCCTACCGTTATAGTAATATCAGAACTGCGACCGCAGTAACTACGGAGAAACAGTAATAATATTGTAGTGGCAGTGCACAATGTATCGAATTCTATTTTCATTTTCACAGTGAAGCCGCCGCGCCAACAGAATGAAGTATCTATTATTATAATATGGGATGCGCCAGATTCCCAACTAGTCGCATTTTCCTACTATTATTTTTAAATTGAATTAATAAGCTTGCTGCTTTAAAATGCGTTCTGTTGAAAACAAATGTCAGCTGTTTGTTATTTAGAAAAATAAGTAATCATTCACAGCTTTTTTTGTTTTGATTTCTATCTGTGTTTTGTCATAACCAACCCTTGATGAGGACTTAATATCTCTTGCCAGTTTGTAAGGATTTAAATATATTTTGTTTATTTTTTTGTACACCTGGAGCGTTTAATATTCTCTTTTAAGTGTACACCAATAGCCATCAATCTTTCCGCTTTCTGCTGCATTATGATATTACTAGCTCATATACCTTCGCTTTGTGTATACACTCGTGTTAATTCGTCCATATGTTAACTTGCTGCTAATTAATTTCATTGCCCCAACAGTTGATTTCATATTCTTGAGATTTTAGACGTTGCTTTCTAACCTCTACTTACACTTCTTTACGCTCGTTTTTTCTGTTTTCCTTTGTTTTTATCAGGTACTAACTCTTGCTGTTATTGTTTCTACTATGTAACTGAAATGATAATCATAATAATAATCATCATCATCATCATCATCCTCAACGTTTAAACCAAGAATGGTTTGTTCCGGTCTCAAATAGGCAAAGATTAAAGCTGGTCACTCCAGCGCTTCCTCGGACGTCCAACACCTCTCCATCCCCTCGGCTTATAGTTCCGTGGTAACTTAGTTTGGGGATGCGGCAGTCATCCATTCGCCAAAGATGCTCCCACCAATTCAGCCGATACTAGGCGATCCTGTCGAGTATACTCATAATATTCAGTTCCTGCCGTATATCTGTGTTTCTTCTATGATCATGGAGAGTATACCCTGGCACGTGCCTGAGAAATCTCGTTTCACCCGCTTGGATGCTACTGGCCTGGCCTTTCGTTAAAGTCCAATTCTCAGACCCATAAAGAAGTGTGAGAAGAGCCATCACCTTGTAGAATTTTAGGCGTGTTCCTTTACTCGCTGACTTAAGGGTTCGCCTAATGGTCCCGCACGTAAGGTTGAACTTATGCAATTTATTCACAACGTCGCTGCTTGTATTGTAAGACACACTGTAGCCCTGGTATCTTGGCGCAGTACATACCGAGGTTATCACCTGGACGTATGCGGTACTGACCCAGCCCCGTCTCGGTTCCTTCCGCACGTACATTAAACTGGCGTGCCGGGCGTCGTCAAGAGAACGTACACCGAGTCCACCCATAGGGAGCGACGACGCTTTGCAACTCCATTGGGATATTCTCAGACCGAGGATAGGCGTATCCAATGACCGGCAGCAGATCACATACGCGCTGACGCCCAATCTCCTTGTTATAGTCGGGGCCGAGCAGGAGTGGAAACAGTTGGCCCAGATGAGCGGACGCTCGATTGTGAACTGTCTGGGCGCGTATAACTATTTCAGTCTGTACCAGTGCAGGGAGACATATCGAACTCCTCAGCGCAAACGCTGGTTGTACATTGCTTCACCCAAGCGTAGGTAAAGGATATGACGGTATCAAACTATAATTTAGATTTTTCTCACCCAGTACACTTGCGCAATGCAATTTCCGTCCGACGGTCTTCTTCTCTTGTTATGCCGTTATTCGGACAGACGTGACGTCACTGGATGACCGCGTTCGCACTGCCTATCGCGGTACAGACAGGGGTGGGGACGAACGGAACCGGACCATCCCCCAAAGGGTCGAAAAAGTTGACGAATTTTGTTAGTCTCTTAATTTTAAAGCCGTTTATTATTTTTTCACCTGTGTACGCCAATATAGTAGTAACTATTTATTAAATATACAAACAGCTTTATTACACAACATTAGCGTATGCGTTTGAAATATGAAATATAGGACAATCAATACAGTCAATAAGTATGTTGACCGTTCTTGTTATAAACAACGTTCCAAAAACGCGTATTTTTTATCGCGTTAATACTGTTTACTTTAATGAGATTGATTTCAGCCTCTTTAAAGATAGTAATGTTGAATAGTCTTGGCTTGTTTTTTCTTTTGTGTGAAGCCGACCCGACCCCGGACCCCCCTCCACAATGCCAAATTCTAGATACGCCATTGGATGCACAACATGTTTATTTTACAAACATTCAACGGCACTGGCTTTGTCCTGACAAATATCACGAATTAACATTAGCATCGACATTGTAACACGGCAATATTTGAAGTAGATCTGAGGTATAAGATTTTGCATCTTATGTGTCATATAAAATTTTACTACAGAACCTGTTACGTTCAGACTTTCTGAGATACAATCAAGGAGAGAGAGGGGGAGACAGATAGACAGACAGACAGACAGAGAGGCAGACAGAGACAGAGGCAGAGAGAAGAAAGGTAGACATTTAAAAAAACACGGGATGTTTACTGCAGGTGGCCACTGATAAGGTCTTCATAATAATGAGCTGACTATACTAATTGTGATATAGACAGTTTAAAGAAAGGTAAACAAAATGCGGGGATTAAATCTAAAATACCATAAAAAATGTCTACGTCATAAACACGTTAATATTTTTTATGAATTGCAGACTTTATTTTTTATTTATTCGCGTTGTTTAGTAAGCTATTAGCCGGACATTAAAAGCGTGCATATTATTTACACACAATTATATTTAGACAAAGAGCGTATTATGTAGCGTGCAAATATTTGGCACGACCCCGACGGATCGAGATTCACGTGCGTGGTGACATCACGTCGATTCCCCTCTACCGTTAATAATAATCAGCTGGTGCTGTAGTAAGTTGGTCATGTGTCCGTCTCCCAGCTGTGTGTTCGTTCGTCTTTCTCTCTACTGTGCGTTTATTTGAACAGAGAGATACTTTGGATGTGGTCACCTAAATTTAGTTAAACTAGTGTGACCTTCCCCCCTTAAAATTTATTTTTAGATCGCATTTCTTACTGAAAAAAAACTGTTTCCACGTTCCGGTATTTTTGTCTCTCGACCGTGCATAACATCTGCGAATTCTCTCTCTATCATGTGTATACATCATAGCGGACATTTATTATTTCTCGTTAACCGACTTGAGTTGTGCTATTTTCTCTTTCATGTGGTATTAAGAACAGTCATGTCAATGTACAAAAGTTAGTTTTCGTTAAGTGAAAAATAAAGTTAGAAAATTTACACACCTTTGAAAAGAACCAATTTCTCTGTGAGCTTATTCATTAAACTGCGTTGTCTCGAGCATGTATATAGTCTTTTTATTCTGAAAAGTTGGAGTTTTATTATTATTATTTCCGGCTGTACAATGTCTACACATTTTCCAGAACCGAAGATTACAGAAGTGATTGAATTCTGATCTTCCACTGCTGCTTGTCCATCCAAAGATCTTCAATTACTCGTTTCATTAATATAGACTGAATTTCTTCTATCCAGGTGATAGGTGGTCTTCCTATTTTTCTTCTTCCTGGTGGGGGGGGGGGTCCATTCCATAACTCTTCTTGGCAATCTTTCCTGTGCCATTCTTTTCATGTGTCCATACCATTCTAATTTTTTTGTTTGAATAAAAATTAACAATTGAATTTTTCACATTCATTCTATCTTTAATGACTTCATTTCTAATTTTCTCACGTCTGGACACTCTTGCCGAACGTCTCCAAAAGTCCATCTCTGCTGACATTAATTTTGTTCTTGTGTGTTTATTAGTAGTCCAAACTTCTGAGCCATGATACTTCTAACACTGGTTTTAAATATTTTAGTTTTAGTTTCTGCTGTAATTTGCTTATCCCACAGGATTCCATTTAAAGTAGATATAACCACCTTGTATATTCCATACTCCATAGTCCGTTTACGTAGCGTTTGTCGTTTCCTTTAATTGAATCCATCCGGCTGCAATCTATTTGGTTTTTTAACACTTAGGCCTACTTTTTTTCCAATGAATGGTGAGTTGGCCCATTGCAGTAACCGCCAACCTGGAGGACCGGGCAATTTCCAATGAATGGGGAGTTGGCCCATTGCAGTAACCGCCAACCTGGAGGACCAGGCAATTTCCAATGAATGGGGTGTTGGCCCATTGCAGTAACCGCCAACCTGGAGGACCAGGCAATTTCCAATGAACGGGTAGTTGGCCCATTGCAGTAACAGCCAACCTGGAGGACCAGGCAATTTCCAATGAATGGGGAGTTGGCCCATTGCAGTAACCGCCAACCTGGAGGACCAGGCAATTTTTAATCAAGGTTTACTTCCTTTAGTCTGTGATAAACCAATATCCAACTACAAAGCACCAGCTGCTAGTTTTGGTCCGCCCCGGGTATTTTATTTGCCCGGTACCCACCATATCTGGTGAGCGCACCTGGGAAGGAGCCCGATGGGAGACTAGCAACTCCACACGGGGGGGGGGTTATTTAATTGATTGTGTAAAATCAGCCATACATAATTGAAACAATAATGTATCCAGCTTAGTGTTGCCTCAAAGACGACAAACTTGAAAATTAATATTAGGCCTGATTAGGGTAATATTCAGCGACCGCTGGGAGTTACAAAAGTTGAAAAAAACGTGTTTCTTTTCTTGTACCCCTACACGTAGTCCTACTAATCACCTGTTCACATATTGCATTTGCTTATTATTAATTATTATTTACCTGCATTTTTAGAAGCACCAATTCAACCCTAAATATACCAAAAATGACGAGTACAGTTACATTCCACTTTATAGAGCAATCAACTAAGTCTTGTTTGCGTGAACCACTCAGCTTCAGCATCATGAATCGGTAACAAATTTTCTCCAACTGTTTCCTGATCGTCTTCCTTCGTCATTCCTCCCACATATCCTTATCGACGCCTTCTCCACACCTTTTCTTTTGTCTGCTTGGATGGCCGCCTCCTACGTTTGGTTTACCAGTTCTTCCCTTATTAGACTTAGAACTATTTTACTTCTTTTTCTGTTTCAGCCATCTATGGGCCGCGATTAAGCAGCTTCCCTTTACTTTTTTCTTGGCAGTATTTCTTCATTCTCTGACATATTCTTGCACGTTTTCTTCCGATAACATCCTTTTGTTTCTTCTTGTTTTCTCCTCGAACAGATCCTTCACAATTTTCCTTCTGAACACTTCTCTATTTCTCATATTTTCTTCCCTGATTCCAGATTTTTTACATTTTCATGGACTTCTTTCACCCCATATTTACTGTGTTTCTATTCTCCTGGAAGATGAGTATCGTGCTTGCAATGCTTTCTGACCTCTGAAGATAGGCCTACAGATCATTCTGTGAAACGTGCGACAAGTTTTCATACATTTACTAATAAAAATCAAATATTATACTTCCAGCAGTAGTCTGTTCTTATAATTACTACTATAAATATATAAATGTTATTTTAGTTGTAGCAGTAACCATAAGTTTATCGCATTCCATTATTTATAATCGCAGATGCCTAAGTGATTAGGCCTTCTTTGTCGATATATGTGCACTTTTCCGGGCATACGACTAATTAACTCGTTTTGTAATGTACCGTGTTTATTGTATCCTAACCGGCGTCTCTTTACTGGGACTCTTGCAAGACCATTTTCATTTAATTCATTCCTTATGTTCCTTTTTTCAAGCTTTCACCTGAAACATACCGTAACTCTCAAACGTTATCCGTTATCCGATTTGAGCCACAAACGAAGCCTGGTCTTTATGAAATGTTTCTTCTCGTCACGCCGACGATACAGTCTTTCTCATTCGTGCAGTGTCCTGAAACATTCTCTCTTTGTTTCAAGTTTGAACACGGCCGGATTAAGTCTATGGGGGGCCCGGGGCTATTTAAGAGCAGGTGCCCATGTACGATATTTTCGAGTTTTGCACAATACTTTACTTTATTCAGATGATTATTTAATAAATATAATAAACAATATATTGTTCTTAAACCTTATTTTTACTCACATATTTTTTTTATTTTATACTGACTAAATAGATGTTGAAACTGTTTACTATTATTTTATTTTGCAGATCTTTTTACAATAATTAACAGTACAAATAAATTAGAGAATAGAAAATAATTTAATTGAAATATTTCTTTCTCCTCTTCTTTTCGGCAAACTCTGCTAACAAATCATCCAAATCCAATGTGTTTAATAATTCTGTTTCAATAGTTAATCTTGCTAAATTAGTTAAGCGGCCGGAATTTTTAAATGATCGGGCATGGCCCCCCCCCCGATAAGCGAGGCCCGGGGCTTTAGCCCCCCACTCTTAATCCGTCACCGCTTTTGAAGTGTAAATATTTTTATTTTTCCGGTGGTATCTTTTGTAGACTGTCGACTGTCTGAGTTTCCAGAGAACGTCATGGTTGGTGGTTCCTTACCGTTCTTGCTTATGTTACAAATTTGTTAAATAACGTGAGATTTTTATACAAGTCTGGAACGGTCGATCATTAACTTCAGAGTAGAGCCTCATCTCTTCATCTGCTTTCTGAACATCGGTAAAGTGTTTATTCTCGTCTAAGGACTTCAATTTTCCTTAAACTTACTCTTGATTGTTGTTTTTTTCTTTTCTTCCCAAGTTTGGTGTCAGTCTATTACAGGCATAAACGCGATTTAACTCCCAAAATGATAAATACTGAGTTGACAGTGTGGTGTAGCGTTATCTACTACCACTAGATAGTGGCGCTACAGCCCAAGCCCCGGCCTCCAGAATAACGTGCCTCCGCTCCTCTCTATCCTGTGCGACTCTTCTCATATCTTCATCTACATCGTCCACCCATCTTCTTCTTGGCCTCCCTTTTGCTCTTCTTCCTCCTGGTCCTCTAATGAATACTTTTGTCACTGCTTTTTCCTCTGTCATTCTTTGCCCACCTAGTTCTGACTTGCTTTATTGCTGTGACGATGTCGGGTTACTTGTATAGATCGTACAATTTGCCACTTTCCAGTATCTAGTACACTCCAAATATCCTCCTCAGAATCTGTCCTCATTCGCCACTTTCCAGTATCTAGTACACGTCCATATATCCTCCTCAGAATCTGTCCTCATTCGCCACTTTCCAGTATCTAGTACACCTCCATATATCCTCCTCAGAATCTGTCCTCGTTCGCCACTTTCCAGTATCTAGTACACCCCCATATATCCTCCTCAGAATCTGTCCTCATTCGCCACTTTCCAGTATCTAGTTAAACTCCCCTCCAAATTTTGTACAATTTTTGTTGTTGAGGGGGGTTACTTAAAATTTAATAACTAGCCACGAGGACTAGACGGAAGCATAAAATGGCTGGAACCATCTTGAAAAAGGACTTGCAAATAAAACAATCAGTTAACAACCCTTCTTTTTTTGGTGCTCGCTCATCTTTATACAGTCAATATAATCAATAAGTAAAATTTTCATGCTGCTGGCAATAATTAATTATTCAGTGTTCAATACAGTGTTTAACAATTGACTTCTGTGTATCTCAGATTCGTTCTTAATTTTCATTTTACGAACAAAGATGTAGACATATATACATTTAGTACATATCAATAATAATCGCCAATGCTGATAACAATAAAATAATTCAAGCATAACAGGTGGATCCTTTTAGCACCATTAAAAAAAATACGTATATCACAAATGTATATCCATCTGACTAGTTCTAACAAAATCTTAATCTTTCTGAACATGAAAATACTGTTTATGTCTTGGCCTTTATACCAATCATTATATGTATGTATACTATCTGTCTCAATGAGAATTGCCAATAGCAGTAACAACCAAAATTATCAAGTAGTATACAAAGTGGATACTTTTGACAAAGTTAAGACTATAAATTTTGACTTGTAGTTGTAACAAAGTTTCGATCATTATAACAAAGAAAAATACGGTCTTTACATCTATAACACATACTATATATATCCCATATCTGTTAATGCATTGACAATACTAATAACAATAGTAATTAATTGAGCAATATAGAAGGTAGGTCCTTTAACACAGTCAATAATAATCACAAATATATATATCCACAGGACTTGTTCTAATTTTGATTCATCAGAATATACAAATACTGTTCAGGTGTATACTTTCTTTGTGAAATGAAAACCGGTGTGGTGTTGCGGACGAGATTTTATAAACGGAATCGGCCCACCTGCACATTTGTAGACTTGGCAATACCCGTTAGATCCTGTGAAGAAAGGTGGGTGAGGTTGATGGTTAGTTCATCATTCCGGCTCATTTCCTTCTATCCAGCAGTCTTTTGATGTTGAGGGGCATCTCTAAGCCTGACGGCGATGGGGGAGTGTTCTTGTGTCCAGCTCTGACGATGTGGCGGTTGTAGTTGTCATCATCAGGTCATTCACCCCTCTCTTGGCCTGTGCGAGAACCCTAGAACAAACTTCACTTGTAGAATGCCGTCGGGAAATATAACCACCCACAAGCTCACTCGCTCCAGTACAAAATAAGCCACACACACACTGTGGGAATTTTTTATCCACACTACCACTCTGTTGTTAGCTATATTGCTCAGTGTAATCATGAAGTTTGAATTCACATTTACGTTCAAATTAACATTTCCACCATTCAAGGCCTTTACATTTATTTACTTTTATTTTTATTTTTTACCTTTTAGCTTACTTCTTTTACCTTTAATCTTTCAAACAATTAAGTATAATTACCATGTGCTCGCCCATCTACCGGAAGTAAAATATGAGTCACACACATACAAAATTGCCATGCATTCTTCCCCTTAATTAAACAGAATTAAATACGTAACCCCTTATGCATACATAACAGTGAATAAAGAATTGTCCTCACCTAAGACACTATAAATTACTACTCCATATTAGTAGAAGAACCCCTTGCTTGCCACGCCGCCAGACCTCGAAGTGCTCCGTGGAATGATCGAGAAGAAAATGAGAGAAAGACACGGTTTCTTTAAAACACGAGGCCACGGAAAACTAGCCTGTAGCAATCGGTCAATCAGCTGATTAACCGCCCACTCTATAACATCGCCGCGAGACAGTAGCGGCGCCCTGAATTTCGTTACCGTTCGCCAGCGCGGCATTTACTAAGATAATTACGACCTTGGCTGTCTTCTGCTACGACGTCACGGCGGGATAATATAAACTCGCCGGAGCAATTCCCCTCGCAACGACACACTAGTACACCTCCATATATCCTCCTCAGAATCTGTCCTCATTCGCCACTTTCCAGTATCTAGTACACCTTCATATATCCTCCTCAGAATCTGTCCTCATTTGCCACTTTCCAGTATCTAGTACACCTCCATATATCCTCCTCAGAATCTTTCTTTACCATCTTTTCATCATATTTTCTTGGGCTGAGGTGATGGTCCGGGGTCCAAAGGACATGTGACTCGAACATATGCTTTCATAGAAGAGAAATGCACCAGCTTCTCCATCCCAACTCCACTCTCATCTACACGTCGGTGGGCCCTGTTACGCCAACCAATCCACTCCAAGGTTGTGGTAACCAATCCCTTCGGCTTAGTGGATCGGTAAGCAAACGAGAGTTGGGGGTTCTGTCAGGGCAGTCTGGGGGTATCCTGGGCCCTGGGGTGGCAGGATGGTGCACATCGGCAGCAGGATGTGCATCTAGTGTGGAGGCGGAGGAGGCTGTAGTAGCCCAACGGCTCAGACATGGGTTGAGTCAGTTAGCCTTTTGCGACTGGGCAGAGAGAGCTCGTCAGCTGAGGTGAAAGCAACCCTCTAGGTGAAGAGCACCTCGAAATCAAAGTTCGTGGTCCTCCAGGTTCGGGATCAGATCGGAGAATTCACATATCCCATCTGTGAAACCTATTTTATGTGCAGAAACCTATCAGATTTTCAGTTGTCTACACTTGACCGGGACAACTGGTGGAGGTTGTTAAAGGAGGCTGAAGAAAAAGAAGAAGAAGACGTGATGGTCCGGGCTTCTGAAGCATATAATGTGACGTTATCTATGTAGACAAATTTTCGTGTTCCATCCCTCGATTGCGTTGTTTGTCCTGTTTTCTTCCAGCTGAACTTCCAGATGTATAACTTACAGACTTGTCGAGGAATTCGTGCAGTTTCGTGTTTGCTTAGGAGAATAAGGAGAACCATACATGACTTCCATGTTCTAAGATTTATATTTAAAATCATTTTCGAAATGAAATATTTCCATAGAAACTACTTCTTTCTTCAGCCGAAAAGTCTGGTTTTGCAGAAAACATTGGACCACGACCAAACAGCTCGGCAATGATTTTTAACAACGAACTACTTCTTTGTTGCCGATAACGTAGTACACATATAAAAAATTATCACCTCCCCCTTCAACTACACTTTTCATTTATAGATATTTCATCTACCTGTCTACAGTGGATTATTATGACCTTCTTTTCAGGATACTTTATTTATCAAAATTAAGTACTTTACTCTTGTTAAAACATAAAACGTTGCAGGTAAACTACGCCTTTCCCCTTAACCGATCTTCACCAAAATCAATAGGCCTTGAGTCCTCTACAACTCGGGCACATACAACAAATTATTTGATTCTGTTTTAATTTGCGGCAGTTATCGTTCGCCATAGAAAAAATTCTACGCACAGACACTTTTCGGAAAATGACTTTTCTTCATGTTTTGAGGGTAGTCCAGTCAGAATCAGCCCTTATCTCGAATACGATTTTTTTCACCATCACCATTTCCTTATGGAACATGGAAGTAAAAAAAGCAAGAAAGGGAAAACAAGAAGCTAAGTATTCGGTAAACTTGTTCCAAGATTTAATCGACTTTCTCAACTTTTTAATTTAACAGTATACAGTATATAAGGTTGCAAACAGCGTGCAGAGACACAGACAGACAGACAGACAGACAGTGGTACTGCGCACAATCCGCTGACAGACGGTTTGTTTGGGGCGAGACGCAGTGGGGTTCACTTTGTGCGAGTATCTCGGCCCGTCTCTCGCTAATGGACGGCCCTGCGGTTAAAGACGAACGAGCTATTCTTAATATAATAATAACAATTATTGTTATTGTTATTATTACTATTTGTTCTGTACCGTAGAATATTATATACAAACACAGAATCAAAAGTTATTTACGTTATCGGGATTGTATGACAATCAATCATTTTGCGTATATAAATATTTACTACCGCGCTTTACAAAGTGGAACACAATAATTTGATTTAGATAGACTCGTATTTTATCAGACTACATCCGTTCATAAGTGTGTATAATTTGAACGGTTTACTGATTTTGCGTGTATGTAAATAAACATTTTCCTACGTTTATGTAGTCTAACCCGGTTAATATACTACCAATAACGTCATTTGTATACGATCATTAACAAATATGTTACAAACGATCTACTTATCATTTTCAGCATCATCATTATAGATCGGTTACAAATTAATACATTTTTCTGTCTTCCTCCGTCATTCCTCCCTTATATTGCTTATCGACGCCTTCTCTCCACCTTTTCCTTGTCTGCCTGGCAGCCTCCCTTCTGCGTTTGGGTTGCCAGTTCTTCGCATGTTAGACTTAGAATTGTTTTCCTTCTTTTTTTTTTGTTTCAGCCATCTATTGGCTACAATTAGACAACTTCCATTCACTTTCTGAATTTCATTTTCATTCGCCAGTATTTCTTTATTATTTGGTTCGTTCTCTCTTGTTTTTCTTCGGATGACATCCATTTGGTTCTCCTTGATTTCACATCGGTCATATTCTCACCTCCGCAATTTGCCTTCTGAACACTTCTCTGTTTTCCATTCCCATTGTCTTCCCTGTTCCGTATTTGTTTAGATCCTGATGCGCTTCTTTCACCCATGGTAGTTGTGGTGTTTTTACTTTCCTGGAAGATGAGGATCTTGTTTGCAATCCTTTCGGGCTCCATACTTATAATTCATCCAATGAAATCCATTTGTTGTTTGATAGTTATGGTTGAGATTTTCTCAGACTTGTCATACAACGCTTGTTTTAATCTCAGATAAAATATACGTTCCTTCTCGATGTTTTTATTGGTCTCAAGATTTTCCTCAGAAATTTCCCTTTTCCCTTTCCATTTCCGAGAGTCCTTCGCAAGATACCATCTGTGACGCATTTAAATATTTCTGCCTGACTACCACTGAATTTCTGTACTGTATCGTTTGAATGGCCTGATAGGACAGTGAGTTTTCTAACACAGTCTGCCATCTTTCTCGCCCTTTTCTCCTTCGTTGCCTTCTCATCAACGTTCGGGAGTAGGATCTCATCCAAGAACTTGACCTATTGAGCACTTTTGGTATTATAATATTTCTGCCTGACTACCACTGAATTTCTGTACTGTATCGTTTGAATGGCCTGATAGGACAGTGAGTCTTCTAACACAGTCTGCCATCTTTCTCGCCCTTTTCTCAATCGTTGCCTTCTCATCGACGTTCGGGACTAGAATCTCATCCAAGAACTTGACCTATTGAGCACTTTTGGTATTATAATATTTGGTCCTCATCGTTCAGGTTTATGGTACTCTGTCTTCCCAAAAGATTTTTCTAAACTCGCTTCCATTGGTGTTTCTTTCAGTATTTATATCTGTTTGGTTACAACCCCTTAATTCTTCGCAAAGAACACTACCACTTCTGAGAAGACGAGCATTCAAAACTTAAGCCAGTCCCTTGGTGGCGTAATCTGATTCTGTTCATAATTTCTTTCTGCCATTTATGGATTACGATCTCTCCAAGACTCAGTTGAACAAGGCTGGAGAGAGACAGTCTCGCCTCTCCCCTGTTTATGTTCTGATTGTTCTAATAGTTCTCCACACTTACGACGGGGTATTCATTAATGTTTATTTTACCAGTGTTGTTTACAACCACTTTATTAACCTTTAGTTTTTTTTTACAAATAAATCGATTTCACCAAGTTTACAAATAAATAGGTTCCACCAACTTAATTTTAAAACTATAAAGTTGTGAAGGAAGTCGATCCATAAAAATGTCACGGTTACAGTATTTGCATGTTTCTTCATCCACTTTCGGGACGACTTCTGTAACAGACAACAGAAATTTACTAGTAATTTAAATATCGCTTGCATAATCAATTATCATCATCTTCACAACATGGCATAGGTAAATTACTGCCTGTTCCGCCTTTAAAAATCCTCCAGCCATCTCTTCCTGGGTCTAGACCTGTGTCCTTTAGGTTTGTATTTTTAAAATGCATATTAGTTCTTGGTATCCAAGTCACGTATGAATAGTAAATTACAGATAAATAAATCACCTTATATCCGTCGTGTGACTTCGTTACGTCGATTAAAATGACGCGTTTCGGAACATCTGCTCCATCATCAGATTAAATCGCTCTATCGATTTATCGACGGTGTCCAATCGGCTTCGTCGTGGTGCGCACCATTTAGAAAGCGAGTGAATTACATAGTGGACAATTATTATGTGTAACATGTGATTTTAACTATTAACGACCTCAATAGAGCGATTTAATCTGATGATCGAGCAGATGTTCCGAAACGCGTCATTTTAATCGACGTAACGAAGTCACACGACGGATATAAGGTGATTTATTTATCTATAATTTACTTGTATTTTTAGATTTGTTTTGCCAGTCTGGAATCTGACATTCTTTTTAATCTTACATTTCTTTTAATATGGTGTTCTTTCCACCATTGTTTGTAATCTTTTAATTTTTCATTCAAGTTAAAATCTTGTAGGGTAATTCGGGGATAGATGGACCACGTTTTTTCTTTTGTTAATGTTTACCAAACCACAATTAATTTTAAACTTATAATCGCACAAATCATTATAAAATAACTTATTCATCAATATGATATTTCATTGAAACTGTAACTACGTAGCAAATCATTTTTTATAATGTGGGGTGGTCCATCTCACCCGGAAATGTCTGGGTGAGATGGACCACACTTTTGGGTGAGATGGACCTCATGGAAAAATGTTGAAAAACAACTCATTTAAATCGAAAAACCTTTTATTTACAATACAGATTAATGTTTTCCCATTTTTCCCTCTTACCACAATAATCACACTTGTCATTAAATCGAGTGCACCCCTCGTGCATCCAACGTTCACACTTTAAACACCTAATCCAGTTATCCTTTTTGGTTGTTTCAGTGTAGTTTTCTCCACATCCGACACATTCATTCTCGTCCCAATCTGCACAAGACTCTTCGTCATCCATAACCAGTTCGTCAAGCTGTGTAACATTCCCCAAGGTGCTGTCAGATGAGAATGACTCTCGCCTTTTTCTCACAGTTTTATTATTTCTTAATCGTTTATTTTTGCCTCCTTAGCATTTCCTTCTTTTTTCTTCTGTAGAGCTTCTACTTTCACTTTTTCTTTTTCAACTTTGTCTTTTTTAATAGCTAGGTTCTCTGGTGAATTCAACACAGTGGCAACACTTGAAGACTTTCTTTTAAGCTTCTTAATATTTTTTAAATCAGGTACAGGTGCTATCTCATTTAGCATTTTGCTTGGAGTCATCTGGTCGTGTGTCGACGTATTTGGCATTTCACGAACAAGCTTTTTTTCCATAGGCTTAACTTGGTCGTGTGTCGATGTACTTGGCATCTGAAGGTCAAATTGTGTAGGCCTATCTACCATGACAGACGCATTTGTCTGAACTGAAATGGGTTCAGTGTTGAAGTGTTGAAACGGAAATGTTGAAGTGTTGGTTTGTTAGTAGCTTGCTGTTGGCTTGGTCCAGGTAGGTCTACGACTACTTCAGGCACTTCAATGTCTGATACCAAATAAGCATGGTCTGGTATTACATCACGGTTGAATGGAATTGTACCTGTTGCTTTGAACCCATTTACACCATTTCCAACATTTGCTGATTTGGTCCAAGCAACATTAAGAAGGTTAGAAAATTGAAGGCTATTTATCTTCCTCGAGGGATGAGTTCTAATGAAACTATTGGAAGCCTGATAGAAATTTGCTTTCAGAGATTTGAAAAATGACCGGTCCAGAGGCTGCAGCCAATGTGTAGTATGAGGCGGTAAACTGAAGAGAATTATATCATTTTCTTCAGCAAATTCTAGCATCTCTACACTGCTTGTATGTGAAGTACGACCATCCAGTAATAGAAGAACCTTGCCAAAAGGTTTTCTAGGCGTAAAATGGTTTTTGAGCCAATCAAAAAAGAGTTCGGAGTTGACGTACGCAGATTTTTGGGACATTCGAATTTCAGTCCCAGGTGGCATTCCATCAGAAAATTCTGCTTTTTTATTTTTACCTTTGTAAATGCAAAATGGGGGAAGAAACGTCCCCTCGCCATTGCAGCAAGCCAGACAAGAAATAGTTTCCCCTTTTTCACCAGAGGTTATTGAAGTTACATTTTTCGAACCTTTAATAGCCACCACCTCCCCAGGTTTATTATTTAGTTGTAGACCTGTTTCATCCATGTTGTATATGCTACCAGGCTTGTCAATAAGATCATTTTCAATAAGGACTTTTTCCAGCAAATCAAAATACTCAGTGACAGTTCTTCTGTCCATCCCTTGTGCTCGGGCAACCGACACGCCTTCGGATTTTCTAATGGAAAGATTTGGATGTCGAGCAAAGAATGGAGTCAACCAGTCATATCCTGACTTTTTGTTTTCTTTATTAAATTTGTGCGGAATTTTCATTCTTTCCGCTAGTTCGTAGGCAATGGACCTAACGGAGTCCCTACGTGGGGTGAAGCCTACAGATTGTAATTTTTTAATATGTGTGACTAATTTATTCTCAACTTCCACACCCAAAACAGACGTTGGACCTAAAGGCCCCTTTTCAAAACTTTGTTTTTTTAATCGCCTTTTCAAAGTTGTCTTCGGGATACTAAATGCTTTCGCAGCTTCGTTAACTCCCATGGTGTTTTCCTTTACAGCATTAGCAGCTTTAATTAAATTTTCTTGGGACCATTCTCCTCGCCTTGTTCCCTCTTTTATTTTATATAGTGTTGGCATTTTCTGGAAAAGAATACACCCCATTAGTGCATTTAATTTATTAAAGACGTTATTTATCTATATTCATGATTTAATCATGAATAAAGATATAATTAACTTATTATTCCAGTTAGTTTAAATAATGGTCCATCTCACCCGGTGTCAATAAATGGTCCATCTATCCCGAGTAACCATGGTCCATCTCACCCAAAAGTACGGGAGAGATGGACCACCCCCTTCTACGCATCCCGGTTGCTTGCGACCGCGCCACTATAGGTTGTATTAGAAGCTACATATTGTATTACTCAAACATACCACTTTCACCCGTTTATCTTACAGTTAAACCTTAGTAACTTTATACTAGTTATACTGAAAAAATGTTTCAACTTACTCGAACAAACGAAGTCGATTTGTGACTAAAATATACAGTTTTTCACAACGAAAACAAGACTGCGTACACAGCGTGATGCACGCTCTGGACGTTTGCTGCTACAACTGCGCTACAGTGGCGGAACTGGGAACTACACAACTGGTCCGTCTCACCCGGTGGTCCATCTCTCCCTGACTTACCCTAACTCTTCTCCTATGGCCTCATTCTTATACGGTCAAGTTTAGAACACCCCCTTTAACTCCTCTTAGGAATGCCATTTCCGACGCCTGTATTCTACTGTGCTGGTTTGTGGTTGTTGCCCATAATTCACACCCATAGTACAGGGACAGTACAGGGACTCCGATAACTTTGTAAAACTTTAATTTTGTATCTCGACGTACCTTGTTTGTAAAAATACGGTTGATTGTTCCACAGATCGTCTGGACACTTACCTAACTTAACATCAGTATCATAATTTCTATCATAGCCAATATCGTTTCACAAATAATTAAAGTGCCTCACCTGTTCCAGAGGTAAACAAATATTTGGAAGTTTTTTTTTATTAAATACAGTCCCACCTTAGTCCACTTCAGCTGCATTTACTATAGCCTGAAGGGCAACATGGACACACCCTGTCGTAGACCAAATGCTAAATTAAATGGATCCGAGGTGCGACCACCAACCTTCAGCCTCTATACGTGCACACCTCATAAACCTAACCAACTTATTAGGAATATCCCCCCTTCCATCAATGTAATCCGGTGAAACCTTCGAAAATGTATCCAGTGTATATAATCCCCCCCCCCCCGAATAATATACAACTTGCATTGCTTTATAAATGAAAAACATGTTCCGTTTCCTTTATGTTTGCCTTTAACCTTGTAACCATCATCAACAGTTTATACCAGTGATTCCCAAAGTGGGATACGCGGGCATTCAAAAAAAAAAAAAAAAAATAGAATGTACCGTATTTTCTCCGATTTTTTGTGCTCTAAAATCTAAACGTTAGAATCTTAAAACAATTAGTATCCAATATTTTGTTTTGACTGAGGGATGCAAGTAAAGCTCTTTTTATTTGATTCCAATTTCAACGTTAAAGACAGGATTCGTGACTTTAACTTGATTCTGAAGCTATTATACCTTGCTGATATCTTCAGTCACATGATTGGACTCGCTTTAAGCCTGCAGGAATCACTATTTTCTAGGTTCGAGATAAAACCGAAGGGATGATAACAAAAATTAAAGCTGTGGATTCAGAGATTAGACTCTGAGATCCTCGAACAATTTCATTTTATGGCAGATTTCGTCCAGACGTTAGGAGAACGTTCCAAAAGAGATCCTCAATGTTATTAAGTCTCATTTGGAGCAACTGCACGTGCAGCTAAGGGAATGTTTTCCATATTTTCCAGCGACGGATGATAGTGACATGTAGTTAGGGAATCCATTTTGCTGATGGGCTGCCAACTAACCTCTCTGTTACACTACAAGAAGAAAATTCTCTGGCACAACTTTCAACTGACAGTTAATTAAAATTACAGTTTTCGCATTTACAGCTAGCTGACGTCTGGTTGTATGTAATGACTGACTATTCTGAATTCGCAAAAAAGCTTAGAAGTGTGTAACTGTGTTTCCCTTTACTTATTTGTGTGAAACCGCATTTTTTCAGCTCACGTACTTGAAGCGAAAGTTAAGAAATAAACTTGATGTCGAGAGTGACTTAATATTGAATTTATCAGACATTAAACCCAATATTGCAGAGTAATTGTCCAAAAGCAGCTTCATTAGTCATATTAAACTATGACTAATACCATAATATTATAATTTTGCAAGTTATGAAAATTTTGATCTTAATGTACTTTACATAAAATATAAGAGTATATATATTGTAACGAAACAAATGTTACAAAAGAATAGTAAATAATAGTGAAATCCGATCCAGAGAAGAACCAAGAAATAGTAATTGCTAGCAAATTAAAGGAAAACTATTTGGTTTGACTTATATAATATTATCCAGAAACCCAGAAATAACCCAGTAGAATAGGGCAGTAAACAGAAAAAAGTGAAATAAATAAACCTAGTAGGCCTAATCAACGTACCCTGAATAATAATCCAAACCCAATAAAGAGTACCTAATCCATATAATAAAATTGTATTAATTATAATCATATACGCCTATAATCAAGGAAAGGAAAAGGGACACAAACCTTTAAAGTAATGAGTGTGATCATAAGAAATAGCGACACAGACTACCGTTAAACAGTGTAATTATTTTTGATGGAAGTGTTTTGTTATTATTAGATAGAATTTTAGTTTATCATACAGACAATAGTTTAGCAGTATAAATAAACTAAAACTGTCAAAAACAATTATTATTATTAAAAGTTTTGTTATATGTTATAAGATTTTATGTCACCAGTTAATTTATGTAAATATATTTATCTCAGGTAGTCAAAGTAGAAATTACAATCAACCATAACAAATTGTTCCACCACATATCATAGAAATTCAAATTAATGAGGTTTTACAGTTATAAACTGAGGCATGTTTAGTATCAAATTGTTTATAATTATCTAATTAATAATTGTATAAACATTGCATATATAATTAGAGTATAATAATAGTATTATCTATTAAAGGTAATTTATAAAATATAATGTAGGTAATGGGTGTTGATCCTATAACATTTAAACTGTACATAAATGACCAATCAAAATTTAAGAAATTTGTATGAGTTCTATGACTAAAAAAGAAGAAATAACACTTAATTGTTAATTGTGATGGAAAGCAGTTGAATAGTGCGTGTCTAGAGGTAATTAAAAGTATATAAAAATAGATGACCCGTGTGTGAAAGAAGATCTGAAGGACCATCATCGAAGATAATAATCCTTCCACTACCATTTTCATGAACAAATAATACACACAATCAAGAAAAATATTCAGAAACGACCAGGAACCCTTCAGCAATATCGTCTAGATGTGTAAAGTATAATTTGACAATATTTTTTTTTTTCAACAAGGAACAACCAGTAGACAATATAACAATTTACACTAACACTAATCACTAGTCAACATTTTAAAGTGCAACCAAATTCAATATATAAGCTAACAGTGATTACAAGGAAACATTTATTGTACACATTGATAAACTACATTATTTTCTGAGACGGACAAATTGAATATCGTCAAAACTTGTATGTAACTTAATATATAATTTGTGTAAATTTTTAGATTATAAGTAATATATTGTTTGTAAAGGTACTCTCTATTATTAATCAACATGCAAAGGAACTTTTCGTAGCAGCCACAAGAATTCCCACGAAATATATTAAAATTATTTAATTATAAATCCTGAGATAAATATCGACCCTGTGACAACCTTATGTATCGAATGGAATTTTCCAATAATTGAATTTATGTTACACAGATTAAATCATTATGTTATTAAATCATATCCATGAGTTATTATTCCATTAAGATAGTATTATAAATTGGCGCACCAACTAGTGAGGCTGAAATTAGGGAATATTAAGTGAAGAAATTGAATCAAGCAAATTAATTTCCTAATTTTTAGCTGGCGACTGCTATAAGTTCCAAGAAATAATAAAGATGCGTAAGAGGGCTACATCATTGAAACGGACGAAGGAGGCAGAGAAAGAAGTCAGGATGGAAGAGAAAGAAGTAACATCGGTGGAGGATGTGGAGACGTTAGCAAGAAAGGAAGATAGGGGAGACCCGAATCTTATAAAATTAATGGAGTTAATGAATAGTATGAGTGAAAAAATGGACAGAAATAAGGAAGAAACGAATGACAATTTTAAGAAGCAGAAGGAAGAAATGAACGAGAAATTCGAGAACATCAAGGAAGATAACAGACAAACAAATGAAAAAATTGATAGTATCAAGGAAGATAACAGACAAACAAACGAGAAAATAGACGGTATGAAGGAAGAGATTAACGAGAACTCAAGGATACAAAATGAGAAAATGAGTGAAAATTTAATAAAACAGATGGAGGAGAGATTTGACCAAAACAGAGAAGAAACTAATGAAAATTTTAGGAAACAAAACGAGAATAATAATGAGAATTTAAGACAAATCCGGGAGGAGAATAAACGGATAAATCAGAAAATCGACAGTATTAAAGAAAGTACTAATGAAACTTTAAAACAAACTATAAGTGAAAATAATAGCCAAATGAAGGAAGAGTTCAGACAAATCAATGAAGAGAATTTAAGAAGAATTAATGGTAGAATTGAACAAGTCAATGATACAATTAACCAGAAGATGGACAAAATCGATGAGGAAAGGAAGCAAGAAATAGCTGACACTAATGAGAGATTGAGAAAAGCTAACGAAACCATTACACAAAATGAAGCAGTGATAAATACTAGAATAGACCAGGTCCAAGAAAATAGTCGTATTCAAATAGAAGGAATACAAAAGGAACAAGAAAATTTAGTTAATTT
The DNA here is from genome assembly GCA_034769895.1 of Magicicada septendecula. Taxonomy (NCBI): domain Eukaryota; kingdom Metazoa; phylum Arthropoda; class Insecta; order Hemiptera; family Cicadidae; genus Magicicada; species Magicicada septendecula. Next base: position 34,858,686 of record CM068372.1, read on the forward strand.
ACAGAAACAAACCGGAGAAAGGTGTGACAATATTAACACTACGATGAACAATTTAACTGGTCAAGTACGCCAAAATCAAGAAGAAATTGAGTTAATTAGAACCAGACCAAATAATATTACTCATGTTTCCACAAACGAAACCAGAGAAGGGATTAATTTCAAAAATTATCGCAGAAACCCCATGGAATTCCTGGCCAGAATCGAGGAAATTTTAATAAACATCGAATAACTATCTGGAGCTCGATTAGAGAGACGTTGGATGAGCATTTTAGGGAGATTACGGACAACTGGTGGACAGCAACCAGGAATGAGATAGTGGACTACGCTCAATTTAAAAAACTGTTTAAAGAAAAATACTGGTCCGAAGCGATACAAAATATTATAAGGGACAACATTTGTCAGGGAAGATATGATGGAAATAGAGGTACATCTCCAACTACTTACTTCTGGGGAAAGGTGTGTTTGGCGAGACACCTAGAGCCAAGAATACCAGAAGAATCCCTAGTAACTAAAATGGCATACCATTATGACACAGGAATTGCCAGAGCACGCCTGGGAAGCCAGATTAAAACGGTCCACGCAATGGCTGACTTATTAGAAAATTATGAACACGAGGGCTACTACAAAAGAAGCAGACAACGAACTGATCAGTGCGGTTCAAAAAATAATAACCATGGTATGAATCATAATCAATATAATAACATGAATAACCGGAATAGTTATGTCAACGATCGTAATTACAACCAAAATTTTACCCCAAATAATAACCAACCAGCAAACTTCAATCGAAACCCAATTAACAATAATGATAACAACAGGCCCAATCAAAATTACCATCCGGGTAATAGAAACAATAATAATTATAATAACTACCGAACAAACCAAAATTATAATAATTTTAGGAGTAACTCAGGAGTTAATAACAATAATAATCAGGGTAATTATAATAATAATCGTTCGTACCGACCCCGAATAAATTACATCAGTGCCGAAGAAGGGGATTACTGGAGATACCATCAACCTCGGAGGAACAGTTTTAATAACAGTTATGATCAAAGAGGAAATCCCAGAGGGATGAGTCACCATTATAACCGAGTCAGAAGTAGAAGCCAGGAGGGCTTCCGAGAATCAAGGGGAAGTGAACAATTAGACAACCGAGAGGTTGAACAACCAGGAACCAGCACACCAGTCCAGGCAAATCAACAGTCATGCCCGGAAAATAATCATGATAGCCTTAATTTAAACGGAGTGAGGCAGTAATAAACCCTCGCGACCCCTTACTGCTACTAACTACTGGGTACAATAACCACCAAATTCAAAAACATAGTAATAACAAATTACTACCAACTAATTATGAAACACTAATTATGGAAAATAAAAGAATTTTGAAGTATAACAACAACCAAAGTTTAAGGACGGCCAGTCAAAATCTTACTATTATTTACAATTATTATTTGAAAAATCTTCGAGATGAACTGTTGGAGGAAACGGTGACAAGTAGAATCAACCAGCATAATGAAATTTTATACATAACCGCACAAATTGAAGGAATTCCTACACGAATAATGATAGATACTGGTGCAAATGTATCACTTATTAACGACGCTGAACTGGAGAGAATACAGAAACAAAGTAAAAATATAATACCTACCTTACCTGTCAATAATGTTATTTTAATAGGTGCCACTGGGCGTCAAAATAAAACAGTGAGAAAACAAGTGTCATTGGAAATAAAAAGCAAAGGTGTTACAATTAATATTATATGTTTGGTCGCAATCGGCCTACCATTCGAATTATTAATCGGATGCGATATGCTGAGGAAATATTCAGCCATTATTGATTTGAGCAAGGAGAAGGTGTCCTTGAACTCAGAAGGTGTTATGTGGACGGCAGAGTTAATAAGAAGCGATGGTGCCCCTCTGAACCGTACCCATCACCAAGTTAGGGAATTAAATTTTTTAAATAATGACACCCAATGCAGAAAAATAATCTATAATATGACAAATGAAGACCTGTGGAACAGTAAATTACAGGAGATAAGAGAGTTTAGACACCAAGGCACAAATAATTTGACAGTAAAACCAGTAGAAGATCTCATTATAATATATAAGAAGTATAAACATGTATTTTCAGAAAACCCAGGAAAAGTAAAAAACTATCAGTGTAGAATACAATTTAAAGAACCAGCAGAATATCACAAATGAAACATAAGTAATTATGTCCTCACACCTAATGAAGTGTTCAGAAATAATTACTTCTGAAGGGAGGCAATTTGTAACGAAACAAATGTTACAAAAGAATAGTAAATAATAGTGAAATCCGATCCAGAGAAGAACCAAGAAATAATAATTGGTAGCAAATTAAAGGAAAACTATTTGGTTTGACTTATATAATATTATCCAGAAACCCAGAAATAACCCAGTAGAATAGGGCAGTAAACAGAAAAAAGTGAAATAAATAAACCTAGTAGGCCTAATCAACGTACCCTGAATAATAATCCAAACCCAATAAAGAGTACCTAATCCATATAATAAAATTGTATTAATTATAATCATATAGGCCTATAATCAAGGAAAGGAAAAGGGACACAAACCTTTAAAGTAATGAGTGTGATCATAAGAAATAGCGACACAGACTACCGTTAAACAGTGTAATTATTTTTGATGGAAGTGTTTTGTTATTATTAGATAGAATTTTAGTTTATCATACAGACAATAGTTTAGCAGTATAAATAAACTAAAACTGTCAAAAACAATTATTATTATTAAAAGTTTTGTTATATGTTATAAGATTTTATGTCACCAGTTAATTTATGTAAATATATTTATCTCAGGTAGTCAAAGTAGAAATTACAATAAACCATAAAAATTGTTCCACCACATATCATAGAAATTCAAATTAATGAGGTTTTACAGTTATAAACTGAGGCATGTTTAGTATCAAATTGTTTATAATTATCTAATTAATAATTGTATAAACATTGCATATATAATTAGAGTATAATAATAATATTATCTATTAAAGGTAATTTATAAAATATAATGTAGGTAATGGGTGTTGATCCTATAACATTTAAACTGTACATAAATGACCAATCAAAATTTAAGAAATTTGTATGAGTTCTATGACTAAAAAAGAAGAACTAACACTTAATTGTTAATTGTGATGGAAAGCAGTTGAATAGTGCGTGTCTAGAGGTAATTAAAAGTATATAAAAATAGATGACCCGTGTGTGAAAGAAGATCTGAAGGACCATCATCGAAGATAATAATCCTTCCACTACCATTTTCATGAACAAATAATACACACAATCAAGAAAAATATTCAGAAACGACCAGGAACCCTTCAGCAATATCGTCTAGATGTGTAAAGTATAATTTGACAATATTTTTTTTTTCAACAAGGAACAACCAGTAGACAATATAACAATTTACACTAACACTAATCACTAGTCAACATTTTAAAGTGCAACCAAATTCAATATATAAGCTAACAGTGATTACAAGGAAACATTTATTGTACACATTGATAAACTACATTATTTTCTGAGACGGACAAATTGAATATCGTCAAAACTTGTATGTAACTTAATATATAATTTGTGTAAATTTTTAGATTATAAGTAATATATTGTTTGTAAAGGTACTCTCTATTATTAATCAACATGCAAAGGAACTTTTCGTAGCAGCCACAAGAATTCCCACGAAATATATTAAAATTATTTAATTATAAATCCTGAGATAAATATCGACCCTGTGACAACCTTATGTATCGAATGGAATTTTCCAATAATTGAATTTATGTTACACAGATTAAATCATTATGTTATTAAATCATATCCATGAGTTATTATTCCATTAAGATAGTATTATAATATATATATATATATATATCGTATTTACTGTTTGTTTTATTTCAGAAATCTGTTTACAATACTGGTTTTTGATTGGATTAACCTTGGCGCATATGGACGTTTAGTATGTAGTATCACTGTACAGTGTTCTCCGACAGTTTTTTTCTTCCGTCGACTTTAGCCGACTATGGATCACGTGAAGTAACTTCTTCATGACTTTTCTTATTTTCTCACTTTTTCTGTCCTTCCAGTATTTTCATATTTTCTCTATGTTCCCGTCTCCCTTCTCCTTTGTAGATAGCTTTTATTTGTTGCTTCTATTTTTCCTCATTCTTTAACCTTTTCCCTAAAGATGTTCTTGGAGTCCGTGAAATTTTTAATTTTGTTTGGAGGGTCCGCGGACTGAGAAGTTTGGAAACACTGCTTTATACTAAAATTACATATTACGCCTGGGAGTTCTACAACCACTCGCACTCCGCCGTGCACATAGCAGCAATTTTTAAGCCGTGTTGAAAAATTTATATAATATAAATATAACGTGATATCGGATTACACCTGATAATCCCCCCCCCCTTAAGATTGTCAGCTGACAACACCGTCCACTATATTTGGTCAACATTTCATCACAGCTCACCCGTAAACACTCGTGATTTTCGTTGTTGAGAACAATGCGTAGTTTGTTTTAAGTCCAACATGCGTTTTGTTACTTCCATGTTCCGTAAAAATACAACCCCCGCCCAAAAAATACAACTTCAGATGCGGTAGCCGTCTTGAACAACGCTTTTTCACACCAAGTTCTTGAGTTAAAGTATGATGCACACGCTCATACGAGTGCTTATGATTTCAGCAACGTCATCCACTCCTCAATATGCGGTCTTCCAACACAAATATTTTCAATAATACCATTTTTTGTTACACTTTTTGGACGGTTACTGCTGGGATCGTCTTCAGTGCTTGTACGACCACGTTTAAACTCGAGTGTCCCCCATTTACCGTTGTTTCTGAAGGCGCAGCATCTCCTAACACATTTACAATTTCGTTTTATTTTCCATTGGCGCTAAAACGCTTTTAACAGAGAATTCATCACAACACGATGTTTGATTTTGTGCATTTTGAAAACACGCGTGACAGGAAAATTTCAAACAGCTGGTACAAAAGTGGATAAATTGTCAGATATATCTGGAAATTAACAGGTGTTTACGCGAAATATACGTCTTGCAGCACACGAAAGATTTTAATTCTACCACTGAGCTATAGATGTCGCTCCGCGAACTTTTCTCGTAATGCCGTCGCAACACGCTTTGTAATATCTCACACAGTCGAGCAATTTTGTGTGTGTGTGTGTGTGTGTGTGTGTGTGTGTGTGTGTGTGTGTGTGTGCGCGCGCGCGTGAAACCGTTGAATTTAAGCGACAGAGTGCATCTCTTCATAAATTTAAACTTGTACAGAGTAGGCCTACGCAAGATCAGGAGTGTGTCCAAGATTGTATGTTGCCGGCGGGAGTGAACACAGCATACAGTAGTGTAACATCACTTTGCATCATGGGAACATGAAAAATAAATATTACAGTACATTTCAAATATAATCGACTATAAACCACTGTAAATTTTTACATTGGATAGTTAAATCATAAGAAATATTGAAATACATACAGTCCTATATTGACCATAAAAACCATTACTGGCCATTTTTTACTGACCAGAAAGCCTATATTGACCATTTTACTTCAATGTTCCATAAGGAAATGGAAGTATGGTGATGGCGAAAAAAATCGTGTTCGAGATAAGGGTTGACTCTGATTGTACTACCCTCAAAACATGATGAAAAGTCATTTTTCGAAAAGTGTCTGTGTGTAGAATTTTATTTTCTATGGCAAACGATAACTGCCGCAAATACAAACAGAATCAAATAATTTTTTGCATATGTACCTGAGTTGTAGAGGACTCAAGGCCTATTGATTTTGGTGAAGATTGCTTTAGGGGAAGGGGTAGTTTACCTGCAACGTTTTATATTTTAACAAGAGTAAAGTACTTAATTTTGATAAAGTATCCTGAAAAAAAAGGTCATAATAATCCACTGTAGAAAGGTAGATGAAATATCCATAAATAAAGAGGCTAGTTGAAAGGGGACGGGGTAATTTTCTATAAATGAAAATGATAGTTGAAGGGGGAGGGGATAATTTTTTATATGTGTACTACGTTACCGTCAACAAAGAAGTAGTTTGTTGTTAAAATTCCTCCCCGGGCTGTTTGGCCATCTCCAATGTTTTCTGCAAAACCAGACGTTTCGACAGTGCCAGCGACTGCCCTCATCAGTGAAAATCGAGTGCGCTAACTTGAGGTGGTATTCGTTAGTAAGAAAGAAGTAGTTTCTATGGAAATATTTCATTTCGGAAATGATTTTAAATAATAAATCTTAGAACATGGAAGTCATGTATGGTTCGCCATACCGATATTAAATCTTAGAACATGGAAGTCGCGTATGGTTCTCCATGCCGATATTAAATCTTAGAACATGGAAGTCGCGTACGGTTCTCCATGCCGATATTAAATCTTAGAACATGGAAGTCGCGTACGGTTCTCCATGCCGATATTAAATCTTAGAACATGGAAGTCGCGTATGGTTCTCCATACCGATATTAAATCTTAGAACATGGAAGTCGCGTATGGTTCTCCATGCCGATATTAAATCTTAGAACATGGAAGTCGCGTATGGTTCTCCATGCCGATATTAAATCTTAGAACATGGAAGTCGCGTATGGTTCTCCATGCCGATATTAAATCTTAGAACATGGAAGTCGCGTATGGTTCTCCATACCGATATTAAATCTTAGAACATGGAAGTCGCGTATGGTTCTCCATACCGATATTAAATCTTAGAACATGGAAGTCGCGTATGGTTCTCCATACCGATATTAAATCTTAGAACATGGAAGTCGCGTATGGTTCTCCATACCGATATTAAATCTTAGAACATGGAAGTCGCGTATGGTTCTCCATACCGATATTAAATCTTAGATCATGGAAGTCGCGTATGATTCTCCACACCGATATTAAATCTTAGAACATGGAAGTCACGTATGGTTCTCCATACCGATATTAAATCTTAGAACATGGAAGTCACGTATGATTCTCCATACCGATATTAAATCTTAGAACATGGAAGTCATGTATGGTTCTCCATCTTATTTGCGTTTCGTTCAAACGTTTCGCCCGTTCTACGATGAGGCATCTTTAGTGGCTCGACTAAGACTATAGTACGGGACTTAGCATTGTAAGCTTCGAGGTTACGCAATAGTAACAGCTCTTCCCCGCCCCTCGCCATCAGGCGTTGTCGCACGTTACACTTGGTTATGCGTAGGCAATGGCGGGGAGGGCGGGGAGTGAAGCGACATGGCAATACCGCACTCGCCTCGAAGCTTATTTTGATACGTCTCACATAATAGTCATATTGGGCTGTCCTACCCAGTAAGTCGTAGATATCCATCTGTTATGAGTCGATAAATATTCGTTAATAAGGAACAGTTTTGTGTTAATAAGCAAGAAACTGAAGTTTCGCTAACAAACAACAACCGCAAATAAAATTACCAACAACACAATACAACATAATAATGTAATGTTAACGCAGCATGCACTAGAGAGAAATCCAGTATGGGTTCAGAATATCATCATCATCATCATCATCTACAAGGATTAAACCAAGGATGGTTTGTTCCAGACTCAAACAGGCAAACTCTAGAGGTGGTAACATGGGTTACTTGCAATAGAGGTTGACAATATCATCATCATCATCTACAAGGATTAAACCAAGGATGGTTTGTTCCGGTCTCAAACAGACAAAGACTAGAGCTTCGTCGAGCGCTTCCTCGGACGCCCCATACCTCTCGGTTTATATTCCATAGTTGTTTGGGGATGCGGCAGTCATCCATTCAGACGATCCTGTCGAGTATACTCACAACATTCAGTTCCTGCCGTGTATCTGTGTTGCTTCTACAATCATGGAGACTATACTGTTACGACGGTCTCACTATGGTGCAGTAGAAAACTATATACAAGACACCAGTATGTCACTAATCACCAGCTTTAATTATCAGAATTAAACAGTTTGTAACCAACAAGACAGTCTCTTACAACAAATCAAATAGAAATTGTTCACACGCTATAAAAATCTCCACTAATAGAGTATCGCACAATTATACAACACACATAATACTTCGCCACAATACTTCCACCCACACTACGTAAATCGCCACTCAAACGCACAGAGTAATCGCCCGACTATAACTCTGAGCTATAATACTACGAACCGTATTCCAGTAAATCGGAACTCAAACTGACTGAGCGTCGCTGGGTACTTGTATTTATACCCCGCCGAAAATCCATATTATTCCATACTACGCGTTAGTTTTACACTACGACGTAATTAATTGCGGCCTTGCCACAGTCCGCACGGCTGGCGGCGTCTAGAAAAGTCTCGCGAATGCACACCACACTACAGCCGGATTCCACTGGATCGTTCGAGAAACGCGTAGATTGTTCTGTAATGTCGTAACAGTACCATGTCACGTGCCTGAGAAATCTCATTTCAGCCGCTTGGATACGACTGGCCTGGACTTTCGTTAAAGTCCAATTCTCAGACCCATATACAAGTGTGGGAAGGGCCATCACCTTGTAGAATTTTAGGCGTGTTTCTTTACTTGCTGACTTAAGGGTTCGCCTAATGGTTCCGCACAGAAGGTTGAACTTAAGCAACTTATTCACAACGTCATTGCTTACATTATAAGACACACTGTAGTCCAGGTATGCTAAATTGGAGACTTGTTACAGGACAGTACCGTCTATAACAATTTTTGTCTGTACGGGATCAGTTCCACGGAAAGCCATCATCTTGGTCTTAATTGTGGATATTTGTAGTCCAGAGTCTTTACAGATTCGATTTAACAAATGTGGGTTAAGAATATTACAATTAAAACATGTACAGGGTCAGAGGAAAGACACAGTGACTAGTACCAGTGATGGGGGATGACAGCGGAACGGAAATTATTTGCTGTGACTTTCAGAAGAGCAAAAGGAAACGTTTGGGTGCGAGTAACGGTGTTAAGCTGACACTAATGACTCTCACACAGCGATAAGGGGGGGAGGCTCAGTCCCCTTGACGGAAACATTGAGTGGGCTCTCGGGCCCCTCAAGCCCCGCGAATTCGGCGCCCGTTTACGTGTAAATAACTAATCTCTGTATTTATTGTATACTCTGCAAAATTGCATTATTAGTATTATTTTTTTATTAATTAATTCCCGGGCTGTTTAGCCGTGGTCCATTGTTTTCAACTAAAACAGACGTTTCGTCAGTACCATCGATTGTGGGCTCTAACGTCTAGCACCCTACGTTATTATGATGGGAGACGATGGTAACAACATTGACTACGGTCGTGTAAGCCTACGAAGTACATGATTGATTGTTTGTGTTGCAGGTTGTTCGAGAAGGTTGTCATATACTGTGACACATTCATGAACCTGATACCGCTGTCTTTCGTGCTGGGATTCTACGTGGCGTATGTAGCGGGAAGATGGTGGCAACAGTACGTAGCCATCCCTTGGCCTGACAAGTAGGTAAACATCTGAATATACTGTACTCTCTACTCTACTTGTGACAACAAATCTTACAGAATGCAAAAGTTATTCACAATACTGGCTTTTGATTGAATTAAACTTGACGCTTGTATAAGTTTCGTAGTGTCAGTACTAGTTATTCTGCAAAAAGGTATTTTTGTTCTGAAAGACTTGTTTAGCCAACGCGGAAGACATTTACTGACACATTACCGAAGTAACAAAACTCACTAACGTTCTACAGACTAACATTTACCTAATTTTATATTCCCTTTTCGTTGCTATTTTGTTTTTCTCTGTAACCGTGATTTTTCTTTGATGGAAGATGATTTTGGCTGAAACTTGTGAACGGTTTTGCTAAGAACTCCTAGTATCCTGTCCAATTGCTATTCCGGTTACCCGCAAAACGCACGCTGTAAATCTGTCTAACATTGATTTTATCGATTACACAGTTTTTGGTCCTTACATTAATTTAGCACCAGGCGTCCGTCTTCCCCATTCCACGTATCACTCTACTCAGAAGCTTCAATTGACTTTATCGGACCCCTTGCCTATGTCAACAAATGCCTATGTTTTCCTGGTAGTTTTAATTACCGTCTTTCTAGAATTTGACGTAGTGCTATAGTTCCCTAGCCCTAGGTAGTGACGTCTTCCTACCATATTGATCACTGACTCTATTGGTCTGTCATTCCTTTTAATTACATTTAGCAAAGCCTTGGAAGTATAGTCTTAGAAGAGAATATTAGAGTATATTGGTCAACCAATGTTGCATTTACTTTCATACAGAGAAATAATTCTGCTCATTACAAAATTATGATTAATATCATCATCTTCATCTTCAATGATTAAACCAAGGATGGTTTGTTCCGGTCTCTAATAGGCAAAGATTAGAGCTGGTCACTCCGGCGCTTCCTCTGACGTCCCCTCGGCTTATAGTTTCATTGTTGTTTGGGGATGCGGCAGTCATCCACTCGACAAAGATGTTCCCACCAATTCACCCGATACTGGGCGATCCTGTCGAGTATACTCATAATATTCAGTTCCTGCCGTATATCTGTGTTTTTCTATGATCATGGAGAGTATACCCTGCCACGTGCCTGAGAAAATCTCATTTCAGCCGTTTTATGATTAATATATTACTATTAAATAGTCAATTGTGGAATACGTCAAGGGAGCCCATTATACATTACACAGTGCGATGTCATACACAGTTGCCAGATGAAACTTCAGCAGCATTTTAAGAATGATAACTCTGCGGTTGACACGGTGCTGGACATGAAAATAAGAAAACATTATTTCACCGAGATATTGTACAAAATTATAGTAGGGTATAGTTTTCTGAAGCAGTTTCAAATTTAACTACATCTGAGGGAATAGAATCTACGAGATTTTGAATCTCGTAATGTAGATTCGGCTACATTTGTGGCAGAATGAAAAGCTATAAAAACTTTTATACGCGGACTAGATTTTAGTATCCGATTAATGTGTACATACATCCAATGTGCGTGTGTTGGTGACATTGAGTGATGGATGGTCGCTGCGTTTTGGCAAAACATCCAACCAGTAAACCACAACTAAAAATAATCGACGAGGAAACGGTTTTTCTGTATGAAAATTGTTTTCCCACCGACTGTAAATACTGAATCCGGTGAGATGATTCACGGTCTCGTTTCAGTGCTATGGCTGAAGTTAAGGTAAAAATCCCGGAAAGCTAAAAATAATTTTTTTTTTACATTTTTTTAAATGGAATATTAAAATACAAGCTTTTTCTCTTTACAGCAATATATAATATAAAGGGGTTTAAAGATTTTTCATATTTAAATAAATTTTTGAAATATACCTTACACATAGTATCGAGTGATGTTGAACCAGCTCATGGATTGTGCCCTATTGGTCCCAGCTCATGGTGCAAGTACAACAGGTCAATGCGTGACAATACAGAATATAGTCACAAACACAGTATGTCACCTGCAATTATGTCTCAAATCAAACCTATTTTTAGAGATTTATCTAGTGAAAATGTTCTAAATAAATGCCTTCATGGGAAAACTCAAAACATGAATGAGAGCGTGAACCACACGGATTCCAAAATCAACATTTGTAGGCCTAGAGACACTTGAGATTGGTGTTTTAGCTGCAGTGGTATGCTACAATGATGGCAATGCTATTAAATACTTAGCTTTTGAGAAACTGGGAATTAATCCTGATACTCGGATGGTTAACGCATTGAAAATTCTTGATGAAGAAAGGATACACACTTTAGACAAAGCTATATCGAGTATGAAAAAAAAGGCTACACAGCATAGAAGACTAAACAGAAAGAAACAAGAAGAAGAACTTAGTGATTGTCCAGACTATAATCCAAGAATGGTCTAAGTTAACTAAAATATAAAGTTATTATAAAGTACGTTTTTTGTTTTTCTTGTTATTCACTGATATTATTTTTTTTTAGGTAAAGGAACATTTTCTTAAAAAATATTTAACCTTTATTCCTTAATTTATACCTGTAGATGTTCTGTTGTCTATCTGTTCCTCACATATACAAAATACTTTAACCTTAAATAGTGATCAGAAAAAAGAATTATTCTCGGCCTTAGATATTTGCATAGGACAAAATTATTTTCAGTTTAATAATAAAATCTATAAACAATTAAATGGCTTACCTATGGGCTCTTCTTTATCACCTTTATTAAGTGAAATCTTTATGACATTTTTGGAAGAAAACATTTTTACATCCGATAACCCCAACATAAAATATGTTTTTCATTGGGCAAGGTATGTTGATGATATATTTTGTATCTGGACGGGAACAGATAGACAGCTCCATATGTTCTTAGATTATATTAATTCCTTTTATAGTAGCATGCAATTTACACTTGAAACAGAAAATATGAAAAGTTTAAATTTTTTGGGTCTTACCATTACTAGATCACAAAATAATCTTAGTTTTCAGATATATAGAAAACCTACTTTTACAGATACCGTTATACATAAACAATCACTAACATCATGGCACATAAAATTAAGCAGTTTTCATGCAATGGTTAATCGTCTCCTTATAGTTCCTTTATCCAAAGAAAATTTCAATAAAGAGGTAGATATTATAAAAGCCATAGCACAAAATAACGGTTATGATGAAAGAATAATTAACTCTTTAATTTAAAAAAAACAGAAGAAAATTACTTTAAAAGAATTTTATTCCATAGAGCCAGATCAGGGTAACAAAAAATTTCACTTAACAAATTACATTCCGTGTATAACAGATAAGATTAATAATAGGTTAAAAACCCATGGTCTTAAAATGGTATCAGTAAACAAACGTAATCTTTTTTCACTACTAGTCAATAATAAAGAAAAATCTAACACACTGGAGAAAAATGGAGTTTATGAAATACACTGTGCAGAATGCGATGCTATTTATATCGGACAATGTGGCCGTACTCTGAAACATCGCATTTCTGAACATAAGAAGGCGATTTTAACCAATACATCTAATACAGGTTTTGCAGATCATTGCTTACAACACAATCACTTCATAGACACAAAAAACATAACACTACTCCACAACATACAAAAAGGTAAAAAAATGGATTTGTTAGAAATTTTAGAAATTAAAAAAGCAATAAAAAATAACAAAAATTTAACCAATGAACAGACTGAATTTTGTGTATCCCCTTTATTAAAATCTGTTATTTAGATTAGTTTATTTTATATTATTTTGAATGTTCATCATTATTTTAAATTTTGCATTCAGTTTATATTTAGTTCAGTTAATTTTATATTTTGCATTCATGATTGTATTTAGTTTTTAAAGACACCTGACCTTCCCTTGTCTCATGCACACACTCCCCCCCCCCCACACAACACACAGACACAACACAGATGTTCCAGATACGCCCTAAACAGATGTTTACTACCTACACTCCACTAACATCCTGTGTTCAGTAATTTCATTCACTTTCTCTTTGACAATGGCTTAAGTTAGTCGAAACAGCTGTCAGAGTTAATTAAAAAATTTGTGAAACTTACCAAGTGTTTTTATATATTTTACAAAACCTTTGTATTAATATGTTTCACCAAGTGCCCAACGAGTCATCAATTAATAATACAAATCTAATTACACTAGAAAATCAGTTAATGTAGAAAATAACAGAACCATACAAGTGGGATAATAAACAAAACAAAACACATTAGAATAAAATGAGACATCATTTGTATAAATTCAGTAAATATAGTAAATGGCTACTAGTGCCTCTAAAATGTCTAACTGTCAAAACAAATAATTACAAATTGTATAAAATCCACAAAGAAATAAACAAATCTAAGGCAAGTAACTAGCCAAGAATAATGTGTAAATCATTTTAAAAGAAAAACGTTACAATAAGAACTTAAATTAAAAGAAATATGTAATTAACAAATGTTGACATAATTGTACAAAAGTTAATATCTAATAGAACATGACCTTATGAGGTACTGATTTAATCTTTGAAAGGAAAGACAAACAGTAGTGATAATATTTAATACTCAGGAAGGAAGACAGAAGAATAAAATCAATCAGAAAATATACAGCAATTTTGAATAAAAATTCAAATATGATAACAATGGTAATAAACCATGCCTTAGCCAATCAAAGGGTTTAGGTTACCGTAGAAACGGACCGTTGGTTACTAATTTTCCGTTAATTTTCAGTACTCGTATAATGACGCTTATGTAGCAGGGACGCAAGATTTTGTATGACATAAATTTTACTTTAAAATGTTAAAAAACTAGTCAAAAGTCAAAAACATATACCAGTGAGAAGGAGATGAAGAGTAATAATATTTAACTGATGTCCAGGAACAATTTAAACGAAAATTAAAAGCAGAAATTCCCAAGACTAATATGAAAAGGACGCCAGCAGCCTAAGTCACTCAAAATTGATGAATTTTCCATTTCCAGTGAGCAACGATCTATCACAAACCTTCTGAATTGATAATTATTATTTAAATACCCAATTTCCAGGAATAAAAGCACTTTAAATATTTCTCGAATCTATACAAACTCTCACTATGAATTGAAAATAATTTCTTTCAAGGATTAAATAAAATAAACTTACATAGAAAAACTTGTTAACTAAGAAATAACCTCGCACTAGATTGAACACCTATTACTACACTGCAGAACAAATTGTAGCCACACTTTATACTATTTAAGTACGAATAATGTACGGTAGTGTAATTTTTTATTGTAATCATATTTAATGTTTTCTTTATAATCAAAAGGACTCCAGATTTTGAACGAGTTACGTATAAAATACAAACAGTAGCCATTACTACATCAAGTAACTCGTCTCAATACCGATTTCGTCAACTTGAGATAAAGCGTTTCATGTTTAATGTCGGAGCAAATTTATAAAATACTAAATAATTATATTATTATCAAATTGCATAATTACCAAACAACCATTAAAGAAACAGTACCGAATGTAACCATTGTTTTATTTCATAGGAAATTGTATTATATATCTGTGTGTGTTAGCGAACTTACAGATTAGACAACTAGCGCTTTCGCTGTCTGTGCGATACAGTAAGCAGTACAAAGGCGGGAACCGATTTGAATGCTCCGGCCGTCATCGCTGAAAACACCTTTTTAGCACATTATCTCATAAATTTAATTGTTTTCAACAAACAATTTGGCGCCACCCGGGATTCACAAACCCCTATGAATTGACAGGTAACGTTTCCACTAGGTTGTACTGATAATTGTGACAACGCTACGGACTTCGTTAGCGGCAACCATTGATGTAACGACAAGGTGTGAGACGAACACACCCGCTAACACATAAAATACCATATACACGTCGTTACAGAGACGACACTATCTCTTCGTTGCAGATTGGCTTCCATCGCGGGGCTTAATCGAAGACGGACGACAATATCTCATTCGTTACAGATTGACGAATCCAACGTGTGGCATTATAACACGGGAGATACACTCATTTACATTCGTTACAATATTTGTATAAATAAAATCACACGTCGTTTTATTTTCAGTATGCATACTGCGACAATACAAGCATAGGCTGTAATGTATATTTATTAGATAAAATAAATATTTAGATTAAATTTAGAAATATGTAATAAATAAGCAGGTGTGAGATTGAAAGCTGAGTTTATACGCAGGAATCAACAGACACGATCACGCGATTGTCGCTGAGAGAGTACAGTAGTAAATAATGTGTGTGCGTGAGGCCGGTTCAAGCCTGAAAGTTTGCAATCTCACCCCAAATAGATGTCAAATTCTAGTTTTTGTTTAATTATAAGAAAACCATAAATGATAGAAAAATTGCAGACTTCTAAATATGTATAAAAATAATACACATGTGCAGTGCGAAAACGGCGTGAATTCAGTGCGATTTTAAGAGCATAGTAATTACACGAGTTATGCGATAACGATGGTAATTACACTGAACATGTGTAATTAAATCAGACACCGTCAGAGCACCTTGTAATCCACATTAGACATTGCAATTGGCATAAATGTGCGAAAATATGAAAGTGGACGATAGTGGGGTAACTGACGCCACCGAGCAATTCCTGACATGTTGAATTCTGAAATGACTACTCTTATTAGGATTACACCCAAACCCCAGTAATTGGTACATATTAACAGTAATGTTAGATACATGTTGGCACAGTACAAATTAATTTACATTCGAATTGTTAATTTGTTGTGTTATACGTTTTGGCGCTCCAACAAAGCGTGGGGCTATACAAATTAAATTACATGTAAATTTGTATACAATTTAAAATTTGTTGTGTTATAATACATATACAAAAAATATCGAACAAATAATTTTATTCACTGTTACAATATGATTTACGCAATACTTAGTAAAAAATTGACGTTATACTTATTATATATTTGTATTATGATTATACAATTATTATTGTATAATCAGTTTTTTATAAATTATAAAAATAGCTAAATAACTAAATCGAATTTTATCATCATCATCACTCCAAGGACAAGGAACACATCTCCTCCTCGGTCTACCGACGTCAGTAGTGTGATAACCAAAGGCAGCCACGGATACACGGATATTAGCCATGCGGCTCAAGTATTCACAACATCTCCTTCTCGGTCTACCGACGACAGTAGTGTGATAACCCAAGGCAGCCACGGATAGACGGGTATTAGCCATGCGGTTCAAGTGTTCACAACATCTCCTTCTCGGTCTACCGACGACAGTAGTGTGATAACCCAAGGCAGCCACGGATAGACGGGTATTAGCCATGCGGTTCAAGTGTTCACAACATCTCCTTCTCGGTCTACCGACGACAGTAGTGTGATAACCCAAGGCAGCCACGGATAGACGGGTATTAGCCATGCGGTTCAAGTGTTCACAACATCTCCTTCTCGGTCTACCGACGACAGTAGTGTGATAACCCAAGGCAGCCACGGATAGACGGGTATTAGCCATGCGGTTCAAGTGTTCACAACATCTCCTTCTCGGTCTACCGACGACAGTAGTGTGATAACCCAAGGCAGCCACGGATAGACGGGTATTAGCCATGCGGTTCAAGTGTTCACAACATCTCCTTCTCGGTCTACCGACGACAGTAGTGTGATAACCCAAGGCAGCCACGGATAGACGGGCATTAGCCATGCGGTTCAAGTGTTCACAACATCTCCTTCTCGGTCTACCGACGACAGTAGTGTGATAACCCAAGGCAGCCACGGATAGACGGGTATTAGCCATGCGGTTCAAGTGTTCACAACATCTCCTTCTCGGTCTACCGACGACAGTAGTGTGATAACCCAAGGCAGCCACGGATAGACGGGTATTAGCCATGCGGTTCAAGTGTTCACAACATCTCCTTCTCGGTCTACCGACGACAGTAGTGTGATAACCCAAGGCAGCCACGGATAGACGGGTATTAGCCATGCGGTTCAAGTGTTCACAACATCTCTTTCTCGGTCTACCGACGACAGTAGTGTGATAACCCAAGGCAGCCACGGATAGACGGGTATTAGCCATGCGGTTCAAGTGTTCAGAACATCTCCTTCTCGGTCTAACCGACATCAGTAGGGTGATAACCCAAGGCAGCCACGGATAGACGGATATTAGCCATGCGGTTCAAGTGTTCACAACATCTCCTTCTCGGTCTAACCGACATCAGTAGTGTGATAACCCAAGGCAGCCACGGATAGACGGGTATTAGCCATGCGGTTCAAGTGTTCAGAACATCTCCTTCTCGGCCTAACCGACATCAGTAGGGTGATAACCCAAGGCAGCCACGGATAGACGGATATTAGCCATGCGGTTCAAGTGTTCACAACATCTCCTTCTCGGTCTACCGACGACAGTAGTGTGATAACCCAAGGCAGCCACGGATAGACGGGTATTAGCCATGCGGTTCAAGTGTTCACAACATCTCCTTCTCGGTCTACCGACGACAGTAGTGTGATAACCCAAGGCAGCCACGGATAGACGGGTATTAGCCATGCGGTTCAAGTGTTCACAACATCTCCTTCTCGGTCTACCGACGACAGTAGTGTGATAACCCAAGGCAGCCACGGATAGACGGCTATTAGCCATGCGGTTCAAGTGTTCACAACATCTCCTTCTCGGTCTACCGACGACAGTAGTGTGATAACCCAAGGCAGCCACGGATAGACGGGTATTAGCCATGCGGTTCAAGTGTTCACAACATCTCCTTCTCGGTCTACCGACGACAGTAGTGTGATAACCCAAGGCAGCCACGGATAGACGGGTATTAGCCATGCGGTTCAAGTGTTCACAACATCTCTTTCTCGGTCTACCGACGACAGTAGTGTGATAACCCAAGGCAGCCACGGATAGACGGGTATTAGCCATGCGGTTCAAGTGTTCAGAACATCTCCTTCTCGGTCTAACCGACATCAGTAGGGTGATAACCCAAGGCAGCCACGGATACACGGATATTAGCCATGCGGTTCAAGTGTTCACAACATCTCCTTCTCGGTCTAACCGACATCAGTAGTGTGATAACCCAAGGCAGCCACGGATACACGGATATTAGCCATGCGGTTCAAGTGTTCACAACATCTCCTTCTCGGTCTAACCGACATCAGTAGTGTGATAACCCAAGGCAGCCACGGATAGACGGGTATTAGCCATGCGGTTCAAGTGTTCAGAACATCTCCTTCTCGGTCTAACCGACATCAGTAGGGTGATAACCCAAGGCAGCCACGGATACACGGATATTAGCCATGCGGTTCAAGTGTTCACAACATCTCCTTCTCGGTCTAACCGACATCAGTAGTGTGATAACCCAAGGCAGCCACGGATAGACGGGTATTAGCCATGCGGTTCAAGTGTTCAGAACATCTCCTTCTCGGCCTAACCGACATCAGTAGGGTGATAACCCAAGGCAGCCACGGATAGACGGATATTAGCCATGCGGTTCAAGTGTTCACAACATGTCCTTCTCGGTCTACCGACGACAGTAGTGTGATAACCCAAGGCAGCCACGGATAGACGGGTATTAGCCATGCGGTTCAAGTGTTCAGAACATCTCCTTCTCGGTCTACCGATATCAGTAGGGTGATAACCCAAGGCAGCCACTGATAGACGGATATTAGCCATGCGGTTCAAGTGTTCACAACATCTCCTTCTCGGTCTACCGACGACAGTAGTGTGATAACCCAAGGCAGCCACGGATAGACGGGTATTAGCCATGCGGTTCAAGTGTTCAGAACATCTCCTTCTCGGTCTAACCGACATCAGTAGGGTGATAACCCAAGGCAGCCACGGATAGACGGGTATTAGCCATGCGGTTTAAGTGTTCAGAACATCTCCTTCTCGGTCTAACCGACATCAGTAGGGTGATAACCCAAGGCAGCCACGGATAGACGGGTATTAGCCATGCGGTTCAAGTGTTCAGAACATCTCCTTCTCGGTCTAACCGACATCAGTAGGGTGATAACCCAAGGCAGCCACGGATAGACGGATATTAGCCATGCGGTTCAAGTGTTCACATCATCTCCTTCTGTGGTATTTTAATTCGCGTCTAATATCCTCGTTCCTTTTCCGGTCCAGGAGAGAACAACCTTGCCTCCCTCTTAGGAATTTAATTTCAGCTGTCTGTATCCTCTGCACGTCCCTTTTACCAAGAGTCCATGTCTCACTAGCATACAGGAATGTGGGGACAGCCACAGTTTTGTAAAATTTCATTCGGGTATCGAATTTTAAAACATAAAAAAACTTCCAGCCAAATACAACATAAAAACCAGAAAAGAACTCAAGAACATAATCAGAATTAGCTGTAAAACGTACAAAATTAACAAAGATACAAAATTATACTCTTTCGACATTTCAAAAGTGTACCCAAACATTCTCATTGACGATACTATAAACATTATAATAGAAAAGAGATGTCGTTGATTTTAAATTGTTTTTATGAATTAAACAATTGAAAAGTAATGTAAGTATATTACGGTATATTGCACATAATGAACTATGTGCAAGAAAATGATTTAAAAAATTTTCAGCTAGATCTCTCACCATATGAGTATATTTTCTTTTGTCACAAATAAAAAGATTTTTAATACTTCACTTATTCGTGTAATAGTATTTAAAGCTTAAGAATGTGCTCAAAATCTTTAAAATATTACGCTTTGCTTTTAAAGCACACATGTGTGTGGCAGTGAGGAACTTTTGGGTAGCTATGTGGGGGAAAAGAGTTTTGATTTGGCAACACTGCTTTTTTTCTTACGCCTATTTTGTTACACGTTGAATCAGTTTACTGCCCTAGAAGCACGAGTGTTTCGTGCACCATAGTGCCGTATATGAAGTTCTCACTTCAAAAACTGTTCCATTACCGAACTTAGTCAGGGAAGTCGTCATGGGAACCTACATGTCACATGTTTGGTTTTACACGTGTGGAAATATTGGGTCTAAATCACTTATACCTTCTTACCTTCTTTACAAAAAAACAGCAATTAGGAAACAAATGGAGGAAAAGCCCAAAGGTGACGGAAAGGAGTTAATAAATAAGAGATACAGAAGGATGGACAGGGATTTACTGAAGAGAATTCAAAGGTGAAGGAAGAAGAAGAAGAAGGTTTGTGTCAGTGCCAACATCATGGACGCACAGTAAAATGTGGGAAATACAATTTTAACCATTTAAAATTTCAAAAGTGGATTTCTCTCTTGCAGAAATATAATGTAATTAAAATATAAATAAGAAAATATATTATAAAAAACATTAATTAAACTATGTTATAAGATTGCAAATTTATTTTCAAACCTTTGTATATTTTATATTATTTAGATTTACTAATTCTCCACCTCAGTGTAACATAAATGTATATTAGAATTTTACATCAATTTAATAATAAATAAATCACTCTAATACAAAGCGAAGACATTTTGAATCCCCAAACCACTATCTTCTTACAGGAGTGAAGGCGGTAACTGAGGATCATGGCCTGACAGGACGGAATGAATCGGTACCACGACGTGCTGCCGAGTTTGGTGGCGAAAATGCCTCAGCAGGTCAACGGAATACACAGTCTGAATAAGTAACCTCAAAATCTAAGGTGTGCAGATTAGGATCAGCTCTAGACTCTAAGACTGTTTTGAGACCGGAACAAGCCATCCTTGGTTTACTCCTTGAAGATGATGATGATGACGACGACGGCGACGACGGCGACGACGATGATGATGATGGTGGTGGTGGTGGTGGTGGTGGTGGTGGTGGTGGTGGTGGTGGTGGTGGTGATGATATGATGATGATATGATGATGAATTCAGTCAAAAGTCGGAATACAAAGTTTGTCTTGGAAAACGTCTTGTAAAACACGTTTGGTGTCAATAAAAATAAATCGTGCGTTGTACCCACACTAAAAACTGCGTTATCTTTACATTCAGTTATAATAAAAGTAAAATGCGGCTACTTCAAAACCAGTCTGTCTGATCGCTCTATTAAGGCAAAACGAATACTGTCACCCAGAGAAGAGCATTGTGGACGTTAGTGCGCGCGACTGTGTGTGTGTGTGTGTGTGTGTGTGTGTGTGTGTGTGTGTGTGTGTGTGTGTGTGTGTGTGTGTGTGTGTGTGTGTGTGTGTGTGTGTGCGCGCGCGTGTGTGTGTGTGTGTGTGTGTGTGTGTGTGTGTGTGTGTGTGTGTGTGTGTGTGTGTGTGTGTGTGTGTGTGTGTGTGTGTGTGTGTGTGTGTGTGTGTGTGTGTGTGTGTGTGTGTGTGTGTGTGTGTGTGTGTGTGTGTGTGTGTGTGTGTGTGTGTGTGACGCTGAGTGATGGATGGACGCTGCTGCCTTCTGCACCTTGGGAAACATCCAACGACTATGATTTTGTCTAGAAATAATTGAGAAAGAAACGGCTTTTCCGTTCAAATAGGTTCTGTGAGCTATAAATAGCCTGCTGAATCGCATATACACTGATTCACGGCCACATTCTCACGGTAAAGGATACATGAAATTTGTGTATAGTGAATCATTTGTGAGCGCAACACAAAATGTGATCGATTGCTGAGCTTAGGACAACGGATTTTTTGTTTATTGAGAGCTCCAGAGTGGACTCAAGATTCATTAAACAACGTGAAACGTATGGGCTGTTTACAATAGTTTATGAATTGTACAGTTTATGTCTAATTAATGAATTAGAAGCATTTGAGATGTGGTTTTGGCGAGCAATGGAAAAAGTGAGGTGGGTTGATAAAGTAAGGAATGATGAAGTTTTAAGAAGAACAGGGGAAGAGAAGAATCCTGAAGGTATTAGGAAATAAGAAAAGGAATTGGTTAGGTCATTGTTTAAGAAGAGACTGCTTGCTTACAACTGCCATGGAGGGCGTCACAGAAGGAGAAAAAAGAAGAGGGCGTAGAAGAATGCAGTTAATAGATAGCACTAAAATCAGAGGGTGTTACGAAGAAACGAAAAGACTGGCATGCGATAGGACAGCTTAGAGACCTCTTACCATTTGAAGACCTGCCTTAGGGCAGAACACCAAATAATAATAATGAATTGTACAGTGGGACGATGTAAAGTATCTTGTTGGAATAAATTCAGCCGAATGTTGGAATACAAAGTTCCTCTTGGAAAACGTCTCGTAAAATACGTTAACACCTCTCAGTGACGCAACAAAAAAATTAAAGATGTTGATGTAGTCAACTCTGCAGTCGACACGTTGTTGTTTGGATATCCTGTCGGACTTTGAAGTCATTACATGGAACGTGCAAGGATATGTAGAATGCGTCACGATGAGGAACTATACAAGGTATATAAAGACAGTGATGTGGCCACCACCATCCGACTGCATAGATTGCAATGGGCAGGACACATCATTAGGATGGAAGGCAACCGAATACCTAGGAAGGTACTGTTTAGTCAAATCGAGGGTAGAAGGCCTGTCGGAAAACCCAAGCAAAGCTGTATTGACACAGTGGCGAGGGATGCTGATAATTTACTTAAAATGAAACGATGGACATCGATCGCCAAGGACACGGAAAAATGGAGGTGGATGATTATGGAGGCTAAGTTCGACTCAGAAGTGTGACTCTATAGAAGAAGAAGAAGATGGAGCTGATCCCAAAAGAGCAAAAATTGTTGTAGGTGGTACTGTCCGGGAACAAGTCAGTAGTTTTGAGTGCCTGCGGTATAATGTGTCTTAGTTACAAACAACGACGTTCGGAGTATTTGGTGATTATTGTAGGCTATACATAATCTGAACCGCATGCGCAGGACAATCAAGACAACTCTAAAATCAACGAGCGTCAACTTGAACGTCAGATTCAAGACTGGCCAAACCAATACAAGCCAATAGGAAACAGGTGTGTGGGTAGACTCGGGAGGAACAGGCAACACCTTGCATACGCCGTGTTGTGAAGTGATGATGATGATGATGATGATGATGATGATTGACATATGATTCCTGTTTGCAAAGAACGGAATGTAAAACGCAAAACTGCTGCAATCTGTATTTTGTTCTGTGAACTAAATATGTGAGACATTGCGTTGCAGCCCGCAGATTTTACGTAACTAAATTCCTACACAGTGTACACCCAAATAGACACGCCCGCGGAAACTGGGAGAAAAATGCTCGCCCGCGCCCGTAGCCATAGAATAATGTACATCGTTCGGATTATTATCCATAGTCTCGGAACTTTATGTCCTGTCTATATGTCTGTATTCCTGTTGCTGGCGTTTCCCCAAAGCCGTAGGTACATACGATTTTTACAATTTTAATTTATATAAACACCTCGTATTTCACTGTTAATTGTGACTTCCTACTGTCCTAGTTTTATATTAGTTTATTTTAGCCTTAGATGATTTCTGTTAAACATGATATGGCTGCAAGTCCACGTATTTAAAAAATAGTCCTGAACTTGGTCATGTGACGAGAACGGGGGACGAAGTGCACGGCACCCGAAAGACGGAGATGTTGGGACGATGGCGTGCTGCGGAACAAGGAGACACCGCCAAGTAAAAGATGTTTTACGTTAATCGTGGAACTGTAGTGTTGCAGTAGTATTGCTCTTTACAAGATGCAAGTAATATTTTTTAATGTAAACATTTTATTTATTAGGTATGTTTATAGTGTATCAACACAGGGGCAAACCTAGGGGGGATAGATCCCCCAGAAATCCGAAAAAAATTTTAAAATAACTTTTGGGGAAAAATTACAACCCGGTTGTACGTTTTTTGAAATGTAATTAATTGACTCCCAAGTTTTGTCAATTTAAAAAAAAAATACTATTTAGGTAAATGACAAAGTTAAATAACCTACAATAATAGACCTTATACTCAATAATAAATTTAACAGATGTTGAAAGAAATTGTGAAAAATGAAAAGAAGTCGACTTGAAAGAGAGTAGGAGGACACGATTCTCCGCTGGTTACAAGCAACTTGAAACACATGATTCATCTGACGACGTGCGTTAAACTATGCGTGAGCGATGTCAGCTGGTTTGTTTAATTCCACAACAAAGAAACTGTTTGCTTTTACCCGCCAGTTGGGCTACGAAAAAGACAGGCCGTGGCGCGTCGACGATTTTTGAAATCACGTGGCGTTAGGAGCCGAACAGTTCTACTGTTATCCTATGTACTCGCGTAATTAACGTGCTTTATTTAACCAAAATTTACGTAAATATTTCCGTTTTTTATTAAAACCCTCACTTTCTTAATTATAACGTTCTGTTTAAAGTATTTACATTCCACAGGAAGGTATTATTAGGCTTCCAAGACAAACTGCAAGCCTGTCTAATGTGTTTTTAATTGATTTTAATTAAATTAGTGAAGTACATCTATATTTGCCCATTAGTTTTAATTTGTTGATACGATTTTCATTATAATATGAAAAGAACGATTACTCTAAGAAAACGATATGTGATTTAACCCCCCCCCCCCCGAAATGAAATCCTAGGTTCGCCCCTGTATCAACACAATTGTAGGTTTAGTAGGCCTACTTTAAAATTGTTGCATTCTAGAGAACCCCCGACCCACATTCAACGTAATATTATCGATATTGTGTGTGTGTGTGGGCGCGCGCGCATGCGCGTATATTAAGTGATTGGTATTATTAAAACTATTAGAATAATACATAGGTTATGTTACTGGCGTGTGTATACATTATACACAATTGATGTAATATTTGTATATTACATGTAATTTATGTAATATGATTGATGCTCACTATTTATAGTGTGACACAACACAGTGTCACTGTGTGACATTTTAGGCGTGTAACATACATATCACAATACCACAATATTATACTACAATTAAACAAGAGTGAAAATCACAACAATTATCTAATTTAACTAGTACCTCTAATTCTTTCTAATCATAGTGTTCTTCAAAGCTTACTTGGCGACTGAATTACGTGTAATGAAAGGGGGCGCATATAAAAAAAAAAAATCATTAGTTGGTGAGCAGAGTTGAACGAGTTTATTTGTTAAGCAGAACAGAGTTAGCCTCTTTATACTTTTATAATTATGGATCAGCCAGTGCATTAAATTTTTAATTATTAGATCCTTGGATCTAGAATAAATTAAGTGTTAAACAATCTCAAAATAAATAACTCGAATTGCGATTCGTAAGGAAATTTAAATAGTAAGCCAAATTAATCAAAATAATTCGGTCATATGTATCCAATACCAGTGTACAGGATCGACTACTCACAGCGAGCATGCTGTGGATTGTTATTGAGTTTTGTCTTTACTCTCACTTATAGCTTAGAGTCTCTGGTAATACTAAATGTTCATATCTCCTTCTTTATTGATTATGCGCAACTACCGCTGGGTGTTAATAGTTAAGTAAACGTGTTACTTGAAAAGCCTGCATTGTATGATGGCGTCGAGTCAAATGGAGTTCACGCCACGTGCTTACAAGTTGCAGGTTCGAGCCTCCGCATAGCTTGTATGATCTGTATGCATCCGTAAGGTAAAATCGTGCGAAGCGCTGGATTCCTGTAGTTTTTTAACGGGTTGTTAGAATTAGTGTCGCCAACATGAAGTTATCGTCCTCGACTTGAAGTTTTGGTCCCCAACATGAAATTGTCGTCCCCAACGTGGAACCAAGTTCTTACTTGGTAAAAAGGCTCCGCACTTAGGCGTCGACTTGGAGACAAGGAGAAGCTCTGTTCACGGCTATTTCAGCATGTCGACTGACTAACTTCGCCCGATTAAAACCTTACTAGAGAACGAACGGGGCGGACGGCATGACGTCAGGACGTCGAGCAAAGTACGAAAATGGTTCTATATCGCGATTACTTGAATTAATTTTTATTTAATTTGCTGATGCGCCGATCTTTGCATTCGGCGTAAGCCGAATAATTGCAACAATAGAATACACTACCATGTTCTGTGTTAACGTACTGTTACATTTATATAGTTAATGTAATGTAGTTTATGTGTCTCGAACGGCCTAGACCAGTGGTTCCCAAAGTGAGGTCCGCATACCCCTGGGGGTCCGCGACAATGTTTCAGGGGGTCCGCAGACACTTTTAAAAATCATTAGAATATACCGGAATTTTCTCCGATTTTTTGTGCTCTAAAATCTAAATTTTAGAATTTTAAAACAATTAGTAGAAGATTCCAATATTTTTGTTTTGGGTTCAAACTAATTGTAATTGTTAAAAGTAATTTAAAAAAATGGCTTGAATAATGTCTTTAAATCATGTCGTGTAGCAGATCTGTTTGTCAGCCAAACTGACTAGACCTCTCTCTTACACTACAAAAAGAAGATTCATTGACAGAATTTTCAATTGACAGTTCATTAAAATTACAGTTTTCACAATTACACCTAGCTGACTTTTGATTATATGTAATGACTGACCATTCTGAACTATCAAAAAAAGCTTTGAAGCTTTTAACTGTGTTTCTCTCTACTTATTTGTGTGAAACCGCGTTCTCCCTGCTCACATACTTGAAGTCAATGTTAAGAAATAAGTTTGATGTCAAGAGTGCCTTAATATTGAAATTATCAGACATTGAACCCAATATTACAGAGCTAATTGTTCAAAAACAGCTTCATTGTTCACATTAAACTATAGTATGTTTGATGTCATTAATATTATAATTTTGCAAGTTAAGAGAATTTTGATTTTAATACATTTTAATTAAAACACAAAAGTTTCTAAAACATATTTACTGTTTGTTTTATTTCAGAACTCAGTCGGGGTCCGTGAATTTTTAAATTATTTAGGGGGGGTCCGCGGACTGCAAAGTTTGGGAACCACTGG
Source organism: Magicicada septendecula (assembly GCA_034769895.1). Lineage (NCBI taxonomy): Eukaryota > Metazoa > Arthropoda > Insecta > Hemiptera > Cicadidae > Magicicada > Magicicada septendecula. Next base: position 34,885,864 of record CM068372.1, read on the forward strand.
CGTAGACTATTCTAGTAAGTGGCACATGTTGGTGAATCACGTCATTACCAACTATATACTGTATAAACAATAGCAGACGGAGTCGAAAGTCAGTATTTATTCTGAATTCGGTTAAGTGAGTTAGAGTTACGATATTAATTGGCGACTCGTTGGGCACTTGGTGAAACATATTAATACAAAGGTTTTGTAAAATATATAAAAACACTTGGTAAGTTTCACAAATTTTTTAATTAATTCTGATAGCTGTTTCGACTAACTAAGCCATTGTCAAAGAGCGATTTCATTCACTCGCCTCTTTGACAATGGCTTAGTTAGTCGAAACAGCTGTCAGAATTAATTAAAAAATTTGTGAAACTTACCAAGTGTTTTTATATATTTTACAAAACCTTTGAGTTAGAGTTAGTATGTGGTGTGTTTGATACCACATTTGTGAATCAATATTATATTATTTGTGTGTTATCTTTTTGTTAGTATAAATTCCGATTGTGTTAATGTTCGATATCACAGTTGTGAATTGAAATTGTATTTTCTGTGCAGGGGCGGATTAGAAGCGCGTGGTGCCCTGTGCTGCCATCAGACTGGTGCCCCCCCCCGATTCAAAATTTAACCTTTTATCCATTATTTTTACTGATAAATGGCATACACAATTTCGAAAGTTAAAAATTATTTTATTCAAGTCTCAAATTACAACAAATATTTAGCTAAATAGTGATTACAATGAGCATAGTAGTAGTACTTAAGCTTCTTTTTCTGATAGTTCCTATCCGTTTCGGTTGTTGGATATCATACAGACTATTTTAACTTTCTGCACTGCTGTACGGAATAAGTCAGTTGTATTAATGTCAAACCAGGTCCTTAAATTTCTCAGCCGTGATATTCTCGGTCGCCCAACTCCTCTCTTTCCAAGTACTTAAGCTTAGAAAATAGTAATCGATCCATTTTGATAAACTGCTCTGTCCCGGCAAACGTGTTCAGAAGGCTTCTCGCGAGACTGCTGTGCGTGAACAAGCGGTTTACAAGCTTCAAAGACTACCGTAAATGAGTTGAAGATCTTGGTTGTCAGATGAAATTATAGTTTTACGAAGGCTTACACGGCCGGTGTAACGCTAACGTGGTTGTAGTACGCTAGGACCACAATACATGGACTCGTTTCTTCCACTGAAGATGACAGCCAGTGGTGCTGCCGAAACGTCTGGTTTTGTCGGAAACCTTGGACCACAGCCAAACAGCCCGGGAGTTGGTTTTAATCTAGGTGAAGATTATGTTTTTGTGTTCGACGAAATTTCATCGCTAGGCGCAGTGGTAAATAAAGAGTACTATTCTATATTTTACGCCATTTGTATGAAGCTTTTCGTAGGAAACGGCCAGATTTACGGAAGAATAACTCATGAAAATTGCAGCCCGATAATGCGCCTGGACGCACGCCATTGCTGGTTAAGAATTTTGCCAGGCTAGTCAAAAGAAAACGTCATAATGACGACACGGCAGCTGCCGTATTCACCAGATGTGTCCCAACGCGATCGTTCATCCTCCCAATAGTGATAATTTCCACGAAAGGACAACGTTTCGCGACCGTTGAAGAAGTAAAACGAAAATCGCTAAGCGAGCTCAAGGCTGTACCAAAAAGTGGATCCTTGAAATATTTTGAAGACTGCTACACGGTTGGCCTAATCGTGTTACATTCAGCTGAGACTACTTTGAAGGGGGCAGTATAAGTATCGATGAATGAAGGCGTAATTTTTAAAATAAACAAGACCTGCATGAATTTCTTGTTCAAACGTCGTACGATCTTACTTTCCATAGTTGTGTTCTGTGTTGTCAGAGTGATGCATTCGTTGGCGCTGTACATCTCCGGCAACGACGACCACGGGCGCATGTTGCGTCGCACTCTGATGCGCTATCTCAACCTGTCGCTCATACTGGTGCTGCGGTCCATCAGTTCCGCTGTCAAGAGGCGCTTCCCCACCATGGATCATCTGGTCGAAGCAGGTCAGTACACTGTCTCACAGTAGTTTATTCAGAACTGTTATTACAATAAATGCTTTGGTCAGTAATAGTATTGCAGAAATCCTGATCCGCCAATCCTGTATTCCCCATGTGCTTGATCCATGTTTTTCTCCGTCAGTCTTAACGGTATTAATCTTCTTCTTCTTCTTCTTCTTCTTCTTCTTCTTCTTCTTCTTCTTCTTCTTCTTCTTCTTCTTCTTCTTCTTCTTCTTCTTCTTCTTCTTCTTCTTCTGCAGCCCAACGTGACCCCTGGCTTCCAACACCAATCTTCTCCAAAGTCTCCTATCCATTGCCATATGATTGTAACCCCTCACATCACATCCCCAATCTTCTGAGCTCTTCTAGTACATCATCCAACCATCTCATTCTAGGTCGGCCCCTCTTTCTGCTTTTATAGACTTGCGCCCTCAAGATTTTGTTTGGAATACGCTGATCATCCATCCGCTCTAGGTGTCCTAGCCATTATATTCGTTGAGCCTTTTATGAATCTTAAATTGTCGTCCTGATTCAATAGCTCATCTATCTCCTGCTTATTTCTTATTTTCCATTCGTCATCATCTTTAACCGGGCCACGAGTTACGATCTTCCTTTCAAACCTTCTTAGTGTTATTTGTTCCTTTTTTGTCAACGTCCTTGTCTCACCTCCATAAGTAACAACTGGTCTGATAAGTAACTTATATATTTTTATTTTTGTGTTACGACTAATGAGTTTACTTCTCAATAGTCTATTATTGGCATAATATGCCGTATGTCCTATAACGCTAAGAAGAAAAAAAAGGAAACCATCTGTCCGCGCATTCATGTATAGATAGGAAAGGAAGTCAGTACAAAAGAGTGTGAAATCCTTCAACGCCGACATGCATGTGTATGGACGTATCATAAATCTAACGGTGCAGCTGGACACTTGAAGAAATTAAGGGATTGTTCTGGCTGAAAGGCGTAGAAAAACGCCAGAGATAAGTATGAATGGGATACCGAGAAGGATACAACAGAGCTGATTGAACTAATTAACAGGGCAGCTGGAAGCTTAGAGAAACTAAGGGTTTGTTCTGGCTGAAAGGCGTAGAAAACACCAGAGAGAAGTACAATTATGAAATACCAAGAACGCCAACACAGAGGTGATTGCACTAATCAACAGGGCAGCTGGAAGCTTAGAGAAACTAAGGGTTTGTTCTGGCTGCAAGGCGTAGAAAAACACCAGAGAGAAGTATAATTATGAAATACCAAGAACGCCAACACAGACGTGATTGCACTAATCAACAGAGCAGCTGGACGCTCGGAGAAACTAAGGGTTTGTTCTGGCTAAAGGTTATAGAAAAACGCCAGAGAGAGAATTACGATTTCAATACCGAGAAAGCTACAGCAGAGGTGAGTGAACTAATTAACAGGGCAGCTGGACGTTAGAAGACACTAAGGGGTTGTTCTGTCTAATGGCATATAAAAACGCCAGGAAGATTTACGAGTCTGAAATCGGACATACCGTGGCAGAGGTGGTTGAACCAAAAGTGAGAAATAAAGAGGGAACGAACTTGACCTATCAGAAAACAGTTTTAAAGGTAGGCGGGTTTCCAAGAGTGAATTTTCCTAGAAGAAAAGAAAGAAGGACCAATTAAAACGGAGCAAAGTGAAATGTAGGAAGCTAGTGGGGAATTATGTGTATTGAATATATACAATGAGCTGAGGCGCGATCGGGGAGTCTTTACTTAAATCGAGGAGTCTTTACTTAAATCGGGGAGTCTTTACTTAAAATCGAAGAGTCTCTACTTAAAATCGGAAAGAGTCTGTGGTAAATTTTCGTGGATTCTGTTGTAAAGTTTTTCGGGAGTCTACGATGAAAGTTCAGAGAGTTTACTTAAATTTTCCGTAAAGTCAACATAAGTAAATAGTTTTGTGAAAATTTATAAATCTATTCTAAATTTTCGTAGAGTCAAAATGAACGAACAATTTGTGTAACGTAGTTAAATATCGAAAGAGTGAGAACTAGAGTTGTTATTAGTGTATAACTCGTAAAAACAAAATCGGATCTTATCATGTGTTGCTAGCGATATAAACTATTGAAACGGAATAAGTCGTTTACGAACTGTGAACTTACGTACGAGAGTAACCCTTGTAAACTAGTGAACAATACTTATACCAATGTAAATATCGGAAGAAGCCGGATATACTTAGTTTAAAGTGAAGTGATTAAAAGTGTTAATCAATCAATCACTACGAGAGCGAACCACACTATGATTCATCCAAATGATACTGTATGGAAAGAAGCTGGGAGAGAATCTACATCTACTCAGCGGACCTAAGGAGCCGGAGATGGAATCACAGGGCATCAACACGCCGTAGACAGGAATATTCGTACCAACAGTAAAACTTTTATGTACTAATTCCTGTTTTACAATATACCTGTCTGGCCTTCTAAAAGAACGTACGTTTGAATTACACAATAAAAATTAAAGTCATATGATTAGAATATAAAAGCGAACTACGCACCTTTTTAAAATAAATATATCACTTCAATTAAGAATATTTATTCATATCTTAAAATGAATCCATTTGGAATAAAAATATATTTTGTAATATGATAAGTAACTAGATATAAGTGTTATTCATGCTTAGATACAAGATCAAATGAACCCTGAGATATAGAGATCTTAGTATATAAATTGTCTATTGGTAGAAATCATGTTAAAATAGTTAATGATAATGATATGTTAAAAGGCATAGAGAACTGATATTAATGACAGTTAATATAAATTTAATAAATGTGTTGGTTAGACTGATAAATGTGTCCTGTTTCATTTATTAAAGATTAACCTTATGGATTATACAACACTATTACTTGAAACAGTTTTCATGAGCACCAACAAATAAATTAAAGAATTAGTATTCATCACTTCTGAGTAAACAATTAATACATGAGTTTCATACTGTTAATTTAACAACTACCAATAAGAGTATAAAAATGACACCCACAACTTGGAACAAAATAAACCAACGTTAAATTGGCGCCACAACTAGGGGCGTGTCAATTTAAAGTGTTAAAGTCCTACTTGTATTCTCCCATATTTTGTCGTGTTTATGGACCCTTCATTATCAATCGCGTTACCCAGGTATCTGAATTGATTAATTTAACGAAATTAATACTTCCGAAATTACGAAATTTTAGAGAACAAAATCGCCTATTTTCACGAATTTTCATATTAATTCCTTCCACTAAACGTCTGCCATCAC